>CM062818.1:743337574-743789438 GCA_031772625.1 Pinus tabuliformis
GATTTGCATTTTCATCCTGCCCCTCGCATAAGAACACGTCTTGTGGGGCCTTCGAAACCTCTCTTCCTCGGTTGGTCTTCAGTGAGAATCTTCCCTCTAACAGCTAGCCACAAGAAGGCTTTGGCTTTTGGCCAAACATTCTTAATCCGTAATTTTTCCAAAATAGTTTCCATTATTTCTTTCCATGTTATTTTTCCTTTCTCTGCTAGAAATGGAGATATATTGGTTTATATCCAAAGCCACCAGACAAAACAGAAGGAAAAGGAACGGGGTTGGCAGCATGAGATGCCCAGGTAGCAGCCCCGGAAGTGTCTCCCAGAAGTTTTCCCTTTCACAAAATAGGATTTGGAGGGTGGGGGGAAACAGGTGGTGTTAGCGAATATTTGTTTCCTAATGCTCAAGGATCGATTTTTTGTAACAGTGGGTTTATAAAAATCTAATCCCCAAGAATCCATTTTTTGTAACAGTAGAAACACTGTTGCAGCTGCCACAAACGCCCAATAGCTTGTAATCTAAGGTGACTTAACAGGGCTTTCTTCATAGGCCCAAAAATCAATGGCCCTTCTCAGTAAAGTAGGGAGCATATGTATCTTGGCCTCACCTGCACAGTGTCTGCCATAGAACTTAAACGTCTACATCATTTCATATATTTTCCTTTGTCGAAGATGAGATCTACCTCCCCAAATGAATGCTTGAATTTCATTATTTACCTTACTCAAGAATATTAGTTTCCTAATCCTCAAGGATCAATTTTTTGTAACAGTGGGTTTATAAAAATCTAATCCCTAAGGATCCATGTTTGTAACAGTGAGTTTATAAAGCATAACCTTAGAGATGGACGTAGAAACACTGTTGCAGTTGCCACAAACGCCCAATAGCTTGTAATCCAAGGTGACTTAACAGGACTTTCTTTATAGGCCCAAAAATCAATGGCCCTTCTCAGTAAAGTAGGGAGCATATGTATCTTGGCCTCACCTGCAGTGTCTGCATAGAACTTAAACGTCTACATCATTTCATAATTTTCCTTTGTCGAAGGTGAGATCTACCTCCCCAAATGAATGCTTGAACTTCATTATTTACCTTAATCAAGAATATTAGTTTCCCAATCCCTCAAGGATCAATTTTTTGTAACAGTGGGTTTATAAAAATCTAATCCCCAAGGATCCATTTTTTGTAACAGTGAGTTTATAAAAGCATAACCTTAGAGGGATGTAGAAACACTGTTGCACTTGCCACAAACGCCCAATAGCTTGTAATCCAAGGTGACTTAACAGGGCTTTCTTTATAGGCCCAAAAATCAATGGCCCTTCTCAGTAAAGTAGGGAGCATATGTATCTTGGCCTCACCTGCACAGTGTCTGCCATAGAACTTAAAACGCCTACATCATTTCATAAATTTTCCTTTGTCGAAGGTGAGATCTACCTCCCCAGATGAATGCTTGAACTTCATTATTTACTTTATCAAGACTATTAGTTTCCTAATCCTCAAGGATCAATTTTTGTAACAGTGGGTTATAAAAATCTAATCCCCAAGGATCCATTTTTGTAACAGTGAGTTTATAAAAGCATAACCTTAGAGATGGATGTAGAAACACTGTTGCAGTTGCCACAAACGCCCAATAGCTTGTAATCCAAGGTGATGTAACAGGGTTTCTTTATAGGCCAAAAATCAATGGCCCTTCTCAGTAAAGTAGGAAGCATATGTATCTTGGCCTCACCTGCACAGTGTCTGCCATAGAACTTAAACGTCTACATCATTTCATAAATTTTCCTTTGTCGAAGGTGAGATCTACCTCCCCAAATGAATGCTTGAACTTCATTTTTTACCTTAATCAAGCTAAATCCTCGTCTCTCTTTTAACCTGGTTGCTTTTGCTAAATAGTAGCATTGGCCAGCTGCAGAGCATGGCAGACAGCCAGACAGACTTGCATATGCATGTACACATGCAAACATGGGTTTGTTGGAGTTACACCATTACATCCTAGAAGAAAGTCCAAAGCCTAATTAATGGAAACAAGATCTTCCACAAACAGGCTACTGCACAATGTAAAACAACACGTGGAGCGACATTTGTCCCTAATCATGGGCTTATGTTGCTAGTGCAATGAAACCAACATCACCAGTAATCCTTGCAAGAGCACATTCCATCCTTGAAATAATGAAAACGGTTTGCATCTCTCATGTAAATTTCTCGCATAGCAATCTTGGAGATGAGCTTGGTAACACTATGGCAGTTGCCACAAATGCGCAGGTTTTTTGTAATCCAAAGTGGGTTCCAGGGCTTGTGCTTATTAGCCCAAAAGCAAGGGCCAGCTTCTCACTGTGAGTAGACAACATACTTTCCTTCACCTCCTCCTCCACATCATGTAGTACAAAATTTGTATCTGGAACATACCCCACTGCCTCCATCTTCCTTTCCAAAGTCTCCAGCATCTCATAAATTTCCTCTGATTGAGGGTGTGATCTGTCTCCCATGACAAATGCATGAACCCTATTATTTACCTCAGTACAGCTGTAACCTGGAGTCTTTTTAACCGCTCTGTCCTTCATCATTGTTCTTACCCTTGCTACATCTTCCCATCTGCCAGCTGCAGCATAGATGTTTGCCAGCAGTACATAACATCCAGCATTTTTAGGTTCTAACTCGAAAAGTTGCTCTGCTGCATATTGCCCCAGCTCAATATTGCAGTGAACTCTGCATGCTCCAAGCAAAGCACCCCACACACTCGCACCTGGTTCTAAAGGCATGGTTTTAATCAAGTCCCATGCCTCGTGTAGATGCCCAGCACGGCCAAGGAGATCAACCATGCATGTATAATGCACTACCCTGGGAATAATGCAATAATATTGAACCATAGAATTGAAATATTGCCTGCCCTCAAGCACCAGGCCTGAATGGCTGCATGCAGACAAAAGAGAAACAAAGGTGATGTGGTTTGGCAGTATGCCCGTCATCTGCATTTGGTGAAAAAGAGAAATTGCCTCCTCACCATGTCCATGCATTCCATATGCAGCAATCATTGCACTCCATGAGACCACATTTTTTCAGACATCTGGTCAAACAACTGGTGTGCAACCTCTAAACTGCCGCAGTTGGCATATGTGTCAATTAGGGCTGTGACTATAACAAGATTAGAGTTAAATCCACCTTTAATTATATAACCATGAATCAACTTACATTGTTTCTGCGATGCTAAATGCGCACATGCCAGGAGCACACTTACCAAAGTGACTGAGTTAGGTTTCACGTCTGCCTGTTGCATCTGATGAAATAGGGCTAAGGCATCACTAGCAAGCCCATTTTGGGAATACCCACCAATCATTGTACTCCAGGAAATTATATTTCTGTTAGACATTTTATGGAACAATTGGCGTGCAATCTCTATAACCCCACATTTAGCATACATATCTATGAGAGCGTTCAGCACACAAACATCTGACTCAAAGTATCTTCTAATTATGCAATCATGGATCAACTTGCCTTGTTGCAGAACCCCTAAATGGGCACATGCCTGGAGAACAATTACCATAGTGCAAGAGTCTGAAGTAACATCTGCCTGTTGCATTTGATAAAACAGTTTCAAGGCCTCATTGGCTTGCCCATTCTGGGTATACCCAACAATCAACGAATTCCAAGAGACCACATTTCTTGTAGACATTTTTTCAAACAAAAAACGTGCAAGATCTACTCTTCCACATTTGGAATACATGTCTATTAAGGTATTTACTACAAAGACATCCGATTCAAACCCAGTTTAATTACATAGTTATGTATGAGCTTGCCTTGTTGTAGACCTCCTAATTCGCTGCATGCCTGTAGCACACTTGCCACTATCATAGAATCAGTATAATGTTTTCTAGTTGCATTCGACAATAAAGTGCCATACCCTCATTGGCATATCCACTCTGAGCATACCCCGCAATCAAAGCACTCCATGATATCGCATCCCTTACAGTCATCTTCTCAAACAACTGGCGTGCATCCTCTATACTCCCACACCTAGAGTACATGGATACCAGCGAATTCCCTATAGAAACATCCAACTTAAACTCATTTCGTATAATGTAACCATGAAACGACTTGCCTTGCCGCAGAGCTCCTAAATGGGCACATGCCTGTAACATGCCCAGCAGAGTAACGGAATCTGGCGTCACAACTTCTGAATGCATTTCATTAAAAAGCATGATCGCCTCCAGGTCAAACCCATTCTGAGCATACCCACCAATCATCGCATTCCAGGACACCACATTTCTTTCAGGCATTGTGTCAAACAACTGCCGCGCATCTGCTGCACTACCACACTTGCTATACATAGCTATAAGAGAATTGCTCACAGCTACATTCAATTCTAAGCCACTCTTGATTAAAATACAATGGGTCAGCTTGCCACGGTGTAGAACTCCTAATGCAGAACTAGCCCTGAGAACGCTAACTGCAGTTACAGCGTTGGGGATTACATTTTCGAGTCTCATTTGACCAAAAACTCTCAAGGCCTCATTAACATGTCCACTCTGTCCATACCCTACGATCATGGAATTCCATGAAACAACATCTCTCTGTGGCATTCTGTCAAACACTTGTTGTGCAAGCTCTATACTTCCACATTTTGCATGCATAGCTAAGAGGGAATTGGCCACAAAGACATCCGACTCAAACCCTCTTCTGATTATATCATCATGAATCTCTTTTCCCTCTTGCAGAGCTGCCGAACCGAGCCCAGCGCAAGCCTTGAGTACCAGAGGATATGTGAAACTGTCTGCCTGTATGCCTGCCTTGGGTAGTTGTTTGTAAAGTAGAAGAGCCCTATCATACTGCCCACTCTTCACATATTCTCCCATCATAACATTCCATAGGAAAACATTCCGCTCATTCGTTTCGTCAAAGACATGGCGTGCATTGTCCATACTGAGGAACATGGCATACCTGCTCACCAGTTTTGCAGCTAGAAAAATGTTATTACTATACCCATTAATGAACATGTGGGCATGGACTTGCCCCAGTTTGTTTAAAGTGTCACATGACTGCAACAGGGAAGCATATGCATTGGTGTTGGGAAAGAATGAAATACCTGTCTCCTCCGTGCATTGAGGGTTCACTCCAGAAATGAAGCGTACATGGATATAATAAGCATTTATGTGCCTGCAACTTTTGAATTGGTCAAAAGCGCTGTGAGGATGCCTAAACAATGCCATGCGTTGTGAGAATGTAAATACAGAGCCCTTGAAACAGATTGTAGAACCGGTCTAAGAAATAATAAATTGCCTGATACATTTGTAAATTCTTCTCTTCATTTTGCTTGAAAAGCTAAAAAGATTTGGGTGGTTTCCCAGTTCCATGGCCAAGAAGGTTATCGCCATTGACCCCAACTCTTTCGAAAATGAATCAAACAAAACGTATGCACTGTCGATTGGCCACTGCATGTTGTGGTATAATCAGCTATGCAAAAGAATTGCTTCTGAAATGTTGCATAACAAGTTTGCATTTACCTTTCCATATATAAAACATCAGTAAGTAAAGGTTAACCAAAGCGGTTCACTGATTACATTTTTCATGTGGAGAGACGTGAAGCATTTAACATGTATGAACTTTCTACACATCGCAAACGATATTACGATAAACAGTTGGTTTGAGATAAACTTGTAATTTAAAAATGAAATGAAGCAAATGATATTATGATAAACATGTTGGTTTGAGATAAACTTGTAATTTAAAAATGAAAAGAAGCCGAGTGGGTGAACGATGGCATTTATTTAATTTTAAAATATTTATAAAAAAAATATAGGTTTAGTTTAACTGATAGATGAATGTTTTTTTAGCATTTAAAAGTAAAGTAGACCCAAACCTCGAAATGTTCATCCAATCTTACATGTGATTAATCTGAAAGACTGATATCTATAAAATGTAATATTTAAGGTGGGGTTTGAAGTGAATATTAGATAAAATTTAATAATATTACATTTTAATTAGTATTTCCCTACCCTTGGCCATTATTTATTAGGTGGGGGTGGTTATAAATATTGAGTAACATATAATATTGTAATATTATTATTATTACATAATATTACATTTCAATTAGTATTTTCCCCCACCCCTAGCCATTATTTATCAGGTGGGGGTAGTTATAAATATTGGGTAACATATAATATTGCAATATTATATTTTATGTAATATTTCTCCTCACTTGATTCTCTTTTTGCATCTAAAGGCCAGTATAGAGCACATGTGTAGATGTAATGTAAGTAAACATTTGTAATGTCAACTCACTTGTAATCAATTTATTTGTAATAATTAATATAGATGTGTTCCATCTATAAATTTAATTAATAAGCAGATAATGAACCACATAGGTTGGTTCTCGACCTAATTCTTCTGATGTGATTTCTTCGGAAAATATTTTTATTCAAAATATGGATCACAAAAGCTTAAATTCGAATAAGCAGATAAAAACTTAATATTTACAATATCACAAGATTTTTAATCATGAATATTTACCATGGATATTATTAACTTCTAAGTAGGTTTTTTAAACAATATTATGGACCAATACCCACAAGAGAAAGATAGAGAGGGAGAGGAAGGAAGAAAATTATAATACCACGGGCTACTACCATGGTTTATCAATATCATGAGCCATCTAGACTTTTGATTATTATGTTATGGATCTAGGCTTTTAAGTATTTTGTTACAATACCACATGTCCAAAAACTATAACTTATTTCAAAATCAAAATGTTTTATAAATACTTTATTTTAATTTAATATTATTAAAAAAATTAATTAAATCTAAGAGAAAAAAGGTTATAATTACTTTTGAGGTATATCTAAACCCTCCATCCTCACGACTACTAACAATATTCTCATAGATATTAAATGGAGGTTTTAATAAATTAAAAAATGAGAATACTTTTATATATACATATGTGAAATTTATATAATATAAATAATATAATAAAGAACCAGGATAGATGCATCTTAACCAAGGATCCAAGCGAAGTGAGAAAGCAAAGTGATTAACAATGATAGAGGAAAGATAGTGCATGATTCTTTTAAGTTTTTTATTATTGTATTTTCTTTAACATGATTGATCCAAAATATAGGTTTAATATTTTACAACCAATTATTTTTTTTTTTTTTTTTTTTTTTTTTTTTTTTTAATTTAGATACTTTCTTAAATACAATACAATGGGATCATATTTAAGAAAGAGAGTGAGATGGAAGGGGGAATAGAGTGGGGGAGAGAGACATAGAGGTGGGAGAGACACTGAGAGAGAGAAAGGAAGAGAGAGAGGAGGGGTAGAGAGGGAAGGAGAGAGATGAATTTGGAGGGAGAAAGAGAGGGAGTGAAGAACAAAGACATTGAGAGATAGAGGTGGAGAGAGAGGGAGTGACAAGGGAGAGATGAAGATGGAATGAGGGAGAGAGGAGACAAGGGAAGAGAGAGAAAAGGAGAGGATAAAGATAGGGAAAGAAGGGGAAGAGAGAGACAGGGAGACATAGATATGGAGGGGGGAGAGAGAGGAGAGAGGGAGGGAGATAGTGACAGAGTTGGAGGGTGGAGAGAGAGTGTGTGTATGATGGGGGGAGAGATGGAGGGAGGTGGGAGAGAAGGGGAGAGAGAGGAAGGAAAAAGAGAGAGGACTTGAGAGAGAGGGGAGAGAGATGGAGTTGGAAGGGGAAGAAAGACATAGAGAGAGAAAGGTGGAGAGGGAGTGGCAAGGGAGAGATGGAGAGTTGTGTGTGTGTGTGTGTGTGAGAGAGAGAGAGAGAAGGCAAAGTGAGAGAGGGAGAGGAAGAGGGAGGGAGAGAGAGAGAGATAGATATGGAGAGAGTGTGTGTATGTTTTGGGGGTGAGAAGGAGAGACAAGGGGAGATAGAGATATAGATGGGGTGGGGGAGAGGGTAGAAGAGAGAGGCAAAGAGAGGGAGGGAGGAAGAGAGATAGATGGGAGATAGAGACATAAATGGAGGGGGCAGGGAGTGAGAGAGAGAGAGAGAGAAGGGAAGATATAGAGAGGGAAAGGAAGAGGGAGAGATAGATAGATAGATAGATAGATATGGGGAGAGAGAGAGAGAGTGTGACATGTGTTTAGGGGGATGAGATAGAGAGACAAATAAGGAGAGATGAAGGGAGGTATAGATATAGATGGCAAGGGGAGAGAGGGAAAAAGAGAAAGATAGAGAAAGGGAGGGAGAGGTAGACAGAGAGAAATGGGGGAGAGAGGGAAGGGAAGGAAGAGAAGGAGAGGGGAAGGGAGAGAGACACAGAATGGAAGTGGAGAGAGAGGAAGAAGAAAGAGACACAAAGACAAATACAGACATAGAAGTTATATCTAGAAAATCATGAATATTTTGGATTTTCACTTAAAATAGATGTATTGGTTTCAATGTAGTTGTTGATTTTTAATCCTATTTGATCACATGCACTATATGCATTGATTTCAATGTAGATGTCGATATATAATCTTATTTAATATCTTACACTAGATGCATTGATTTCAGTGTCGATGTTGATTTCTACGCCTATTTGATTACTTGCACAGGGTGTATTGGTTTTAGTGTAGATACTGATTTCTAATCCTATTTGATTGCTTGCACTAATGCATTGATTTTAGTGTAGATGTCAATTTCTAATCCTATTTAATACCTTACACTAGATGCATTGATTTCAACGTAGATATTGATTTCTACTCATATTTGATTTCTTACATTAGATGCATTGGTTTTAGTGTAGGTATTGATTTCTAATCCTATTTGATTACTTGTACTAGATGCATTGATTTTAGTATAAATGTTTATTTCTAATCCTATTTGATTGTTTGCACTAGATGCATCAATTTTAGTGTAAATGTTGATTTCTGATTTGATGCAACTAGATGTATGATGTATATTAATTTCAAAGTAATTAGATAATAATGTGCATTGATTTCAACGTAAGCACATGCTTGCCTCCTCCAACTATATCTCTATCTCCCATTGTCTCTCCTTCTCTATCTCTCTATCTCACCCCCTAAACATACACACTCTCTCTCCCTTGCTCCCTTTCCCCTCCCTCTCTCTCTCTCTAACATTTCTCTCTCCATATCTATATCTCTTTCTCCCTCCCTATCTTTTCCTATCTCTTCTTCCCTCTCTCCCCCCACATATATATCTCTATCTCCCCTTGTCTCTCCTTATCACCCCCAAAACATACACACTCTCTCTTAGTGTAATCACATAAAAATTATTCATGACGTGCATTGACTTATGTATTATAGTAATTCAACCATAAATACAATACTTGAATTTTCATCCTAAATAAAATGTTTGCTTACCCAAAATGTTTGCTTCTTGAAACTATAAACTATTTATAATTGGCTACATTCTTATTATTCCCATTTTCCATCATTCAACATTGTTAATTACTTTGCATTCAAACGCGGTAATAGAAAATAACTACCATTGAAAATTATTTGGGGTTTAACACTCCATAAGTCACAATGATTGACTTTGGAGAAAACTACTATTAATATTGGAGAGAAACAGAGACAAGGTATGTTGTTTACTATAGTAGCTCGAGTTAAATATTTGAATGGTATATGATTCCAACTACTCTTTTCATATGATCGATATGAGAAAATGGAAAAACTAATAGGTGTGACAATAAGAACAGTAGAAGAAAATAGTTTCAGATTGATTGCAATGAATATTGTTTGTAATTGATTATATTCTTATTATTCACATTTTCTATCAATCAAAATTGTTACATTGACACTTTGCACTCAAAATTTTTATTTCATCATTTTTCATCATTCAAGTTACTAACAGTCTCTCTCATCTCAACAAATTGAGGTAACTAAGCAAATTTTAAATTAAATTGACCAAATTAATCTTAGACATATTTAACATATTTAAAATGATCAAAATAATTAGATGTTCAACAAATTTTGTATGACCGCACATGACTGAAACCAGCCTAGATCCATCTTAACATTGGATCTATCAAGCACCAAGAGGGATCAAATCTCTCAAGGTGTAAACCTTTCCTCAAGTTTTGCACTCAAAAAATAGGTTTGCACCTCGAGATATTTGATTTCTCTCGGTGCTTGATAGATAAGGTGTTAAGATGGATCTAGGCTAATTTAATCATTTGATTTAATAATTTGAATTTTGCAAAATATGATATTAAATTTAATTTGGGATTTTATCTATTGATAAAAAAATATTTCCTTCCCAAAATTAATATATCAACCATTATTGGATTTGTCTTTGAATTTCATTTTCTAGTAAAACTATATGGTACATGGATTCATTGGGTAATGATGCTTTGAAAACAATATCAATCTCGCGTTAGACTTATTGAAACTCTTATAATATGCAAATGTTTAAAAATACTTATAGAGTTTCAATAAGTCTAACGCGAGATTGATATTGTTTTCAAAGCATCATTACCCAATGAATCCATGTACCATACAGTTTTACTAGAAAATGAAATTCAAAGACAAATCCAATATCTCTTATGTCTCATCAAGTAGGCCACTTTGTGGTAGTTATATTATGTTTATGTTACAAAAGATGCTTATTGGTGTATGTGCATTAACTATCATGCCTTAAACAAGATCACTATGCAGAATAGGTATCAAAATTCTTGAATTAATGACCTTATTAACAGTCTAAATGGAGTAAACTTATTCATCATTGATTTGTAAACTCTCATGGATATTCTACTAGATAGTTTGTCATAACATATTTAGTAGAATAATCTAAAAATCTATATTGTGAAGGTTATATTCTTTTAGATTCTATATCTGTTATTATTGATTTTGTTATTTATGCATACAATATATAAAATGTGAAAACTACATAACATTGAAATATAAGCAAACATCAATCATAATAGACACCAAGATATGATCTAGGAAACCAATTCAGGAGAAAACCGAGTTTGAAGGTGAGGCTCCTTTTCTCTCTTTTGTCTAGAATGGAAAGGATGCAAATACAAAGAAGAAGGCACTCTCTTTGGACTTTATTGAGACATGTGCCCATGGGTTGCTGCAAAACACAAACCCCCTCTATTCTTCTCTCTCTATCCACATTCAATAACTCTACTCTATTATGGAACAAAATGCATCCAAATAGAATGAAACCCTTTTTTCTCTTAGTGGTGTGGTTATAACACAACCAAATAGCCAACTAGAGGTTAAATTTGACCCTTTCAACCTTCAACATGATTTACAACTCAACTCTTTTAGAGCCTTCATATTGCACACGTGGCTAGCCCCTTTTCCATGAGTAACGGGGACTGACATGGCACCATCTTGAATTATGGTGGTCAATCATGATAGGTCAACTTCTGATATGCATAAATTTTGCTTCTAAACTCTTATAGACATCTCTCTTGAACCATTGGAAATGTATATGTGTGTAGAATAGCATCAATGGGTGCCACATGTAAGCGGAAAATTTTTACCCCTAAAAAATGTCATTTAAGCCTCAAACTAGCCTCAAAAGGTTTCTTACCACAATTCTCTAAATTGGATGTTGTGGCTAAAGCTACTCCTATAAGATTATTTCCTTAGTTTTCCAACTTGAAAGCATCTAGATAGATAATAAACAATGATCAAATTTGGATCATATGATAGGTCTCTATAATACTAGTATAGCCCCCTTATTGTTATTGTGTACCCCATAGAAGCCCATTATTGTTATTGTTGTGCCCTTACATTATTATTGTTATGTAGCCTCTAATTATATTGAGATCCCTTAGACTCCTATATATACAAAGGATGTATTGTCATTTGTATCATCCAAGAATTTTTCATTTATGTAATGTAAAGGAGGTGTCCCCCTTGAAGATGATACTTTTTAAGTTGTTGATCTATCTTTTCTTTTGTTTTATGAGTTGGTTGCATAATAATTGGTATCAGAGCTTTTGGATTCAAAGGTTTCGCTTCTTCGAACATATCATCTTGGTATTTTCAACATAACTTTTTTTTCTATGAAGCTTCAGAAGTTGAAATTTTGACCACATGTAGCTGAAATCGTGATGAATTTCATGTAAAAATTTTAGAGCTTAGTTTGCTATATTTTTGGAGATATGATCTAAGGAAGTTATGGTTTTTGTAGACTCCATAATTCAATCTCAAATAGGTAACCTAGGGAAAATTGTCATAACTTTCTCTCCGAGCATCAGATTTTAATTTCGTAAAAAGTGATTGAAAGTGCATGGACTCTAGTATTTTTTTATTATTTTCAAGGTTGAAGGTCGAAACAATGACACGTGGCACTCTGTACAAGTTCACTCTACTGAACTAGTATATAATTAGGTCATCGTGGGAGATTGGGCATAACTATTTCTTGAAGAATCTAATTCTGACTTGTGGGGTTGGAAAGAAGACTTAAAGGGATACTACAAGATGAAATTTCAGACCTTGGAGATCTGAAATTATAGAGATAAAACAGATTCAATATCGAGCTCCTACAAAGCAAGAAAAAGGTGTGTATTTTTTTAAAAATTGGCATAAGTTTTGTTTGAAAAATCAGTTTGAAGTGATTTAAGGGGCATAGTGAAGCATAAATATCATTGTTTGATTCCAAAATGACTTGAAACAATAAAATGGAAACACCTAGTAAGAAACCAGAAATATCTACTATGATGCATGAAGAAGAGGAAGAAATGCAACATGATATATCAAAATTACGAGACCAAGTGCAACAAATTTCGCTCTCACAAAGAGTAACCAAAAATGAAATGGAAGCTAATATGGATGGTTTGAAGAATGGTTTAAAATTAGACATGGAAGGTTTGAAGGATGGATTAAAAGTAGACATGGAAGGTTTGAAGGATGGATTAAAAGCGGACATGGAAGCTAAGATGGAAGGTTTGAAGGAAGGTTTGACAAAGTTGCTACAAGAAATGCTTCCTAATAACGAAAAGGTATTAGATGAAACTCATGATGAGAAAAAAAGGAATGTTAATCATGATTTCAAAGACTCTAACTTTGGATTGAAGACCCACCAAGGATCTAGTAACATGGATACTATAGATGGAGAAATATTTTGATCTCCATAATATGCAACACACACAAAAGGTACACATTGCATCTTTATATTTAGAACCCAATCAGTTTGTATGGTATCGATGGCTTTGTTCTTGTAAACCACTTGTCACTTGGTCAATTTTTACGGAGGAAATGATAGCACATTATGAGGATACAAAGAGCAACACCTTCTTTAGCCAATTGATAAATATCAAACAAAAGGGTTCAATGGTGAAGCACATTGAGGACTTCCAAAAATTGAATATCAGGGTAAATGATATTCTAGAGGAGCATAGGATTGATGTCTTCATAGGGACTTTAAAGGATAACATCCAACATGAGGTTCACCTTTTGGAACTTGATTCATTGGAGAAGGCATTCAGGGTGGCAAGAAAAGTTGAAAGCAAAATTATGACAACAAGGAAGTCTACCACTCACAACTATAAATATGGAAGTGTTGTTTCTCCTAGCCTTCCACAACCTACAAGGTTGACACCACAACAATTGGAGGAAAAAGAGAAAAAGGGCTTTGTTACAGTTGTGATAGCAAATACACTAAAGGTCATAAGTGCATTGAGAAGAAATTATTTTACATAGATTGTGAAGAGGAGGAAGAAAAGGAACAAGAAATGTCAAAAGAAGAGGATATACACCAGGAACTAACCCCGAAGAAAGAAGAAATGAATCTGACCATATCTTGTAATGCATTAGCAGGAATTACCACTCCTCAAACTCTCAAGATAGAAAGACATATCAAGAAGAAAAAGGTAATAGTGCTGATTGATTCGGATAGTACCCATAATTTTATTCATTGTAAGATAGCCAAGGAATTGAATTGATTCCTATATCCAGCACCAGAGTGTCAAGTGGTGGTTTCAAATGGAGGAACTATAAATTGCTCTGGAAAGTGCCATAATATCAAGCTAACTATGGGGGAATATGTATTGAATAGTCCAATTCTTTCCCTTCCAATGGGTGAAGTTGATGTTGTATTAAGAGTTCAATGGTCACAGTCTTTAGGGACGATAGATTTTAATTTTCACTAACTTTTCTTGAATTTTTTTTGGGAATGAAAGGAAGTTGAATTAAGGGGTATCGCAGGGAAACCATGAAATATAATCATCTCTAATGGCATGACAAAGCTTCTAAATAAAGAACAACGGGTCGTAATTGCACAATTATGCTCACTAGAGGTTCAAACATCAAAATCATCTATTTCTTCAGATCTCCAAAAAGTCTTGAACAATCATTCCAATGTATTTGAGACTCTCAAAGGCCTCCCACCTATTTGTGATCATGATCATGCTATTCATTTGATGTCAGGAAGTGTTCCTCCAAACATGAGGCCTTACAAATATCCTTATACGCAAAGAGTTAAATTGAACATATGGTTGTAGAAATGCTAGAGGCCAGTATAATTCAACCTAGTCTAAGCTCTTTCTATGTTCCAACAGTATTGGTGCAAAAGAATGATGGATCATGGTTCGTGTGTCTGGATTATAGGGAGCTCAACAAGCTCACTATTAAAGATAATTTTCCCATTCATGTCATTGATGAATTACATGGAGCAATTTACTTTACCAAGCTGGATATTCTTTCAGGATATCATCAAATTAGAATGAAAAATGAATAAATTCTGAAAATAACATTCAGAATTCATAAGATTCATTATGAATTTTTGGTCATGCCTTTTGGCCTTACCAATGCACCTTCCACATTTCAAGGTTTGATGAATTCCATTTTCAAACCCTTCATTAGAAAATTTGTGTTAGTATTTTTTGATGATTATCTTCTGAAGAGCAACAAAAATGGGTCACAAAGATGTTGGGTTATGACTTTGAAATCATCTACAAAAAAGGGAAGAAAATTGTTGTTTCAGATGCACCCTCAAGAAAGGATGAGGATGTGGAATAATTTCTTTGTGCCATTTATATTATCCAACTAGATTGGATAACCAAAGCAAGGGACGAATGAAAGAATGACAAAGAAGTGTGGGCACTCATTCAAAAGTTGCAGCAATATCCCAGTACATCTAATACATTTACCTGGAAAAATGATGTATTGTGGTACAAATATTGCAAATACCTTTTGTTAGGTTCCTATACGAATAAGAGTCATAATTTTGAATGACTAAGGTTAAGCTTGTAATATTGTACATACCTTTTCTTTCTACAAATGTTTTCCATATTATAAAAAAGTAAAAAATGTAAAGAGGGTATGTCCTAAAAGATAAATCAAAGGACAAAAATAATAAGTGAAGGTCAAAAAAATGAAAGTATATGAACCCCAAAAACAAAAGAGACCATGAAAGTGTGCAAGTCAAAATGCCACTACTATTTACTTTTATGCATAATAATGATTGTGTGTAGCTTGTTATTCATGCCACAATCCATGGTAATCAAACTGTTTAATCTTGATTATACCATGCTTTGAATTTTATGTTTATAGTTAGAGAATAAAATCTGACTAAACAATTTAATCTTGGCAGATCATTAGAAAGGTAGAGAAAATAAAAGGAGCTCATCAGTTTAATCTGAGCCCTTAGATGATATAAGGTTAGAATTAGATAGTCTACTTTGTAAAAGAAAAGGATTGATAAGGGTTTGCTAGCCTAAATGCACCTAAATAAAATGAAGAAAAAATGGTAGGGTAAGTAAATGGGTAAGTAGAAGAAAGGTTGCAGAAATATCAAGTGATTAATAAAAGAACTTATGTCATGTTTAAATACATCTTTCAAATGTGTATAAGCAGTAAACAAAGCAATGACAATGGTTTACAACTTGGTTTATTTAACATCCCCTTGCTCATTTCACCCATCTGCTTACTAATTTCCCATAAATAAGTTCAGAGTACTTAAATCCTTTAAGTCAAAGAGGCTCAGAGCATTTCTCTAACTTTTGGTGGGATCAGACCCTTGGCTTAATGACTTATGGACACAAGTTCTACAATTCCCTTCATAAAATAATCCCCCCTTCATAAAATCCATTTCCCCTCATCACCCTAAGAAAACCCCATTTCTTAAGGTCAAACACCATTTACCTAGGAAAAGTGAAAACCCCCCATGTAAATCCCTTTTCGCTCAAAAACTCACAAAAAGCCTTTTATCCTAAGTATAAAGCATAATCGCAAATATTACACTTTACCTTTTTACTTAGGAAACCCACTCTGCCCATCGCATTTCATATTAATTATTAATTTCATTATATAAATCCCGATATAACCCTTTTCCCATATATAAACTAAATCCCTATTTAAATACCCCATCCCTTAGTTTTAAATGAAAACTGTATGAATTACCCCCTATCTTGAGTAAACATATAAATCCCCCATTAACCTTTAATAAACCCGAAACTACTTCTGATTAAAAGCTTCGGGCTCCCCTTAAGCCTCCGTACATTTCACCTGTGCTTCTTCATCGACCTGACCACCGTTTGATCATCCGCGCTCAAATCCAACAATGCGTAGTTGTATCGGCCTCACCTGACGCCCAAACATTTACCCAAAGAGTTAAAGTCCCTCATTGAGCCTGACTCGATCATTTTAAACCTACAATCAATCCTTAAATAATCTTATACCGCCGAAGATTAAAGCGTTGGGCCCCTCCTAAACCAGAGCTTTTATAACCTGCACGTTTCCCCTGCCCGATAGCCGTTAGATCAACCTCCCGCCCATCGAATGACCCAAAGCCATATTGGTCGAAGTCCGATAGCCTATCTTTACCTGCCCGATAAGGTGGTTTTCCCCAGCCCCCCTATGGCTACGTGTCATGCTCTAAAGCACATTGGGTGACCCCTCCTAAAAACCGCCCACGCCACTAAAGTGGTGCAATGACCCTCAAAACCGCCTCCTCGCCGATCCGATAAATCGCCTATCCTTCATAAATATGGATTTCATGCCATATTCAAAAATTTCCCGTTAAAGACTTTAAACTTTGAAAACCCATGTTTTCAAGCCTTTCGCCTGTTTAACAGTGTAAACCCATAAAACCTTTGACGCCACCCTCAACCTCTGTAACACCACTTGACCTCAAATTATGTCCAAAACGCTGCCATGACCCCTTTCCTAGGCATCCCTGTGTAAATAAAGAAATCAAGTGCCATTCTAGCTGATTGATATTTTCTTAACAATTATTGAATTTTGCAGGTAATCGGCCGAATACCAAAGCTTGGATAAACAATTTTGATACTAGTTACAAAACTTGTTTACTCCAAGACACGACAGGAAACCTATTCAAAAACCTGTATTCAGAAGAAGAACACAGTTACACACAGAATTGAGAAGAAAACAGTCACACAGAGCATTGACAGTCAAAACAGAGGAACCATACCGAATTGCAATTAGAAGACAAACATATAAAACATTCAGAGACTTGATCAATATCCATTACCATATGTTGATACATATAAAAACAAAATAATTTATTGTTGAAATACATAGTAAAAAGTTAAAATGTACAATAAAAGTAAAAACACAGTAAAGGATATTGACAGATCATCAAAGTAAAAGTGTATCAGATGAAAGAGTATCAGTAAAAGTGTATCAGATTGAAAAATCAAAGTGAAGATAGATGAAAAACAGAGCAAAAATGGTACATTTTCCAGAAATTTCCTGTTTAAGCCATATTTTTGCAGAAACTATTGTGGCCAATCCAAGATGCATTTTGAGAAACTGGAGGAGTTTTGTGTTACTAAAAGGCCAATCTACAAAATCCTATTTCACTTTTTACACAGGTATTACAAAAAGGGAGATAAATGTATATATTCAGAGCCTATTTTTCAAACTATGCAAAGTCCTGTTTTTGACATCTTTTTGCAGAGAATATTGTGAACAATTGGAGATGAATTTTTGGAAACTGAAAGAGATTTATCTACAATAACCTCTTTCACTTTTTACATATCTATCTTGGATTGAGATATACAAAGGTATCATTGGACCCTAATTTTGCAGAATTTTTGGGGCAAAATGTACAAAAGAAGGAGGTAGTTAGTGACTTAGAAGCCTCATCATCAATTAAGAGTTGCTATCAAATTCGAATTTCTCTTCTTTTTCACCATAAATCCATAAATATAGTGCCAAATAGATTCATTAGTTTTGAGTGTCATTTATCTAAGTTCTATTAATGTAAAATAGTTGAGATATTTGTAAAACCAATCTTGATATTTTTTCAAGATATTTCAGTTTAGAATTTGTATAAATACTTCTTCATTTGAAGTATTTTGGGTGGATTCCAAAACATTTCTATAGAATTTTTCTCTCAAATCAGAAATTCTATTGTATTAATGACTGGATTGGCTTGTTGGATCAAGGAATAAAGATCAGATATTTTACAGGATTCTTGTGTAAAGCAAAATACAAATAAGTATTCTCTCATGTTCAATGTTGTTTTTCTTCAAGTTTTTTCCATAATATTTTATGTATCTCTAAAATCTAAATATTATAACATGGCATGATATTTCAGAAATTGCTTAAATGCACTCTGTCTTGACTGTTATGCATTATTATATGTTTTCTTCACAAATCTAAGTTAAGAAATTCTTGATTGCTCCTTAGTTTAGGTGACTTTTTGTGATCTATAGCAAAGGATTCTTAATTGCCCTTTGTTCATGATTATCCTCTGTTCTTCATTCTGATCCCGGCCTAAGGATTCTTAAGTGCCCTTTCACCCTGACTAGAATTACTTTACCCATCAAGCCTAAAGATTTGCATTTTGCTCTACTAGCCTGCCCTATAAACATTCCCTTTAATGAATTGGTCCAGTTCTGTTATCCATTTGTTGACTCCATAGCCCAATGGCTTAAAGACCTTGCTCTATCCATCTGTTCCAAGAATTCCACCACCCAACCTTCAATTCAAAACCAGAACCCCAATGAACATTAAGAAATAGCCTAAAATCCTAGCAAACAAAGCTAAATCATATAGAGAGAGCCTTCTCTGAGCATTAGGAAGGCTAGGTCCTGATCTCCAAAAGTGGTTAGTGGTTACCCCGATGATCTCCTTCTTTAACCTTGGGAAATTACTGGATGATAACATAGTGGCGGCTCCACTGGGGAAAACTATCATTTTATTTAGAATTGTTTTATAGGTGTAGATCCGATCTATGATGGTGGGCAGCGATCATAGACACAAAGGTTAAAATCATCCACCTGGCGACTCCAAATCAATTTTACAATCTAGACTCCACTGGAGGAATGAACCTGAAAGAACTGTATGAAAAGATCAGGCTTTTAACTTGGATTGTTATCCAATACATTATGTTCTTTCTCATTGATAAATTTTTTCAATGTATATTGTATTTTAGAGAATATTTTAGATTAATTTTTTATTATTTCCCTTTGAAAAGTGTAGATATAAAGTCTCCTTACACATTTGAACAACAATCTTCTAACTCTTATGAAGATCATTTTCCAATTGAGGAGCATCAAACAATTAAGACTAATCATACAATCCCTGTACATATTTTAGTACCTCATAAAGTTCCTGATAGATATAAGCCACTCATCTTACCTCCTACACTCCATGCTATCCTTAACAATTATAATAAGTATCTCCCTAGGTTTGATGGAGAGAATGGTATCACTACTCCAAAACATATTCAAGGTTTTGAGAATTATTTAGACTTATTTGAAATTGATGAAGATGAAATTATTATCAGACTTTTTGCTCTTTCTTTGCAAAGTAGAGAGAAGAGTTGGTTCAATAATTTACCTATTTCAAGCATCTCAAATTTCCAACAGTTTGTCAAAGTTCTCCTTGATAGATGGATAATCAAAGTCAATCTTCTTGTGATCATAGAAGTGTTGGGTGTGGAGCCTGATTATCTTCTATATTCAAAGGTATCGCCACATTGGACCCCAGTTCAAATGGGGGCGGCAACGCCGCCCGTAAAATATTCGCTGCAGGGGGGTCTAGGGGGGCGACTGCGACCTTTGGGAGCCCCCCCTGGCAGGGGGGTTTCGGGGGCAGCGCCCCCGAAGCTAAAAACAACTATAAAATTGCCTTGTAAAAGTATAGTAATTTCTAGTCAATCTGGGCTGTTCATTAGGCGGATGATCTGACGGTAGAACTTATGTTTAGTTTAGGGTTTTTTGCCCTAGAAGGCAACCCCTATCTTTGTATGAGGGCATTGTATTTGAGGCTGTGTGATAGATGTGTATTCTGTGAGCAGGAAATAGAGAGGTGAGACTGTGAGAGAAAACATAGGATATTACAGTGGATTTGCTGTAGGTTGTGTCTCTTCATTTTGCTGGATAATAGAAAGGAAGGACTGGCTGTTCGGGGTGGACGTAGCCCAAACTGGGTGAACCACGTATATCTGTGTCTCTCTTGTTTTGTGTTTTTTCTGTGTTTATATTTCTGCAATATTTTATGTGTTCCATTGCTCCGTAATATATAATTTTCTAACAACTGGTATCAGAGCCGAAGGTCTATTTGGCTGATAAACTCACAGGAAAGAAGGGTTCCTGGTTCGAGTGGGAGCAATGGCGGAAGATGGTAAGTTTAGGGTCGAGAAATTTAACGGCCAAAACTTCTCACTGTGGAAGATGCAGATGGAAGATTATCTGTATCAGAAAGATCTATACCTACCATTGGGCGGAAAAACAAAGATGCCGACGGGTATGAAAGATGAAGAATGGAACCTTCTCGATAGAAAGGCACTCAAAACAATATGGTTGTGCCTTGCTGCGTCAGTCGCCTTCAACATTTCGAAGGAAACCACGACAGAGGGTTTGATGTAGACGTTGTCGAAACTATATGAAAACCCCTCGGCCTCAAACAAGGTATTTCTTATGAAACGGTTATTTAATATGAATATGTCGGAAGGTGGATCTGTTGCAAACCATTTAAATGATTTTAATACAGTTACAAGTCAGTTAAATTCTGTAGGGGTAAACTTTGACGATGAAGTTAGAGCTCTGTTATTCTTGTGCTCATTACCAGAAAGTTGGAATGGTTTGGTAATGGCCATTAGTAACTCCGTTTCTGGATCTAGTACTTTAAAGTTTGATGATGTTGTCGGTGCTATCCTTAGCGAGGAAATGCGACGGAAAAGCTCCGGAAAGACATCGGGAAATGCTTTGAGTGTAGAGTCTAGAGGAAGAAAAATGGAAAGAGGAAAGAGCTCAGGATATCGTAGTAAATCAAGGAAAGGCAGATCCAAGTCCAGATCGGGGATAGTGTGCTGGAAATGTGGAAAGAAAGGACACCTAAAGAAAGACTGTAGATCTTGGAAGGGAAAAGAAGGAGATGCACAACAAGAAAACAATCATGAAGCAAATGTGACAGGTGAGGTGTTACAAGATGCTTTGATTCTTTCTTTCGAAAATATTACTGATTCCTGGGTGGTAGATTCAGGGGCTTCATTCCATGCCACACCTGATAAGAAATACTTTCATGACTATGTTCAAGGAGATTTTGGACAAGTTCGTCTGGGTGATGATAAACCCTGTAAAATCGTTGGAATGGGTAAGGCTCTTGTAAAACAGCAGAATGGCAACCAATGGATATTAAAGGAGGTAAGGCATGTTCCAGATCTAAAGAAAAATCTGATTTCAACAGGGCAGTTACACGGTGAAGGTTGTGTGACAACTTTCACAGATAAAGCTTGGAAGGTCACCAAAGGAGCCCTGGTAATAAAAAAAGGTGAAAAGGTTGGTACATTGTATTTATGCAATGATATTTCTAACTCTGTTAATGCTTTAACTTCCAAAGGAGCAGATGCAGCACTATGGCATCATAGGCTTGGACACATGAGTGAAAAGGGGATGAAGATTCTTCACTCAAGGAATTTGTTTCCGGGTTTGAAGAATGTTGATTTGGACTTCTGTGAGAATTGCATTTATGGAAAAAGAAGAGAGTCAGATTTCTCAGAGTTGGGAAAGAAAAGAAGAATGAAAAATTAGAGCTTGTGCATACAGATGTATGGGGACCTGCTTAGGTATCATCTCTCGGTGGCTCTCGTTATTATGTTACTTTTATTGATGATGCAACTAGAAAAACTTGGATTTATTGTATTAAGAATAAATCTGATGTATTTGATACTTTCAAGAAATGGAAAGCTTTGGTTGAGATTGAGACAGGAAAGAAATTGAAGTGTCTTAGATCAGACAATGGAGGTGAATATTGCAACAAAGAGTTTGATAGGCACTGTTCAGAGCATGGAATTCGCAGAGAGAAGATAGTTCCAAGAACACCACAAGAAAATGGTGTGTCAGAAAGGATGAACAGAACAATCATGGAGCGTGAAAGGTGCATGAGATTGCATGCAGGATTGCCTTTACAGTTTTGGGCAGATGCTGTAGATACTGCTGTTTATCTAATAAACAGAGGGCCTTCAATTTCCTTGGATGGTGGTGTTCCAGAGGAAGCATGGACAGGTAAAAAGGTAAACTACTCCTTTTTAAAGCCTTTTGGTTGTGAGGCCTTTGTCCATATTGATAAAGAAAATAGAACAAAGCTTGAGGCAAAGTCAAAGAAATGTACCTTTATTAGATATGGTGTTAATGATTTTGGTTATCGCTTATATGATTACGAAAATCACAAAATCATTAGGAGCAGAGATGTAATATTCAATGAAAAGGTTTTGTATAAGAATCAATTGCAGGAAAAGAAACAGGAAAAGGAAAACAAGGAATACGCAATTCTTGATGAAATCACTGAAAAAGGAAAGGTGCCTGAAAATAATAATAATCAACAACCACAATAACAACAACCACCACAACAACAACAGGCACCCCAAACACCTGAAAGTGGTGTTAGAAGATCTACCAGGATAAGTATACCCCCTGAACGATACTCTCCTTCATTATATTATTTATTGCTGACTGATTCTGGTGAACCCGAATGTTATGAAGAAGCAATGCAGGTTGAAAGCAGGAAGAAGTGGGAGGTGGCCATGGAAGAAGAGATGGACTCCTTAATGCATAACCAAACTTGGGATTTAGTCAGGTTGCCTGCAGGAAAAACTACATTGAAGAATAAATGGGTTTACAGGCTGAAGGAAGAATATGGAGGAAAACAGAGGTACAAAGCTAGACTTGTGGTGAAGGGGTTTGCACAGAAGAAAGGTATTGATTTTGATGAAATATTTTCTCCTGTTGTTAAAATGACTTCAATCAGAACTATTTTAAGTCTTGTAGCAACTGAAGATTTGCATCTTGAGCAGTTAGATGTAAAGACAACCTTTCTCCATGGGGATTTGGAGGAAGAGATATATATGCAGCAGCCACAAGGATATGAGGTGAAAGGGAAGGAGAAACTAGTGTGCAGGTTGAAGAAGAGCTTGTATGGCTTAAAACAGGCTCCAAGGCAGTGGTATCTAAAATTTTACAAGTTTATGTCTGAACAAAGTTATAATAGATGTCACTCTGATTATTGTGTTTATTTGAAAAAGCAAAATGATGGCAGCTATATTATATTGTTATTGTATGTAGATGACATGCTTGTTGCAGGATCTAACATGCAGGAAATAAATGTGCTCAAAAGAAAATTGGCAAATTCATTTGCAATGAAGGATTTGGGAGCTGCAAAAAAAATCCTTGGTATGAGAATAACTAGAGACAGGAAAAATCGTAAATTAACATTGTCTCAGAATGAGTACATACAAAAGGTGTTGAAAAGATTTAACATGCACAATGCAAAACCAGTTAGTACACCTTTTGCTAGCCATTTCAAACTTAGCAAGGAAATGTGCCCAAAGACCCAAGAAGACATGGATTATATGTTTAAAGTTCCATATGCATCAGTAGTTGGAAGCTTAATGTATGCAATGGTCTGCACAAGGCCTGATATTGCACATGCAGTGGGAGTTGTAAGCAGGTACATGAACAATCCAGGAAAGGAACATTGGATGGCAGTGAAATGGATTCTCAGATATTTGAAAGGTACCACAAATAAAGCATTATGCTTTGGTGGTTCAAACATCTCCCTACAAGGATATGTTGATGCAGATATGGCAGGTGACAGAGATAATAGGAGGAGCACTACAAGATATGTATTTACTGTTGGAGGAACAACTGTCAGTTGGGTTTCAAAAAAGAAGCAGAGTATGTTTCTACTACAGAGGCTAGTAAAGAAATGATTTGGTTACAAAGGTTTATGGGTGAATTGGGTAAGGAGCATGATATGGGCACATTATACAGTGATAGCCAAAGTGCCATTCATCTTGCAAAGAACTCAGTATTTCATTCCAGGACTAAACACATACAGCTCAAGTACCATTTCATACGATCAGTGTTGGAAGATGGAGAGTTGAAGCTGGAAAAGATACACACTAGTCAGAATCCTGCAGATATGCTAACAAAAGTTGTAACCAGGGAGAAACTGAGAATATGCTCAGTTTCAATTGGTCTTCAAGGATGACGATGAAGATGAGAAACAACCAGGTCCAAAGAGGAGTCATTGTCTAGCAAATGGAGTAGCGGTGGAGTTGCTACAATCAGTCTCCAAGTGGGAGATTGTTGGGTGTGGAGCCTGATTATCTTCTATATTCAAAGGTATCGCCACATTGGACCCCAGTTCAAAATGGGGGCAGCAATGCCGCCTGTAAAATATTCGCTGCAGGGGGGGTCCAGGGGGGGGCGACTGCGACCTTTGGGAGCCCCCCCTAGCGGGGCGGTTTCGGGGGCAGCGCCCTCGAAGCTAAAAACAACTATAAAATTGCCTTGTAAAAGTATAGTAATTTCTAGTCAATCTGGGCCGTTCATTAGGCGGATGATCTGACGGTAGAACTTATGTTTAGTTTAGGGTTTTTTGCCCTAGAAGGCAACCCCTCTCTTTGTATGAGGGCATTGTATTTGAGGCTGTGTGATAGATGTGTATTCTGTGAGCGGGAAATAGAGAGGTGAGACTGTGAGAGAAAACAGAGAATATTACAGCGGATTTGCTGTAGGTTGTGTCTCTTCATTTTGCTAGATAATAGAAAGGAAGGACTGGCTGTTCGGGGTGGACGTAGCCCAAACTGGGTGAACCACGTATATCTGTGTCTCTCTTATTTTTTGTGTTTTGTGTGTTTATATTTCTGCAATATTTTATGTGTTCCATTGCTCCGTAATATATAATTTTCTAACAAGAAGAATATAATTAGTTAAAAAGACAGCCAGATGAAACAATACAACAATTTTCAGACATATTTAATTAAGTTTATTATTTAATGCCATCAAATATAAGACCTCGCCCTAATTCAACTCTTTTACATTACCCAAGAATTTGATCCAGATATAGAATTTCAGCTAATAGAAAGAAACCCCTCAACACCAGAACAGATGCAAAACATTGCAGTAGATGTAGAAGTGAATATGTAAATTAGAAGAGAAAAGTTGAAAGCAGAAGTAGAGGAAAACAACACTGGAGAGGAAAAACTCGACATTTTGATGAAGAAAATAGAGGAAAGGATGCAGAATATCATCATGAAAGAAGAATTTTTTGCTCAAAGTCACCATGACACATTTATTTCACAAAAGGAAAGGTTGATATTCACGAACAAATTGCTACTAACTCCAACTACCATAGATCAGAAGATAGATTCATAGAGCAATATATGGAGGAGCAATCTCCTGATCTAATATGTATGTTTGATGACATTACTTCTTTTGATGATTTGCCCAAATATGATCAGTATGATGATAATCATGTTCTTCAAATCCAAACTAACTTTATAGAGCAATCATAAGCTAGTTTGAAAAATAAGGAAATCCAGTTTCACCACCTTGAAAATAGTGACCATCTAATCCATGTCAGCTATGAAAGTGAAGAAGAAAGTGCAGAAAATTTGGAAATAAGTGAAGCTTCTTCGCCTCTTTGTGTTGAATCATTTCAGTTTTTAAAAGAAATGTGGTATAACATCTCTAAAGAAAAGGATGAGCAGCTTGTAGACACCTATGAAGTTCCATTCAAACCTATATGTAATAAGTTGCAACAAGCCTTCCAAGTTCTTTATGATCCAATAAATGATAGGTTGGATGATGAATGCAATAAGAATTTCTCTCCATTAATAGACTATGGGAGTCAAAATCAAGATGATAAAAGTTTCACTAGGCAAACATTACAGTCAGTAGAAGTATCATCACGAAGCTCATTTGAAAGTTTGCAGGGTGTTAAAGATAAAAGTGATATTTTAGTTTCATGGCATGGAAGCCATACAAAACAAATGTGTAGTTTCTTAAATCAGTTGAACAATAGTGTATATATTTTGGAAGATACTTTTGTACAGTTTTTAGAGCCTACAAAGGAAAGCAAGTATTTCCTTATCTTCTTATTAGTTGACAAGGTTATATTTGGATTTAGAACCTCAGTTCTAATCACAAACAAGCACAACCAGCAAAATCCATCAATGTATATAATGCTTGAGTGGTTGCATTGGTTGTTTCATTTTACCTAACCACCAGTTAGAAAGCTGATTAGAGTAAGTAGATAGGATTTCAGTTTGAATAAATCCAGTTTTCAGCAACAAGTTTATGTTAGATCAGATTTCAGTTTGCAAAAAAGGGTGTATTTTCAATTCAAAAGTTTTAGTCACAAAGATTATACAACAGAGCATATACATGTGTGGGATTGGCCCAATGGATCAGGCTACTAGTCGACGGTGTTCTTGACATTTCACAAGGAAATGTCATCCCCAAGTGGAGCCAGTATTAGGTTCCATACTAATAGGAGTCATAATTTTGAATAACTAAAGTTAAGCTTGTAATATTGTACATACCTTTGCTTTTTACAAATGTTTTTCATATTATAAAAAAGTAAAAAATGTAAAGAGGGTATGTCCTAAAAGATAAATCAAATGACAAAAAGAATAAGAGAAGGTCAAAAAAATGAAAGTATATGAACCCCAAAAACAAAAGAGGCCATGAAAGTGTGCAAGTCAAAATGCCACTACTATTTACTTTTATGCATAATAATGATTGCGTGCAGCTTGTTATTCATGCCACAATCTATGGTAATCAAACTGTTTAATATTGATTATACCATGCTTTGAATTTTATGTTTATTGTGAGAGAATAAAATTTGACCAAACCATTTAATCTTGGTAGATCATTAGATAGGTAGAGAAAATAAAAGGAGCTCATCAGTTTAATTTGAGCCCTTAGATGATATAAGGTTAGAATTAGATAGTCTACTTTGTAAAAGAAAAGGATTGATAAGGGTTTGCTAGCTTAAATGCACCCAAATAAAATGAAGAAAGAATGGTATGGTAAGTAAATGGGTAAGTAGAAGAAAGGTTGGAAAAATATCAAGTGATTACACAAAAGCACTTATGTCATGTTTAAATACATCTTTCAAATGTGCATAAACAGTAAACAAAGCGAGGACAATGGTTTACAACTTGGTTTATTTAACATCTCCTTAGTCATTTCACCATCTACTTACTAATTTCCCATAAATAAGTTCAAAGTACTTAAATCCTTTAAGTCAAAGAGGCTCAGAGCATTTCTCTAACTTTTGGTGGGACTGGACCCTCGGCTTAATGACTTATGGACATAAGTTCTACAATCCCCTTCATAAAATCATTCGCCTTCATAAAATCCATTTCCTCTCATCACCCTAAGAAAATCCCTTTTCTTAAGGTCAAACACCATTTACCTAGGAAAAGTGAAAACTCTCCATGTAAATCCCTTTTAGCTAAAAAACGCACAAAAAGCCTTTTATCCTAAGTATAAACCATAATCGCAAATATTACACTTTACCTTTTACTTAGGAAAACCCACTCCGTCCATCACATTTCATTTTAATTATTAATTTAATTATATAAATCCCGATATAACCCTTTTCCCGTATATAAACTAAATCCCTATTTAAATACCTCATCCCTTAGTTTTAAATAAAAACTATATGAATTACCCCTTATCCCGACTAAAGATATAAATCCCCCATTAACCTTAAATAAACCCGAAATTACTTCTGATTAAAAGCTTTGAGCCCCCCTTGTCTAGTCAATTTAACGTCTTAAATTTCTCTACTTAAATTATCAATCCAGGTATCGTAAACTGATGAAGTGTGGTGCACCATATGTGCTTAGTTAACCTTTTTCTTACTTCGTTGTTTTATAGTTTATGTTGTTTTTGAGATTTTGTTCTTGTTGGTTTCCTAAAGTGTTTAATGCAAATGGAAATCCTATTCTAAGGTATTAAGAATACTTTTAAAGGTCAAGTATGGATGTAGATTTCAAGACAAGGTTTATGTTCTTTATGGTAACTTCCAAAACTTAGCACTTCAAAAGATCTCAAAACATGCTATTAATACTTGAATAGGAATGTAAATATGCAGCTACTTAAATCAAACAAAAGATGAAATATTGATCATGAAATCACTGTCTCTGCTACCCATCTAATTACAGAAATAAAATCTAAACTATTGCACTCAAACAAACCAAAAATTGCAGACTAGCGAAAGCAAGATCAATTTACTTCACTTATAATTCGATAGCTCATTAAGTAGCTTTTCCGGGTTAAGCCATGGCTCCAGAGATAACGTCAATAACATGAAGAATTGATATCTAAATTACCTACTTGCAAGTGAAGGTAAAATCAAGTCACTTCACTTATAATTCGATAGCTCGCTAAGTAGCTTTTCGGGGTTAAGCCATGGCTTTGGAAATAACGTCAATAACATGAAGAACCTGATATCTAAATTACCTACTTGCAAATGAAAGTAAAATCAAGTCACTTCACTTATAATCCGATAGTCGCCAAGTAGCTTTTCGGGGTTAAGCCATGGCTCTGGAGATAACGTCAATAATATGAAGAACCTGATATCTAATTGTAGAGATGAAAATAAAATCAAATCACTTCACTCATAATCAGATAGCTCGCCAAGTAGCTTTTCGGGGTTAAGCCATGGCTCTGGAGATAACATCAAATGACATGAAGAATTTGATATCTAAACTAACTAACAACAACAAATAAATAAGACTGAAATCAAAGCATAATTGAAATTGAAAAGCTTAAGAAAAAGTTCAGCAGAGAGACAAATCTCATGTCACTATTTGATGCAAAAACATGTAAAGAAAAACTAATCTACAATCAATTGGTTGAATACACTTGCATGAATGGAAAATTTAAACTATCAAACTTGAAAGCAATAAAATGACATACATAAATGAAATAAAAGCAAAATTACAAAATAAAATCTATTCTACCTTACATTCTAATGTGCTCCATGACATCTACTTCACATCTCCTTCCATGTTGAGAACATCAAAGCTTTATTCAAATTCTTAAAAATTACAAAGTACAACAAAGCTCTCCAAAGCTTTCCAACGCCATCAAAGAAGAACTACAAACTCCAAGCTAAAGAACTAAAAAGCCAAGCTAAGCTAAGACCAACAAGCTAACAAGCTAAGACTAACAAATGAAGGAGAGAGATCTCCTATTTATACAAAAAGATGAGAAACCATCTCATTAATGAGAGTCCATGAATCTCTCCCTCTACCTCTAGAGTCATAATTAAAATAGGAACTGATAAGACACATGTCTTCTTAGAGTTTCAATACAATTAGGAGATGTGATACATATCTTCATGATCCCATGATTCTTTCCACTCAAATTCGAATTTGGCCTTAGAGTACCACATAAGGGTCTTCTAGAAGCTTCCTTTTGACCTACACATGTCAACAATCTCAACCAACTTGTTAGGTATAAGAATATGCACATTATTTTCTACTTTCTAACCACAAATTCACTTAAAAAGGCTTAGAATTAATAAAGTTTGGAAAAACATAAATGTGGCCCAATGATAATGAAAGTGGGATGAATGTAGTGACATAGTAGTGAAATGGAGGTGATATAATGGACATAATAGTGAAAGTGTAATGGAAATGAATGACAATTTCAAGACCCAACATACCCCCCAACTGAAGTTATTGCATGTCCTCATGCAATATATATTACATTAACTCTTTTGATCCTTGAGCTTTGGCTTAACTTTGCATGATATCATTTGATAACTTCATATTTTTACAAAGTGTTTTACTTGAATTGCAACATGGTTGGTTCTTGTGTTACAACCAATTTTTTTGTTGTTGTTGCATTCTATTTTGATCTTTGAACTTTGCATAATGATATTTTGATTATTGTTAGCAAAGTATATCTTTATTGGATTGCATGATGGTTGGTTTTTGTGTAACAACCATGATTTTGTTTGTTCCAATTTATCCTTTAAGCACTTTTTGAAAAGCCATTGTATGCTCATAATAACAGTGTAATAGTTAATATATGTTGGAAGTACGTGGGCTACTAAATATGATATGGACATGGCAATATATGAATATGAATGTATTCTCCTCCCCAACTGATGATATTGGGAATTTTATGCAATGAGGAAGAGAAATGTTTTTTCAACAATTATCATTCTAGTTTTTTATGGAATTCTATGGTCAAAAGTTAGAAAATGACGTACCTTAACTTACCCTTTGGAATTGATGAGTTGTATGTGTGGTGGCTGCAAAATTCTGATCATATTCTTCTTCAAGTGTCTGAACAAGAGGAGTCATGGATAAAGAGTTAAGATGACTTTTTATTGCTTCTACTAAAACTTACTGAATCTGCTCCAAAATGTTGAAAATAATAGTCTTCATGTCTTCAAAACTCATTGGCACAATTCCTACTATGTGAAAACATGTTCTGATGTCGAACATGGCAGGAAATTGTTGACTTAGTGGCCATTGATGGATGCCACTAGTCAACACGAGAACTCTCACCATTGATGACAATGCGAGTCAAGATGCCTAAACACATCTTGCTAGGTACGAATGAATTTGCCGATGTCGAGTCACCCAGAAGATCTGACGAACAAGGGACATTAATGTATTCCCATTGTTTGTCATTATGAGAACTTGCCATTAATGCATGCAAGCCTCAAGGTGTCTTTACAAGGAACTTAGACTCAAAGGACTATGGACTCAATAATTTGCATTGAAGCAGGGCTTATTTACGGAATGAAAATGATAAGAAAGGGAAGATGGAAATGGAAGATGGCAATGGAGAGTAGTGGCAATGGGCAATAAGCATGTGAATGAGCCTCTTGCTTTTATTTGTGGGTTATGAATGGACAAAAAGAGATGGAAAGTGTATGTGAATGTGAATAGAAAATATGAAGTGAAATGAGGTGAATGGTTTACTATGAAGTATGGATGTGATGGAGACAATAGTATCTGAAAGTTTTTCAAGTGTTTGGATCTAATTTTGCATCAGCATATTTCCTCTTTGTTGCTGATCATCCTCTTATGAAACAAATTGGTCTCGTAGAGAGACACCATTCTCTTGTAGTCATCTGTCCTTCCTCCTGGAACCTGCAAAAAAAACTAATACTTCTTCTGCAATGAAATGTAAGATTATCAAAGGAGAGAGGTGATAAATCTCTCTAGTTATGATATTTACACACAAAACTAAGAATTTGTATTAATGAAACAAGTTCTCAAAGGAAAAAACAAAAGAATTTATACTTGCTTTGGAATTATTGTCTCAAGTTGATGTTGCTTCTTTTCAGCAATTTATTTCATTATTTACCATTTCAAACTCTAATGATGGATTTCTCATTGTCTAGATCTTGTTGAGATCTTTCCAACGATACTTGAATCATCAAAATCTGATTTTGTATGAGAAAGTTAGGCTGATTTGAACAATGAGGTTTTTTCAGCTGCGGAATTGGACTTTAGCTGCGGAATGTGCACAGTTTCTGTAGCTAAAAATCTTGAATAAAAAGTTAGCCATTCATCTTTCATCATCAGTCCAAAATTAATCAATACCTTCAGAAAAGTGAGCAAATAACTTATTCATTTCATTGATTCAATTTTTTTTTTCTTGACATGCGGCGACTTAGTGATAACACACAACTTGACTTCCCTTTGACCGGGGTCTTTTTCATCAAATTGGATCAAATGAATAAGACACCATCTATGTACTGACATTTTCCCAGCTACCCATGTGGTTTGTTTCGTTTCTTGACACCTATAACCTATAGAAGTAATAAAATGGCTGCGAAATTTCCAGTTAGCTGCGAAATGAGGCTGCATTCCACAGCTAAAAGATAGTCAACCATCAGTTTTGAAATTCAGCACGCAATCCTCCAATTTCTGTATGATCAGTAGTAAGATCAATTGGTATCAAGGCATAGTTCTCAAGGCCACTGATTAAAAGAATTCTAAAAACTGGATTCAGCTATATTCTAATTGATGATTTACTCAAATTGCTTAAAACCAAAGCATATAATCCAACCTCGCTGTAAGCGAAGTTTGATAAAGATGAAGTGGAAAATACTCATGAGCTTGATCAGTAATTTTTATGGGATTACAGGTTGACATAGGTCTTTTCATTGTAGAGTTTTTGGCTGAAAGTATGGTCAGACTGCCAAGCACATCATAATAAAGTTAAACACGTACACAAAACTTGTTAATGAAGACAAGATCCATGAGTACCAACACCTGTGCCAATATTTTAGCAAGTAAAACACTGAGCCTAGGAATAGTTGTTAGATGGGTGCTTGGAGAAGTGCCGTATTTGATCATCTTACTATTAAATAGGAAGTAGCGGAATAGGATTAGATGGGTGGCGGAAGATGTGTTTCCTCAAACAACCAAAGCGTGCTGTGTTTAAACTGTTCTTTGTTCATTTAATAGAAATCCTTTTTTCTCACGCATTCAGTGACACAGTGGATGACTTGGTAGCCAAGGAAATCGAATTAGGGTAGATTTATCAAAGAAATCGAAATATGGCCACAACTGTTAAAAAAGAACTGTTTTTCCTCATGCGGCATGCAAAAAGAGGCTTCAGAGAACCAAGAAATTCTCTCAAACTACCACGAATTTCTTAAAACGATTTTTGAGTTATCTAATTGACCTTACTGCTGAAAAAACCCATGTTTTATTTTTCCCAAATTTGTCTCCATTTGGCCAGATCGTGCATCCAAAGTTTGACATTTTTTCTGTTCTGCATTTTTTTTTGTGAATTACTGCATTTGGTTGTAAAATAAATTTCGAATTTTTTTAGATGCAATCACAGCACAGGAAATGGTGAATGAACCAGCCAATCTCAGGAAATTTTTGCAGAGATTTTATAGCTTCGATAACTCCCGCAAAGACCTTAGAGAGTCCTCTGGATGGTCGTTTGAAGCCCGGTTGAATGCATACTTTGAAGTTTGGGTTTTGATATCAGACGTGGTCACAAATAAGAGATCAGAGCCAACAAACAAATCCAACAAATGGGACATGGCATTTGGTAAATGATACTTTTGGAATTTGTTAAAAATGCCATCACACAAATGAAACTTTTCTTGCTTGCACAGAAAATTTGATTTGTCTCTCACCATTCTTATTTACAAATCAACGTTTTCCTATTGAATTAAAGCTCAGATGATTTGCACAATTGGATTTTTCATTAACAGGTTTTGATGAAGTCCTTAATCACAACAACGGAGGTTTTGATGAAGTTCTAATCACAACAACGGATTGGAATCTAATGGCTCCCAATTTCAGGCAGCAAAAGCTTCAAAGTAAATGTGCTAAAAACAGGACTTTGACTGAGGTCTTAAGCTGGTTTTTTTATCAATCTGGGCTGGGTGACTAGGATAGGATCCATGTCGGGACAATTTTGGAGATGCCCATGTGGTCGGTTTCTTCATTGGATGCGTGTAACCTATTAAACCTTGAAATTAGCTGCGGAATTCACAATTAGCTGCGGAATCAGGCTACATTGCGTAACTAAGTTGCAAAATCTTATTAAAATAGGACACAATGTTTTGAGGACCACTATAAACCATAATCAGTCAATCTTGGACAACTGAACCTATCAAAGTAGTTGGGTTTCATTATTATTATTTTTTGTTTTGTTTTGTTTTTTTATTTTATTATTGAATTAATTGAAATGATAAAGTTTATTTTGTCTCCTTTTTTTTTTAACATAACAATTCTTTTTTTGATCCTCTAGATCACACAAAGTGTAGGAGGAGAGCATACTCAAGAATTATTAATTATTTTTTTTTTATAACAATTCTTTTTTTGATCCTCCAGATCACACAAAGTGCAGGAGGAGAGCATACTCAAGAATTATTATTTTTTTTTAGAGGTAAGAAATAAAGTCTCCTAATTACACTTCTCTGGAAATGATGCCAAAATGTCTAGTTACTTTAACGTCTTAAATTGCTCTACATAAATTATCAATCCGGGTATTGTAAATTGATGAAGTGTGGTGCACCATATGTGCTTAGTTAACCTTTTTCTTACTTTGTTGTTTTATAGTTTATGTTATTTTTGGGGTTTTGTTCTTGCTGGTTTCCTAACGTGTTTAACGCAAATGGAAATCCTATTCTAAGGTCTTAAGAATACTTTTAAAGGTCAAGTATGGATGTAGATTTCAAGACAAGGTTTATGTCCCTAATGGTAACTTCCAAAACTTAGCACTTCAAAAGATCTCAAAACATGCTATTAATACTTGAATAGGAATGTAAATATGCAACTACTTAAATCAAACAAAAGATGAAATACTGATCATGAAATCACTGTCTTTGCTGCCTATCTAATTACAGAAATAAAATCTAAACTATTGCACTCAAACAAACCAAAAATTGTAGACTAACGAAAGCAAGATCAATTTACTTCACTTATAATCCGATAGCTTGCCAAGTAGTTTTTCCAGGTTAAGCTATGGCTCCGTAGATAATGTCAATAACACAAAGAATTGATATCTAAATTACCTACTTGCAAATGAAAGTAAAATCAAGTCACTTCACTTATAATTCGATAGCTCGCCAAGTATCTTTTCGGGGTTAAGCCATGGCTCTGGAGATAACGTCAATAACATGAAGAACCTGATATCTAAATTATCTACTTGCAAAGGAAAGTAAAATCAAGTCACTTCCCTTATAATTCGATAGCTCGCCAAGTATCTTTTCAGGGTTAAGCCATGGCTCTGGAGATAACGTCGATAATATGAAGAACCTGATATCTAATTGCAGAGATGAAAGTAAAATCAAATCACTTCACTCATAATCCGATAGCTCGCCAAGTAGCTTTTCGGGGTTAAGCCATGGCTCTGGAGATAATGTCAAATGACATGAAGAATTTGATATCTAAATTAACTAACAACAGCAAATAAATAAGACTGAAATCAAAACATAATTGAAATTGAAAAGCTTAAGAAAAAGTTCAGCAGAGAGGCAAATCTCATGTCACTATTTGATGCAAAAACATGTAAAGAAAAACTAATCTACAATCAACTGGTTGAACACACTTGCATGAATTAAAATTGCATGAATGGAAAATCTAAACTATCAAACTTGAAAGCAATAAAATGACATACATAAATGAAATAAAAGCAAAATTACAAAATAAAATCTACTCTACCTTACATTCTAATGTGCTCCATGACATCTACTTCACATCTCCTTCCATGTTGAGAACATCAAAGCTTTATTCAAATTCTTAAAAATTACAAAGTACAACAAAGCTCTCCAAAGCTTTCCAAAGCCATCAAAGAAGAACTACAAACTCCAAGCTAAAGAACTAAAAAGCCAAGCTAAGCTAAGACTAACAAGCTAACAAGCTAAGATTAACAAATGAAGGAGAGAGATCTCCTATTTATACAAAAAGATGAGAAGCCATCTCATTAATGAGAGTCCATGAATCTCTCCCTCTACCTCTAGAGTCCTAACCAAAATAGGAATTGATAAGACACATGTCTTCTTAGAGTTTCAATACAATTAGGATATGTGACACATATCCTCATGATCCCATGATTCTTTCCACTCAAATTCGAATTTGGCCTTAGAGTGCTACATAAGGGTCTTCTAGAAGCCTCCTTTTAACCTACACATGTCAACAATATCAACCCATTTGTTAGGTATAAGTATATGCACATTATTTTGTACTTTTTAACTACAAATTCACTTAAAAAGGCTTAGAATTAATAAAGTTTGGAAAAACATAAATGTGGCCCAATGATAATGAAAGTGGGATGAATGTAGTGACATAGTAGTGAAATGGAGGTGATATAATGGACATAATAGTGAAAGTGTAATGGAAATGAATGACATTTTCAAGACCCAACACCCCTTAAGCCTCCGTACATTTCACTTGTACTTCTTCATCGACCTCACCACCGTCCGATCATCCGTGCTCAAATCCAATGACGCGCAGCCGTATCGGCCTCACTCGACGCCCAAACTTTTACCCAAAGAGTTAAACTCCCTCATTAATCTCATCCGATCACTTTAAACATGCGATCAATCCTTAAATAATCTTATGTTGCCGAAGATTAAAGCGTTGGGCCCCTCCTAAACCTGAGCTTTTATAACCCACGTGTTTCCCCTGCCCGATAGCCATTACATCAACCTTCCTCCCATCCAACAACCCAAAGCCGTTGCGGCTTAAGCTTGATAGCCGACCTTTACCTGCCCGATAAGACGGTTTTCCTCGACCCACCAATGGCTATGTGTCATGCTTTAAAGCACAGTGGGTGACCCCTCCTAAAATCGCCCACACCACTAAAGCGGTGCAACGACCCTTAAAAATGCCCCGCCGATCCAATAAATTGCTTATTCTTCATAAATATTGATTTTGTGCCATATTCAAAAGTTGATTGTTAAAGACTTTTAACTTTGAAAACCCGTGTTTTCAAGCCTTTCGCCAGTTTAACAATGTAAACCCATAAAACCCTTCGGCGCCTCCCTCAACCTTTGTAACACCACTTGACCTCAAATTACATCCAAAACGCTGCCATGACCCCTTTCCTAGGCATCTCTGTGCAAATAAAGCAATCAAGTGCCCTTCCAGTCGACTGATATTTTCTTACCAATTATTGAATTTTGCAGGTAATCAGCCGAAGACCAGAGCTTGGATAAACAATTCTAATACTAGTCCCAGAACTTGTTTACTCCAAGACTCGACAAGAAACCTATTCAAAAACCTATATTTAGAAGAAGAACATAGTTACATAGAGCTGAGAAGAAAACAGTCACACAGAGCATTGACATTCAAAACAGAGGAATCAAACCGAATATGCAGTTAGAAGACAAACATATAAAACATTCAGACACTTGATCAATATCCATTACCATATGCTGATACATATAAAAGCAAAATAATTTACTGTTGAAATACATAGTAAAAATTTAAAATGTACAGTAAAAGTAAAAACACAGTTAAGGATATTGACAGATCATCGAAGTAAAAGTGTATCATATGAAAGAGCATCAATAAAAGTGTATCAGATTGAAAAATCAAAGTGAAGATAGATGAAAAACAGAACAGAAATGGTACATTTTCCAAAACATTTATTGTTTAAGCCATACTTTTTTCAGAAACTATTGTGGCCAATCCAAGATAAATTTTGAGAAACTGGAGGAGGTTTGTGTTCCTAAAAGGCCAATCGATAGAAACCTATCTAACTTTTTACACAGGTATTACAAAAAAGGAGATAAATATATATCTTTCGAGCCTATTTTTCAGACTCTGCAAAGTCCCATTTTTTACATCTTTTTGGAGAGAATATTGTGAATCGCTGGAGGTGAAGTTTTGGAAACTGAAAGAGGTTTATCTCAATAACATATGTATCTACAATAATCCCTTTCACTTTTTACATATCTATCTTGGATTGAGATATACAAAGGTATCACTGGACCCTAATTTTGCAAAATTTCTGGGGCAAAATGCACAAAGGAAGGAGGCAGTTAGTGACTTGGAAGCCTCATCATCAATTAAGAGTTGCTATCAAATTCTAATTTCTCTTCTTTGTCACCATAAATCCATAAATATAGTGCCAAATATATTCATTAGTTTTGAGTGTCCTTTATTTAAGTTTTATTAATGTAAAACAGTTTGAGATATTTGTAAAACCAATCTTGATATTTTTTCAAGATATTTCAGTTTAGAATTTGTATAAATACTTCTTCATTTGAAGTATTTTGGGTGGATTAAAAAACATTTCTATAGACTTTTTCTCTTAAATCAGAAATTCTATTGTATCAATGACTGGATTGGCTTGCTGGATCAAGGAATAAAGATCAAATATTTTATAGGATTCTTGTGTAAAGCGAAATACAAATAAGTATTCTCTCATGTTCAATGTTGTTTTTCTTCAAGTTTTTTCCATAATCTTTTATGTATCTCTAAAATCTAAATGTTATAACATGGAATGATATTTCAGAAATTTCTTAAATGTGATTTGTCTTGTTTGTTATGCATTATTATATGTTTTCTTCATAAATCTAAGTGAAGGAATTCTTGATTGCTCCTTAGTTTAGGTGACTTCTTGTGATCTATAGAAAATGATTCTTAATTGACCTTTGTTCATGATTATCCTCTGTTCTTCATTTTGATCCTGGTTTAAGGATTTTTAAGTGCCCTTTCACACTGTCTAGAATTACTTCATCCATCAGGCCTAAAGATTTGCATTTGCCTCTGCTAGCCTGCCCTATAAACATTCCCTTTAATGAATTAGTCCAATTCTGCTATCCATTTGTTGACTCCATAGCCCAATGGCTTAAAGACCTTTCTCTATCCATCTTTTCCAAGAATTCCACCACCCAACCTTCAATTCAAAACCAAAACCCCAATGAACATTAAGAACTATCATAAAATCCCAGCAAACAAAGCTAAATCATATAGAGAGAGCCCTCTCCGAGCATCAGGAAGGCTAGGTCCTGATCTCCAAAAGTGGTTAGTGGTTACCCCGATGATCTCCTTCTTTAACCTTGGGAAATTACTGGGTGATAACATAGCGGCGACTCCACTGGGGAGAACTAACATTTTCTTCAGAATTGTTTTATAGGTTTAGATCCGATCTATGATGGTGGATAGTGATCAGATACACAAAGGTTAAAATCATCCACCTGGGGACTCCAAATCAATTTTACAATCTAGACTCCACTGGAGGAATGAACATGAAAGAATTGTATGAAAAGATCAAGCTTTTAACTTGGATTGCTATCCAAGACATTATGTTCTTTCTCATTGATAAATTTTTTCAAAGTGTACTGTATTTTAGAGAAGATTTTAGATTAATTTTTTATTATTTCCCTTTTAAAAGTGTAGATATAAAGTCTCCTTACACATTTGAACAACGGTCTTCTAATTCTTATGAAAATCATTTTCCAGTTAAAGAGCATCAAACAATCAAGACTAATCATACAATCCCTGTACTTATTTCAGTATCTCATAAATTTCTTGATAGATATAAGCCACTCATCTTACCTCCTACACTCCATGCTTTCCCTAACAATTATTACAAGTATCTCCCTAGGTTTGATGGAGAGAATGGTATCACTATTCAAAAACATATTCAAGGTTTTGAGAATTATTTAGACTTATTTGAAATTGATGAAGATGATGTTATTATCAGACTTTTTGCTCTTTCTTTGCAAATTAAAGTGAATAGTTGGTTCAAGAATTTACCTATTTCAAGCATCTCAAATTTCCAACAGTTTGTCAAAATTTCTCTTGATAGATGGATAATTAAATTCAATCTTCTTGTGATCATAGAAGAATATAATCAATTAAAGAGATAGCCAGATGAAACAATATAACAATTTTTAGACATATTTAATCAAGCTTATTATTCAATGCCATCAAATATAAGACCCCCCTGATTCAACTCTTTTGAATTACCCAAGAGCATTTGATCCAGAGATAGAATTTTAGCTAAGAGAAAGAAACTCCTCAACACTGAAACAGATGCAAAACATTGCAGTAGATGTAGAAGTTAATCTACAAATTAGAAGAGAAAAGTTGAAATCAAAAGTAGAGGAAAACAACACTACAGAGGAAAAACTCGACATTTTGATGAAAAAAATAGAGGAAAGGATGTAGAATATCACCATGAAAGATGAATTTTTTGCTCAAAATCACCATGACACATTTATTTCACAAAAGGAAAATGTTGATATTCATGAGCAAATTGCTACTAACTCCAACTACCATAGATCAGAAAATAGATTCACAGAGTAATATATGGAGGAGAAAACTCCTGCTCTAATATGTATGTTTGATGACATTAATTATTTTGATGATTTGCCCAAATATGATCAATATGATGATAATCATGTTCTTCAAATCCAAACTAACTTTACAGAGCAATCAGAAGCTAGTTTGGAGAATAAGGAAATCTAGTTTCACCAGCTTGAAAACAGTGACCATCTAATCCATGTCAGCTATGAAATTGAAGAAGAAAGTGCAAAAAAATTGGAAATAAGTGAAGCTTCTTTGCCTCTTTGTTTTGAATCATTTCAGTTTTTAAAAGAAATGTGGTATAACATCTCTAAAGAAAAGGATGAGGAGCTTGTAGAAACCTCTTAAGTTCCATTCAAACCTATATGTAATAAGTTGCAACAATCCCTCCAAGTTCTTTATGATCCAATAGCTGATAGGTTGGATGATGAATGCAATTAGAATTTCTCTCCATTAACAGGCTATGAGAGTCAAAATCAAGATGATAAAAGTTTCACCAAACAGACATTACAATCAATAGAAGTATCATCACAAAGCTCATCTGAAAGTCTACAAGGTGTTAAAGATAGAAGTGATATTTTAGTTTCATGGCATGAAAGCCATACAAAACAAATGTTTAGTTGCTAAAATCAATTGAACAATAGTATATATTTTGGAAGATCCTTTTGTACAATGTTTAGAACCTACAAAGGAAAGCAAGTATTTCTTTATCTTCTCATTGGTTGATAAGGTTATATTTGGCTTTAGAACCTCAGTTTTAATCACAAACAAGCCCAACCAACAAAATCCATCTATGTATAATGATTGAGTGGTTGCATTGGTTGTTTCATTTTACCTAACCAGCAGTCAGAAAGCTAATTAGAGTAAGTAGGTAGGATTTTAGTTTGAATAAATTTAGTTTTCAGTAGCAAGTTTATGTTAGATGAGATTTCAGTTTGCAGAAAAGAGTGTATTTTCAATTCAAAAGTTTTAGTCACAAAGATTATACAACAGAGCATATACATGTGTGGGATTGGCCCAATGGATTAGGCTACTAGTTGATGGTGTTCTTGACATTTCATAAAGAAATGACATCCCCAAGTGGAGCCACTGTTAGGTTCCTATACCAATAGGAGTCATAATTTTGAATGATTAAGGTTAAGCTTGTAATATTGTACATACTTTTTCTTTCTACAAATGTTTTCTATATTATAAAAAAGTAAAAAATGTAAAGAGGGTATGTCCTAAAAGATAAATCAAAGGAAAAAAAGAATAAGAGAAGGTCAAAAAAATGAAAGTATATGAACCCCAAAAACAAAAGAGACCATGAAAGTGTGCAAGTCAAAATGCCACTACTATTTACTTTTATGCATAATAATGATTGTGTGCAGCTTGTTATTCATGCCACAATCCATGGTAATCAAACTGTTTAATCTTGATTATACCATGCTTTGAATTTTATGTTTATAGTTAGAGAATAAAATCTAACCAAATAGTTTAATCTTGGCAGATCATTAGATAGGTAGAGAATATAAAAGGAGCTCATTAGTTTAATCTGAGCCCTTAGATGATATAAGGTTAGAATTAGATAGTCTACTTTGTAAAAGAAAATGATTGATAAAGGTTTGCTAGCCTAAATGCACCCAAATAAAATGAAGAAAAAATGGTAGGGTAAGTAAATGGGTAAGCTGAAGAAAGGTTGTAGAAATATCAAGTGATTACACAAAAGCACTTATGTCATGTTTAAATACATCTTTCAAATGTGCATAACCAGTAAACAAAGCAAGGAAAATGGTTTAAAACTTGGTTTATTTAACATCCCCTTGGTCATTTCACCCATCTACTTACTAATTTCCCATAAATAAGTTCAAGGTACTTAAATCCTTTAAGTCAAAGAGCCTCAGAGCATTTCTCTGACTTTTGGTGGGACCGAACCCTTGGCTTAATGACTTATGGATACAAGTGCTACAATCCCCTTCATAAAATCATTCCCCCTTTATAAAATCCATTTCCCCTCATCACCCTAAGAAAACCCCTTTTATTAAGGTCAGACACCATTTCCCTAGGAAAAGTGAAAACCCCCCATGTAAATCCCTTTTCGCTCAAAAACCCACAAAAATCCTTTTATCCTAAGTATAAAGCATAATCACAAATATTACACTTTACCTTTTTACTTAGAAAAACCTACTCCGCCCATCACATTTCATATTAATTATTAATTTCATTATATAAATCCCGATATAACCCTTTTTCTGTATATAAACTAAATCCCTATTTAAATACCCCATCCCTTAGTTTTAAATAAAAACTATATGAATTACCCCTTATCCCAACTAAATATATAAACCCCCCATTAACCTTATATTAACCCGAAATTACTTCTGATTAAAAGCTTCAGGCCCCCCTTAAGCCTCCGTACATTTCACTCGTGCGTCTTCATCGACTCGACCACCGTCCGATCATCCGCGCTCAAATCCAACGATGCACAGCCGTATTGGCCTCACCTGATGCCCAAACTTTTACCCAAAGAGTTAAACTCCCTCATTAAACCTAGTCTGATCACTTTAAACCTGCGATCAATCCTTAAATAATCTTATACTGTTGAAGATTAAAGCATTGGGCCCCTCCTAAACCTGAGCTTTTATATTAGATATCATTTTTGGGATTCAACTGCGTTAAGTAAGTCATTCAAACGTATGACCATTTCCATAACCCGCACATTTCCCCTACCCAATAGCCATTAGATCAACCTCCCGCCCATCCAATGGCCCAAAGCCATATCGGCTGAAGCCCAATATTCGACCTTTACCCGCCCGATAAGGAAGTTTTACCTGACCCCTCGATGGCTACGTGTCATGCTCTAAAGCACATCAGGTGACCCCTCCTAAAAACCTCCCATGCCACTAAAGCGGTGCGACGACCCTCAAAACCGCCTACTCGCCGATCCGATAAACTGCCTATCCTTCATAAATATGGATTTCATGCCATATTCAAAAGTTGCCCATTAAAGACTTTAAAGTTTGAAAAGCCGTGTTTTCAAGCCTTTCGCCTGGTTAACAGTGTAAACCCACAAAACACTTCGATGCCACCCTCAACCTCTGTAACACCACTTGACCTCAAATTACGCCCAAAACGCTGCCATGACCCCTTTCCCAGGCATCCCTATGCAAATAAAGCAATCAAGTGCCCTTACAGCCGACCGATATTTTCTTAACAATTCTTGAATTTCGCAGGTGATTAGCCAAAGACCAAAGCTTGGATAAACAATTCTGATACTAGACGCAGAATTTGTTTACTCCAAGACTCGATAGAAAACCTATTCAAAAACCTGTATTCAGAAGAAGAACACAGTTACACACAGAGTCGAGAAGAAAATAGTCACACAGAGCATTGACAGTCAAAATAGAGGAACCAAACCGAATATGCAGTTAGAAGACAAACACATAAAACATTCAGAGACTTGATCAATATCCATTACCATATGCTGATACATATAAAAACAAAATAATTTACTGTTGAAATACACAATAAAAAGTTAAAATGTCCAGTAAAAGTAAAAACATAATTAAGGATATTGACAGATCATCAAAGTAAAGGTGTATCAGATGAAAGAGTATCAGTAAAAGTGTATCAGATTGAAAAATCAAAGTGAAGATAAATGAAAAAACAGAACATAAATGGTACATTTTCCAAAAAAATTCCTGTTTAAGTCATACTTTTTCAGAAATTATTGTGTCAATAAATGATGAATTTTGAGAAATTGGAGGAGGTTTGTGTTCCTAAAAGGCCAACCTACAAAAACCTATCTCATTTTTTACACGGATATTACAAAAAAGGAGATAAATGTATATCTTCCGAGCCTATTTTTTAGACTGTGCAAAGTCTTGTTTTTACATCTTTTTGCAGAGAATATTGTGAACAGCTGGAGATGAATTTTTGGAAAATGAAAGAGGTTTATATCAATAACACATGTATCTACAATAACCTCTTTCAATGTTTACATATATATCTTGGATTGAGATATAATAAGGTATCATTGGACCCTAATTTTGTAGAATTTCCGGGGTAGAATGCACAAAGGATGGAGGTAGTTAGTGACTTGGAAGCCTCATCATCAATTAAGAATTGCTATAAAATTATAATTTCTCTTATTTGTCACCATAAATCCATAAATATAGTGCCAAATATATTTATTAGTTTTGAGTGTCCTTTATTTAAGTTCTATTAATGTAAAACAGTTTGAGATATTTGTAAAACCAATCTTGATATTTTTTCAAGATATTTCAATTTAGAATTTAAATAAATAATTCTTCATTTGAAGTATTTTGGGTGGATTCAAAAACATTTCTATAGACTTTTTCTCTTAAATCAGAAATTCTATTGTATCAATGACTGGATTGGCTTGCTGGATTAAGGAATAAAGATCACAAATTTTACATGATTCTTGTGTAAAGTGAAATACAAATAAATATTCTCTCATATTCAATGTTGTTTTTCTTCAAGTTTTTTCCATAATCTTTTATGTATCTATAAAATATAAATGTTATAACATGGAAAGATATTTTAGAAATTGCTTAAATGGGCTTTGTCTTGAATATTATGCATTATTATATGTTTTCTTCACAAATCTAAGTTAAGGAATTCTTGATTGCTCCTTAGTTTAGGTGACTTCTTGTGATCTATAGTGAAGGATTCTTAATTGCCCTTTGTTCATGATTATCCTCTGTTCTTCATTCTGATCCCAATCTAAGGATTCTTAAGTGCCATTTCACCCTGGCTAGAATTACTTCACCCATCAGGCCTAAAGATTTGCATTTTGCTCTGTTAGCCTGCCCTATGAACATTCCCTTTAATGAATTGGTCCAATTTTGCTATCCATTTGTTGACTCCATAGCCCAATGGCTTAAAGACCTTGCTCTATCCATCTGTTCCAAGAATTCCACCACCCAACCTTCAATTCAAAACCAAAACCCCAATGAACATTAAGAACTATCATAAAATCCCAGCAAACAAAGCTAAATCATATAGAGAGAGCCCTCTCTGAGCATCAGGAAGGCTAGGTCATGATCTACAAAAGTGGTTAGTGGTTACCCCAGTGATCTCCTTCTTTAACCTTGGGAAATTACTGGGTGATAACATAGTGGTGACTCCACTGGGGAGAACTAACATTTTCTTCAAAATTGTTTTATAGGTTTAGATCTGATTTATGATAGTGGACAATGATCAAACACACAAAGGTTAAAATCATCCTCCTAGTGACTCCAAATCAATTCTACAATCTAGACTCCAATGGAGGAATGAACCTAAAAGAACTGTATGAAAATATTAGGTTATTAACTTGGATTGTTTTTTTTTTCCGAAGAAAAAAGCCGAACTTTTCTATTAGAAAAATAAAAAAGTTACAATCAGATGAGTGAACATTCAGCAAAATTCTGCTTGAGGCAGAGAGAAACAACCTCCTCTGTGTTGCCATCAACATGTCTTAAACAAACACTAAAAGTTCTCCTGTACCCGGCCTGAACAACCATATCAAAAAATATAGTCAAATCTGTCTCAGTGAATCTGGGTCTCCTTTTAAAGGAAAACAACCCATAGAGTATGCATAAAAAACAAAGATGTCTCTAATACTCTTCATACTGTAAAGAGAAAAACAGAAAAGGGAAAAAACACAGGTTTTCATATGCTGCCAGTACCAGATAAAAGTCCACTGATACCTAGCGCATTTGCAGATGTATTCAAAAAGCATTAAGTGTAAGGGGGAAGATCCGACACACGGATCTGGTCCTGAAACTGCTCTGTTATCCTCCACGAGCCCAAAACTTGTTGCAAACCTGCTTTAGAATACCTGTCTGCCTCTTCATTTTTATCCCTGTAAATATGATCAATGGAGAAAACATTAAAATAAAGCTTTAAATTTTGAATTTCCTCAAACAGTGGCATCAACATATAATTCTGGCATCTATATTTCCCATTGATCCAATTTACAACATTTAACGAGTCTCCAAAAATCTGAACTGTGAGGATATTTCTGTGAATGAGCTAGCAAAGGAGAAGTTTTAAGGTTGATAGTTCTGCAAAATTGTTTGAGCCCATCCCAAGGCCCACTGAGGCTTTTAGCGAGTGTGAGGGGCTTAAATGGATAATAATTCCCGCTCCAGTGGAGTTATTTTGGGCTGCCCCGTCAAAGAAAGCCCATGGGATCCCTTCTCTGATATGGACTTCCTTCCGCTGGTTCAGATTTGAGGGACCTTCCGGCTCTGGAATGTTGGCAAGAATGGCTGAACTCTGTATTGCGATTGCTTCCGCTGGAGTGGCTTTTTCTTTAAAAATGCTTCGATTCCTGGCTATCCATATGCCCCAACAAAGGATGGGAGGGAGGTTCCTCAGATTCTTCTCAGGGTAGTGAGTCCACCAGTATTCCCAAGCAGAAGAGAGATCTTCCCCTTCCCATCTTACGTTTATGTTCAAGAGCTTTTTTGTTTCATCCCAGACTTGTCTTGTGAAGGGGCAGACGAGAAATAAGTGAGGGATGGATTCAGAGGCTGCAAAACATAAGGGGCATCTACCCGGTCCCTGCTTGAAGCGAGCTTGAAGAATTTCCCAAGAAGGAATCTTGTTTTTTAAGGCACACCAGAGAAAGATTCTAGCTTTTTTGGGGCACTTCAGTTTAAACAAAAGCTTTGCCCACCAAACAGGAGGATCCCATCCCTTTCTCTTCATCAGGAAGTTATAACCAGCCTTTGGGGAGTAGGAGCCCGACTCAGCATGAGCCCAAACCAGAGAGTCTGGCTTGTCCTTTAATCTGACATTTGATCTTTTGAGTTCCTGAAGGAAAAGCCGCCACTCGTTCCTCCAAATGGGATCAATGCCCAGGTCCTCTTCTGATTTCCATGCCTGTCCCCAGATGGAAGACAGCCCCATGTTTGCTATCTGATTTAAACTTTTGATTCCTTTTGCGTCTAGATGGGTGAGAAGACCAGGTGATAAGGCAAAAAATTCGTTGCACCCTACCCACGGATCCCTGCCAATCCGCAGATTTTCACCATTCCCCACCTGCCATGCTAAACCTTGTTCAATTATTTTAAAAGCCTCTGTAGTGGCCTTCCAAATAACAGAGCAATTTCTACCTTTTTTGTTTGGGCTCCTAATCCAGTCTTCAAGCGGAACTGGATCAATATATTTTCTTTTTACAACTCTAGTCCAAAGGTTCTCCGCATTTATAATTCGCCAACCTGATTTTGCTGCCAAAGATTGACTGAAGTCAAAAAGATGCTTTACACCCCAGCCTCCCCACTCCTTTGGTCTAGCAATCTTATCCCAGGCTACCCAGGGTAGCACTGAGTCCTCCTTAGATCCAGACCACAGAAACCTGCTACATATCTGCTTGATTTTATGAAGGATCCCTTTGGGAATCCAAGTCAAAGTAGCCCAAAAAACCGGTATAGCCTGAAGAACAGAATTTACCAAAGTAAGTCTTCCTGCCCGCGATAACCACTTGAAGCTCCAATGGGATATCCTTTGTTCAATTTTTGCCACCAACCAATTCCAATCCTGCTTTCTATATGAGGTCGGTTTTAGCCAAAACCCTAGATATTTGAACGACCGATCCATATTGCAGATTTCAAAAGGCAAGTAGGATGTGATCAAAATCTCCTCTTGCCTGTTGAAGCCTTCCATAATTAAATGAGACTTCCTGGGATTAATTTGAAGCCCTGTAGCTTTCAGAAACAGATCAAGAATGATTTTAAGCTCATTGATTTCATTTATATTCCCATTTGTGAATAATAAAATATCATCAACAAATAGGAGGTGAGTTATGAGTAAATTTACAGCAACTTCCAAACCTGTGATCAAACCTGATCTCTTGGCATTTGAAATCAATCTACTAAGTCCTTCAGCAGCCAGGAGGAAGAGCAAAGGAGAAAGAGGGCATCCTTGTCTCAAACCTCTTTGGCTTTTGAAAAATTGAGAGGCAACCCCATTTATCAACACAACAAAACTTACATTTGAAATGCACCCCATGATCCAATTTATAAACTCCACCTTAAAGCCTAGGTGAGTCAATAACAGTCTGAGGTACGTCCAGCTGATCCTGTCATAGGCTTTGGATAGATCAATTTTTAACACAGCCCCTTTCTTTTTTGCTTGTCTGATGTTGTGGATGGTTTCCTGGGCCACCCCTATAGCTTCATGAATTTGCCGACCGTCCAAGAAGCCAAATTGTTCATTGGAAATACATACAGATAGAATAGGTTTCAGGCGAACCGCAATGATTTTTGCTATAATCTTGTATATGGTATTTCACAGAGAAATAGGTCTGAAATCTTCAAAAGATTCCGGGTCCTCTTTTTTTGGGATGAGAGCAATGAAAGTTGAATTAAAAGGGCCATAGATTTCTCCTTTCTTCCTTGATTCCTCCACTACTTCAGTAAGCTCTTCTCTAATAGAATCAAAGAAGTGAGAAAACAGCTCTATGGTCCAGCCATCCGGTCCCAGGCTTTTATCTTTTGGCATTGATTTTATTATGCTTTCTACTTCCTCCTTATTCACTTCCCTAAAAAGGTTTTCGGCTTCCTCCCCCTCCACAAACCGAGGGAAAGCTTGGGCTGTTCTGATAATTTCAGCTAATGAAATCCACCCAGGGTCAGAAAAAAGGGATTGAAAATGGTTCTTTCCCAAGTTTGATACAGCCTCAAAAGAAGAAACCTCCCTACCTTCAGGGTCCTTTAGCTTCCATATAGTATTTGCATTTTTCCGTCCCTTTGCATAATTATGGAAGAATTTAGTGTTTTCATCCCCCGCTTTCAACCAGATAGCCCTACTTTTCAATCTCCACTCCTCTTCTCTGTCCAGTAGAATCTTTGCTCTACTCTTTTCTAGAGCCAGAATTCTTTCTTTCGACTCCTGAGATACATAAGCATCAGCTTCAGGATCTTCTAAAACACTTAGTGCATCATCAATAATGACCAGCTCCTCATTTTGTTTTCTCCTTCTGGCTGAGGCCCATTCGATGGTTGCTCTCTTAAGCCTTTTTAAATTCTCCATAAAATGAGCTCCTTTGTTTTCCGGAGGGCAAGGGCCCGGATGCCTCCAGGTATTCCTGAAAAGCTGATTAAAAGACTCCTCCTGAAGCCAAGTGGCATTGAATTTGAATGGAGCAGCCGGTTTTGGAGGGGGCTTGGAGAGTTCAAGAAAGATGGGAAAGTGGTCTGAATTTTCCCCTTCACCCACCCATTGTCTGAACAGAGGAATATTTGAAGCCAACATTTCATTGATGAGGAAGCGATCCAGTCTTTTTGCAATTCTCTCCTCTCCCGTTCTTCTGTTTCTCCAAGTAGGTTTAGCTTTTATGATATTTACATCAATCAGTTTATGAGTCTGAAGAGCTTTTGTGAAAAAATCTGACAGAGGATCTTCCCTCGCAGAGGGCCCCCAAGCTTCAGCGATCCCCAAAGAGAAATTTAAATCTCCCCCGATTATCAGATTTTTGTTTTTTAACAGATCTTTTGAAAGAAAATCGTTCCAAAAAGGGACCCTTCCCTGACAGGGTCCATACACATTGATAAACAAAAAAGGATAATCAAACTCAGGAGAAATGATCTCCATACCTAGAACATGAGACAGACCCCAGAGATTTAAAACCTTTAATCTTCCTTCCTTAAAACCAATAGCAAGACCGCCTGAGTGACCAGAAGCATCTAGTGCTATAAATACCCAACCCGGAAAAAAAGAGCGAAGAATAGATTCGACATCAGCACTTTTGCCCAAAGTTTCCTGGAGGAAGACAATATCCGGGTTATGTCGAGAGATTAGATCTTTCAGAGCTAGTTTTTTGGGTTTACTAGCTAAACCCCTACAATTCCAAGAAAGGCAAATCATTTTATAACCGTCTCAGGGGTTTTAGCTGCTCTAAGCGCCCCAGGAATCGACATTTGTTTTCCATCAGCCACATCAAATTTTGCTTTAACTTGGGCTTTAGATAAAAATGATTTCCGCCCTCTACCTTTCTTAAGGAGACCCCTAGACGTCTCAGTACCAAGACCACCCACCGACTCCAGGACATCATGAGAGCAAGCAGGTCTCTTACTGAGGGATCTGAGGTTATAGTGTCGGACAGGAGAAGAAAGACCCGTACCCTGACTCATCTTAGGGGTATCCTCACAGTTCAGGTTTAAAGAAGGAATAGCATCCGAAAGAGATTCAATGTTTTGAAGAGTATCATCACAATTTGATGCCAGAGGGAAATCCGAGGATATACAACCGATAATTGATTCGGAATTTAAAGAAAAATTGAGTGGTGAAGACTGCATACCGGATGGTTCATCTTCAGTAGGGACGGCCGGAACATCAGTGGGCTTTTCCTTGAGGGGCTGGTCTTCTGCAGCTCGAGCCGGAATCCCTTCCTCCCGAAGCAATCCCCCTTCTGACTGGGGAAAATGTTCTTCCTGATGCTCTGCTTCTGGGTTGTTCGCCTCCACCGGTTCCTCGGTTTTCCTCAAAAAACCCTCCCATTCCTCTTCTTTATTCGGCGTCCTCCTTCTTCTTTTTCCCAAAGGGCAGTCCCTTGCCAAATGCCCATACTCATGACAACGGTGGCATCTGAAGGGAAGGAGTTCATAATCCAAAGTCTGCTCGAAAACATAATCCTTATACTGCAACGTGACCGATTCTGCAAGTCCTTCTTTCAGATTAAGCCTTACTAAGATCCTCGCCACCGCTCTTTCAAAAGTATGAAGAAAGGATCTATCAGCATCCAGATAAGTGCCCAAATGGTTCCCAATAGACATAAAGACGGAATCCACCCATAGGAAAGGAGGTAAATTTGGAGCCCTGACCCACACAGGGAATTCATCTACCTTCTCCTTTGAAGCGTCGAACAGAGGAGACCATCTTTTAAAGAAAACAGGCCGATTCCCGAACGCCCAGTTCCTCCCTTCGACCCATTCCATAGCTTCCTTGCTGTCAAATCTTACCATGAACCAACCCTTAACCAACGTGGCGGTCCTGAAAGAATTTGCCGGGGTCTCCAGCCACTGACTCTCTGCCCACTGCTTTAAGAATTTTCCGGATACATACCTCCCTCTGGCTCTACCCACAAGAGTACACTCTGCCACTTCCAGAGCATCCTCTACCTGAACGTCCATACCTAGAACCAAGTTTGTAACCCGCTTTTTTTTCAAAGGTTTGGCCTTCTTCCTTTTTTCCCCTACCTTTTCTGATTCCGGCTCTGATTCTCTGCCTCCTGAGTCAGGGTTCGTAGTTCCTACAACCCTTTGAGGGCCGCTTCCATCTTCCGCATCTTGCTGAACCTCATTACCGGAAGGGGTTTCAATCAAACCTTCTACCGGGCTCCCCGCTTCTCCTGCTGCCGAAAACCCGCCTACCTCCGCCTTGCCGGATACGAGTGGATTGGCAAAATCCCCCTGATTCGATGTCTTACTGAAACCGGCGAGAGCCCCCTCCGCCCTTGAAATGCTCTGCGAGGATTCCTTTGAAAAAAGGGCTCTGTTTACAGCCGGATGGCTGTTCCTGTCACCCAAGTCTTTCCCAGCAAATTGAACACCCCCTATAGTCCTCCATATCCCTTTATTTTGGGAAAAATTTATAATATCCTCAAGGCCACCAGACGAAACGAAGATTTTTGAAGGGGAAAAGGACTTACTGTCAGGTGAGGCAGTATTCTTGTCTCTCAGCGGACCTGACCTTGCATGAGGGATTGCCTCCTCCGAAACCTTGCCGACATTTCCGAAACCGCTTGCGAGCTCCAAGCTCTCGTCCAGTAACCCTTTAGCAGTTTTAGAACTCCACGAACCTCCACCCAAGAACAATGTGGACGCATGGCTGTCTGAATGCCCAAAAAACTTGTCGATGTTCTGCTTCGTGACCTCCTTTCCCCAGACCGAGAGTATATCTTCCAGAGCTGGGTCAAGGTCCACCGTTTCGCTTTGTTTTACCATGGTAAACAGCCCCCGTAAAACCCTGACACTGCCTCACAACCGCTACCCGGTGAAAACAGCAGAAACCGCCTGTGAACAAAACGGCTTTGACCTCTCCAAAAGAAACAGAAAAGGAAAATACCACCTAAAGGGTTTCCACAAAATAGAAACTGCTAAGGACAAAACCCAAACAACGCGAACCGTAACCGTTCTCCAACATCAAACCGTTAGCAGTATTTTACCCAGCTGTCTCCCTCTCCGCTTGTCCGCAAAGATCGACCTCGGTGGATCCGCCAGCTGCTACAAAACCCCCGTACCTGCATGTCCTTTCCTGCGCCACCTGCATCACCTAGGCCTATGGCCTAGGGTTCTCGTGGAACAGGTTAAATATTATCGCATACATGGGAAAAAAATCAGTCAACCCCTTAACTTATTAATAAATAAAAAAATCTATTAACTTGGATTGTTATCCAAGACATTATGTTATTTCTCATTGATAAAGTTTTTCAATGTATATTTTATTTTAGAGAAGATTTTAGATTAATTTTTTATTATTTCCCTTTGAAAAGTGTAGATATAAAGTCTCCTTACACATTTGAACAATAGTCTTCTAACTCTTATGAAGATCATTTTCCAATTGAGGAGCATCAAACAATCAAGACTAATCATACAATCCCTATACATATTCCAGTACCTCATAAAGTTCCTGATAGATATAAGCCACTCATCTTACCTCCTACACTCCATGCTTTCCCTAACAATTATTACAAGTATCTCCCTAGGTTTGATGGAGAGAATGGTATCACTACTCAAAAACATATTCAAGGTTTTGAGAATTATTTAGACTTATTTGAAATTGATGAAGATGATGTTATTATCAAACTTTTTTTTCTTTCTTTGCAAAGTAGAGTGAAGAGTTGGTTCAAGAATTTACCTATTTCAATCATCTCAAATTTCCAACAGTTTGTCAAAAATTTCCTTGATAGATGGATAATCAAAGTCAATCTTTTTGTGATCATAGAAGAAATATAATCAGTTAAAAAGAAAGCCAGATGAAACAATACAACAATTTTCAGACAGATTTAATCAATCTTATTATTCAATGCCATCAAATATAAGACCTTCCCCTGATTCAACTCTTTTGCATTACCTAAAAGCATTTGATCCAGAGATAGAATTTCAACTAAGAGAAAGAAACCCCTCAAAACTAGAACATATGCAGAACATTGCAGTAGATGTAGAAGTTAATCTGCAAATTAGAAGAGAAAAGTTGAAAGCAGAAGCAGAGGAAAACAACACTGCAGAGGAAGAACTTGACATTTTGATGAAGAAAATAGAGGAAAGGATGTAGAATATCGCCATGAAAGATGATTTTTTTGCTCAAAACCACCATGCCACATTTATTTCACAAAAGGAAAAGGTTGATATTCATGAACAAATTGCTACTAACTCCAACTACCATAGTTCAAAAGATAGATTCATAGAGCAATATATGGAGGAGCAATCTCCTGATCTAATATGTATGTTTGATGACATTACTTCTTTTGATGATTTTCCCAAATATGATCAATATGATGATAATCATGTTCTTCAAATCCAAACTAACTTTACAGAGCAATCAGAAGCTAGTTTGGAGAATAAGGAAATCTAGTTTCACCAGCTTGAAAACAGTGACCATCTAATCCATGTTAGCTATGAAAGTGAAGAAGAAAGTGCAGAAAATTTGGAAATAAGTGAAGCTTCTTTGCTAGTTTGTTTTGAATCATTTCAGTTTTTAAAAGCAATGTGGTAAAAGAAAAGGATGAGGAGCTTGTAGAAACCTATGAAGTTCCATTCAAACCTATATGTAGTAAGTTGCAGCAATCCTTCCAAGTTCTTTATGATCCAATAGATGATAGGTTGGATGATGAATGCAATCAGAATTTCTCTCCATTAACAGACTATAATAATCAAAATCAAGATGATAAAAGTTTCACCAGACAGACATTACAATCAGTAGAAGTATCATCACAAAGCTCATCTGAAATTCTACAGGGTGTTAAAGATAGAAGTGATATTTCAGTTTCATGGCATGGAAGCGATACAAAACAAATGTGTAGTTGCTTAAATCAGTGGAACAATAGTGTATATATTTTGGAAGATCTTTTTATACAATTTTTAGAACCTGCAAAGGAAAGCAAGTATTTCCTTATCTTCTTATTAGTTGACAAGGTTATATTTGGCCTTAGAACCTCAGTTTTAATCATAAACAAGCCCAACCAACAAAATTCATCAGTGTATGTAATGCTTGAGTGGTTGCATTGGTTGTTTCATTTTACCTAACCAGTAGTTAGAAAGCTGATTAGAGTAAGTAGGTAGGATTTCATTTTGAATAAATTCAGTTTTCAGCAACAAGTTTATGTTAGATCAGATTTCAGTTTGCAGAAAAGGGTGTATTTTCAATTCAAAAGTTTAGTCACAAAGATTATACAACAGAGCATATACATGTGTGGGATTGGCCCAATGGATCAGGCTACTAGTCGATGGTGTTCTTGACATTTCACAAGGAAATGTCATCCCCAAGTGGAGCCACTATTAGGTTCCTATACCAATAGGAGTCATAATTTTGAATGACTAAGATTAAGCTTGTAATATTGTACATACCTTTTCTTTCTACAAATGTTTTCCATATTATAAAAAAAGTAAAAAATGTAAAGAGGGTATGTCCTAAAAGATAAATCAAATGACAAAAAGAATAGGAGAAGGTCAAAAAAATGAAAGCATATGAACCCCCAAAACAAAAGAGACCATGAAAGTGTGCAAGTCAAAATGCCACTACTATTTACTTTTATGCATAATAATGATTGTGTGTAGCTTGTTATTCATGCCACAATCCATGGTAATCAAACCGTTTAATCTTGATTATACCATGCTTTGAATTTTATGTTTATAGTTAGAGAATAAAATCTGACCAAACAATTCAATCTTGGCAGATCATTAGATAGGTAGAGAAAATAAAAGGAGCTCATCAGTTTAATCTGAGTCTTTAAATGATATAAGGTTAGAATCAGATAGTCTACTTTGTAAAAGAAAAGGATTGATAAGGGTTTGCTAGCTTAAATGCACCCTAAAATGAAGAAAAAATGGTAGGGTAGGTAAATGGGTAGGTAGAAGAAAGGTTGCAGAAATATCAAGTGATTACACAAAAGAACTTATGTCATGTTTAAATACATCTTTCAAATGTGCATAAGCAGTAAACAAAGCAAGGACAATGGTTTACAACCTGGTTTATTTAACATCACCTTAGTCATTTCACCCATTTACTTACTAATTTCCCATAAATAAGTTCAAAGTACTTAAATCCTTTAAGTCAAAGAGATTCATAGAATTTCTCTGACTTTTGGTGGGACCGGACCCTCGGCTTAATGAATTATTGATACAAGTGCTAGAATCCCCTTCATAAAATCCATTTCCCCTCATCACCCTAAGAAAACCCCTTTTCTTAAGGTCAAACATCCATGTACCTAGGAAAAGTGAAAACCCCCCATGTAAATCCCTTTTCGCTCAAAAACACACAAAAATCCTTTTATCCTAAGTATAAAGCATAATCGCAAATATTACACTTTACCTTTTTACTTAGGAAAACCCAATCTGCCCATTGCATTTCATATTAATTATTAATTTCATTATATAAATCTCGATATCACCCTTTTCCTGTATATAAACTAAATCCCTATTTAAATACCGCATCCGTTAGTTTTAAATAAAAACTATATGAACTACCCCTTATCCCGACTAAACATATAAATCCCCCATTAATCTTAAATAAACCCGAAATTACTTCTGATTAAAAGCTTCGGGCCCCCCTTAGGCCTCCGTACATTTCAACAGTGCTTCTTTATTGACTCGACCACCGTTCGATCATTCGTGCTCAAATCCAATGACGCGCAGCCGTATCGGCCTCACTCGATGCCCAAACTTTTACCCAAAGAGTTAAACTCCCTCATTAAACTTGGCCTGATCACTTTAAACCTGCGATCAATCCTTAAATAATCTTATACTGCCGAATATTAAAGCGTTGGGCCCCTACTAAACCTGAGCTTTTATAACCCATGCGTTTCCCTTGCTCGATAGTTGTTAGATCAACCTCCCGCCCATCGAACGACCCAAAGCCATACCGGCCGAAGCCCGATAGCCGATCTTTATCTGCCCGATAAGGCAGTTTTCCTCGACACCCCGATAGCTACGTGTCATGCTCTAAAGCACATTGGGTGACCCCTACTAAAAACCATCCACGCCACTAAAGTGGTCTGACGACCCTCAAAACTGCCTCCCCGTCGATCCGATAAACCGCCTATCCTTCATAAATATGGATTTCGCGCCATATTCAAAAATTTCCCGTTAAAGACTTTAAACTTTGAAAACTCGTGTTTTCAAGCCTTTCACCTGTTTAACAGTGTAAAACCATAAAATCCTTCAGTGCCACCCTCAACCTCTGTAACACCACTTGACTTTAGATTATGTCTAAAATGCTACCATGACCCCTTTCCTAGGTGTCCCTCTGCAAATAAAGCAATCAAGTGCCCTTCCAGTGGACTGAAATTTTCTTAACAATTGTTGAATTTTGCAGGTAGTCAGTCGAAGACTAGAGCTTGGATAAATAATTCTAATACTAGTCGCAGAACTTGTTTACTCCAAGACTCGACAGGAAATCTTTTCAAAAACCTGTATTCAGAAGAAGAACATAGTTACACACAGAGCTGAGAAGAAAACAATCACACAGAGCATTGATAGTCAAAACAGAGGAACTAGAATGAATATGCAGTTAGAAGACAAACATATAAAACATTTAGAGACTTGATCAATATCCATTACCATATGTTGATACATATAAAAACAAAACAATTTACAGTTGAAATACACAGTAAAAAGTTAAAATGTACAGTAAAAGTAAAAACATACTAAAGGATATTGACAGATCATCAAATTAATAGTGTATCAGATGAAAGAGTATCCGTAAAAGTGTATTAGATTGAAAAATCAAAGTGAAGATAGATTAAAAAACAGAGTAGAAATGGTACATTTTCCAGAAATTTCCTGTTTAAGTCATTCTTTTTCAGAAACTATTGTGGCCAATCCAAGATGCATTTTGAGAAACTAGAGGAGGTTTACAAAAACCTATCTCACGTTTTACATAGGTATTACAAAAAGGGAGATAAATGTATATCTTCAGAGCCTATTTTTTAGACTATTCAAAGTCCTGTTTTTGACATATTTTTGCAGAGAATATTGTGAATAGCTGGAGATGAATTTTTGGAAACTGAAAGATATTTATCTCAATAACATACGTATCTACAATAATCCCTTTCACGTTTTACATATCTATCTCAGATTGAGATATAAAAAAGTATCCTTGGACCCAAATTTTTGCAGAATTTCTGGAGCTTTATGTACAAAGGAAGCAGGCAGTTAGTGACTTGGAAGCCTCATCATCAATTAAGAGTTGCTATCAAATTTGAATTTCTCTTCTTTGTCACCATAAATCCATAAATATAGTGCCGAATAGATTCATTAGTTTTGAGTGTCCTTTATTTAAGTTCTATTAATGTAAAACAATTTGAGATATTTGTAAAACCAATCTTAATATTTTTTCAAGATATTTTAGTTTAGAATTCGTATAAATACTTCTTCATTTGAAGTATTTTGGGTGGATTCAAAAACATTTCTATAGATTTTTTTCTATCAAATCAGAAATTCTATTGTATCAATGACTAGATTGGCTTTCTGGATCAAGGAATAAAGATCAGATATTTTATAGGATTTTTGTGTAAAGCGAAGTGCAAATAAGTATTCTCTCATGTTCAATGGTGTTTTTCTTCAAGTTTTTTCCATAATATTTTATGTATCTCTAAAATATAAATGTTATAACATGAAATGATATTTCAGAAATTGCTTAAATGCGCTCTGTCTTGACCGTTATGCATTATTATATATTTTCTTCACAAATCTAAGTTAAGGAATTCTTGATTGCTCCTTAGTTTAGGTGACTTCTTGTGATCTATAGCAAAGGATTATTAATTGCCCTTTGTTCATGATTATCCTCTATTCTTCATTCTGATCCTTGTCTAAGGATTCTTAAATGCCCTTTCACCCTAGCTAGAATTACTTCACCCATTAAGCCTAAAGATATGCGTTTTGCTCTACTATCTTGCCCTGTGAACATTCCCTTTAATGAATTGGTCCAGTTCTGCTATCCATTTGTTGATTCCATAGCCCAATGGCTTAAAGACCTTGCTCTATCCGTCTGTTCCAAGAATTCCACCACCCAACCTTCAATTCAAAACCAAAACTCCAATGAACATTAATAACTAGCCTAAAATCCCAACAAACAAAGCTAAATCATATAGAGAGAGCCCTCTCTGAGCATCAGGAAGGCTAGGTCCTGATCTCCAAAAGTGGTTAGTGGTTACCCCAATGATCTTCTTCTTTAACCTTGGGAAATTACTCGGTGATAACACCTTTGTAAGAATTCCCGACTCAAACAAAATATTCTTCTAGAATTGCACACATCTCCCTTAGGAGGGCACTCTGGAATTTTAAAAACTTACCACAAGGTTAAGAAGGAAATTTTTTGGGATGGCCTTAAATCTGATATTCAAAAGTTTGTGGCAGAATGTTTGGTTTGCCAGCAAAATAAAGTTGAGACAATTAGGACTTCGGGTCTATTATAACCTTTATCCATTCCAAGTCAGTGTTGCTATGAGGTCTCAATGGATTTTATCATAGATTTACCCTAGTTTGAAGGAAAGAGTGTCATCATGGTAGTAGTTGATAGACTTACCAAGTATGCACACTTTTTTGCATTATCTCATCCTTTTAAAGTCAGTATAGTTGCCTTTGCATTTATGGAAACAATTCAAAAGCTTCATGGAAACCCAATGATTATTGTAAGTGGTAGAGATCCCATTTTCACTGGAAATTTCTGGACATAATTATTTTCTTGTCTTGGTACTCAATTAGCTCATAACTCATCTTATCATCATCAATCTGATGGGAAAACTGAGAGAGTTAAGAAAACACAACGGGTCAAGTGGTTACCTCTATATGAATGGTGGTATAACACTTCCTTCCATACTGCAACAAACATGATCCCATTTATGGCACTTTATGGATATCATCCACCATCAATCACATAATATTTAAGAGAAAATTATAAGGTTCAAGCAGTGGAAGATCACATAGAGCATCAACAACAAGTTATGCAACTCTTAAAGGATAACCTCACTCTTGCATAGAATCAAATGAAACAACAAGCAAATCAACATCACAATGAAAGAAGTTTTGATGTAGGTGAGTGGGTATTTTTATGGATACAACCATACCAAAAAATGTCCCTCAAGCAAGCTAAGAAGGATAATAAATTATCACCCAAGTACTACAGTCCTTACAAGGTGTTGTAAAAGATTGGTACTATGGCATACAAATTGCAGTTGCCTACATCTTCCCAAGTACACCTGGTTTTCCTTGTTTCATGCTTAAAGAAGGTCATCAGTGACAAGCTTCCAGTTCAAACAGTCTTGCTAGAACTTGACTAAGAAGGAAAGATCATATTCGAGCCTAAAGTAGTCATAGAAACAAGAAATCGACAACTATGGAATCGATTAATTTCAGAGTAGCTCATTAAGTGAAAGAACTTACCCGCTGAAGATTCCACATGGGAGGGTGAGAACTTTATACAGAAGCATCCATAACTACTCAAGCGTTGAGGACAACACTTTTTTGAAGGAGAGGGACATGGTAGGTCCCTATAATACTAGTGTAGACCCCTTATTGTTATTTTTAGTGTATCCCTCTTATTGTTATTGTTGTGCTCATGTAGCCCCCATATTATTATTGTTGTGCCCCATAGAATCTCACTAGTGTTATTATTGTGCTCTTACATTATTATTGTTATGTAGGCTATGATTATATTGTGACCCCTTAGACTCCTATATATGTAAAGGAGGTATTTTCATTTGTATCATCCAAGAATTGTTCATTTATGCAATGTAAATGATGTTTACCCCTTGAAGAGGATACTTTTTAAGTCGTTCATCTATCTTTTATTTTATTTTGTGAGTTGGTTGAATAACATCATACCTCACCATTTTGGAAGGATTTTTGTCCCTAAATGCTTCCACTGAATGAGATGAGGAAAATTTTCCTCCACCTTCTCCATGGAGTATCATTTAGCCTTACCTAGAAGCTTGTTTTTTAACCCAATCTACCAAAGGTCATGTTGATCCTATCTTATAGTTTTGTACTTTTTTTGCAAAATTGTATCCATTATCAACTCTACTTGAGCATCTAGAGCTAAGTCTTCTATGGAAAGTAGGACCTGCTCTTCTCGAGCTGACATGAATGACCCATAGAAATTTATTTTTTCCACAAATGCACATGTATGGGGGTAGATTGCATTTGTAGGTATTGTCTCCTACCTTTTCCAATATTTCAAAAGGACCATATCACAAAGCCTTGATTTTCTTACTAGGGCCTTGTAGCCTCTCCTTGTTCAATTGTAACCATACTCTATCTCCCACTCTAAATAACTTATATGTTTAGTCTTGATCATGTCTATCCCTATACTTTTCTTACGGCTTATTTAATGTCTATTATACTTGTAAATGGATCTGCTTAATCTTCTTAACAAATTTCTCTACTCTTAAATCATACCTTGTGAGATCTTCTCCCACTCCTTATTTTCCATATGCAATGTCCAAAGGTGAAGGTGGAAAATTGGTCCAGGTGGATATTGGTGGCCACTTGCCTATTCCACTTAGACCTCCAACATCGTTTCATTTCAATTTCCTAATTTTTGGCACAATTTCCTATTTCAGTAGTTTTCTATTTTTGGTAGTTTTTCAGGTCTTGAACTTTTGGAGTCGTTTTGAGGCCCTAACTAATGTTTTTTGGGGAAACATATAAACGTAGATCCCATGATAGATGTTTGTAGTAAAAAATTGTTGTCCTCGGATAAACCTTTATAATGGGCTATTGTGTGTTCCAATAAGAGATCGTATGCCAAAGTTATTGTAACCACCCCCTCTGACATTTGCCTAATTTCACCGGCTTGCTAGGGTAAACATGAGACGAAGAGTTACTATGTGAGACCTGATTTCCAAGATGCACTTATAGAAAATGGGGTCCACATGTCCAAAATTGATTGAAGACAACCAGTGATACATGATCACACTGTTATCATCCTATCTTGACCCAACATTTTTTATTTCTAGCTTCATTTCCTTAAATTTAACAAAACTTTCTATTTTTGATAATTTTTCAGGTTCTAAACTTTAGAGGCCATTTTGAGGGCCTAAATGACATTTTCAGGGAAAATGGTAAGGCTGAAAAAGTGCCAAGATCCTTCTCACTAAATATATTTTTTGGCTCCTCATGGAGATATTTGAGACAATGTATTATGATAGTCAAATGGAGATCGTATTGCAAAGGTACGACCCCGAGAAGTTGGAGGTCCAAACTACTCATTTATACAAAAACTTTGTGTACACAGTGCATGTAGGTTATAAATACATATATGTCCACTAATTCAATGAGCTCACTAGAGAATCATCAAGAAGGCTCTATGCCCTCTCCACATAGTTGCAACAACACTTATTATTCTATACATTCATCAACCAATCAATAACTAACATAATTCATGACAAGAGCCACAGATGGTACACATGATATAACCAACATATAACTAGAAAACAAACAACATAGGAATCATGATAACTCAGTTATAATATCACCAACAAAATCACTACAAGTATACATGATTCACAATAGAAGAATAGTTCTTATTAATATATGAAAATACCAACCAAGTTAGGGACTTCCATGTACCACCCGACCATAGATTGGGCCGAACCAAATCTCTTTTTATCCAATCACCCCCATGCCATATTCCAAGCATGAATATGGTATCTCATGGAATAAAACAAGACAATCCCAAACCAGGGCTTTTAGAGGCCAAACCACCTCAACCCTCAACCACAATTATTCCACCTCTATGGTTGGACATAAATAATGCCAACCAGATCAGTCTCTACCCAAGTTGTCCAGGGCTCCAGGAACTAGTAACTCAACCACAACCTTCCAAGGCTCCAGAGTGTTTGTCCAACCCGAATTCAAGGACTAGTAATTCAACCCACCAAGGGCTCTAGAGCGTTTGTCCCAACCTAGGCTTTAGGACTAGTAACTCAACCTAAGTTGTTCAAGGGCTTCTAGAGTGTTTATTCCAACCCACAACCATAAGGAATTATGAGTACCAATAAGAAAAAAATCAAGTGGAAAAACCCACAACACCATGGCTATCTAGAAAATGGTAAGGCAAGGTTAAAACCATAGTCAATCCATGCCAATATCCATGCCAGTGACAACATATAACTAGATAATCACATGCATGTACCATGCATCCATAAATCAACAAGGAAATCACACATGCAAGAGTATGAGAGAATACTATAGTGCTCCAAGCATGCTACAAGAATTATCTAAGTGTGCAAGAGTATGAGAGAAATGAGAGAATATAAGAGAGCTTCAAAACTAAACTGTCAAAAAGCTAGCAACTGATCCTTGGAAGCTTTTTTATCATTGAGGCCTCTATTTTCTTCATTTTCCTTCAATTTCTCTCTCATGCAAATATGTGACCTTTCACCTTTATTTTGTCCTATTTTTATTTATTTGATAAATAAAATGCCAATTAATGTCTCTTTTCCTTTACCAATGCCTTTTCCAATTTCCATAGCCATTAATTAATTACAAATGATACCCATCACTATGTTTTTCCCAACATTCAACTTCGAATACATGTCCCATGACCTTGGTATTATTTTTTTATTTACATAGGAAATCAAACAGGGGTTGTTACAAACCCCTCCCCCTTGGCGGAACAATGTCCTCGTCGGTCAATGACACCTAAACACATGTTGCCCATGGAGATTTATAACACAGCTCGATACAACATTTGCATGATATCATACTACCGAGACCATGACAATCATACCATGAACACCATACTGCTTATTGGAGCTTTATAACACAACTTGATGTGGTATTTAGAACACACACACACATACACATATATATACATGATCATATCAGAACATCAAACACCTATTTTAGAATACATCTGTTGAACCAGTGAATAGAGAAGGATACATAGCCTGCATTTGATCAACCATCTCCCATGTAGCTTTATCAAGCCCAAAGTGCTTCCACTACACTTTAACTTGCTCGATTGCTCAATTTCGGAGCATGAGCATATTTTTCTTCAAAATGCAATGAGGTTTCGAATGGAATTCTTCTTCTAGTTCCACCTGCATTATAGACCAGTCAATCACATGATCAACATCCTTCACATATTTCTTAAGTAATGAAACATGGAAAATATTATGGACTTTCACTATCAGAGGTAGTGCAAGTCTGTAGGCCACTAGTCCAATCCTCTCAAGGATCTCGAAAGGCTTGCAATATCAAGGTGCTAGCTTGGCACATGATCCAATCCTCAAGGAGTTGTTCTTGGGCTTGATGCACAAGTACACATGCTCCCTAACCTGAAACTCTTTAAATACCCTGTGATGATTTAAATAACTCTTCTGCATGTCCTATGCTACCTTCAAATTCCTCTTGATAGCCTACATTTCATGCTCCATATTTACCAACATATCCATTCCAATAAATACCCTATTCACTGGATCACTCCAGCTAACGTGAGTATTGTAATTCCTCCCATAAAGTGCCTTAAATAGACTCATCTTTAAGGATTCCTGATACCCATTATTGTATGCAAACTCTACCACTGGAAGATAATCTTTCCACTTTCATTGCTAATGCATGACATACATCCTCAACATGTCCTCAAGGAACATGTTAACCCTATTTGTTTATCCATTTGTCTACGGATGATTGGTTGTACTAAAGGCTAACTTTGTCCCCAAACCTGCAAACAACTCTTTCCAAAACCTGGAAGTGAACTTGGTATCTCTGTCTGACATAATCTTCTTAAGGATGCCATGCAATCTCGCTATCTCCTTGATGAAAATTTGAGCTATGTCACTAGCTATATTAGTAGACTTCACTGGAATGAAGTGACCTACTTTTGTCAACCTATCAACCAAAACCATAATAGAATCATGTTGTCTAGATGTCTTCAGCAAACCTATAATGAAGTCCATGGAATTGACCTCCCATTTCCATTCTGGAATTGGAATCGGCTATAATAAACCACCTGAGTGTTTGATCTCTACTTATACCTATTGACAATCCAAACATTTAGCCAAAAACTCATCCACTTCCTTTTTCAAGTTCGACCAATAGTAAACTTCTTTACAACTGTCAAAATCTTCTAATATCTCGGGTGACCTGAATATGCTTAACATGAAATTCCCTCAAGATAAGATTCTTTATCTCACTGTTTACTGGCACATAGATCCTATCCCTAAATCTCACCAAAGCATTTTCCATGAGATGATAATCCACATCTTAATCACATGTACCCTGTTGTTGTAACACGTGCTTAAGCTATTGGTACTTGTCATCCTACTGTCTTGCCTGCAAGATCTGGTCCTGTAAATTTCTCCCATATGAGCTCATAGTTGCCATGTGATTTACTTGTACTCTTATGCTAAGAGCATCTACAACCCTTTTCTCCTTACCCTTAATATACTCGATCTCGAAATCAAATTCACTGAGTGTGGCTAACCACCTAGCTTGGTATTCAGATTAGGTTGTTCAAACAAGTATCTCAACCCACTATGATCACTCATCAAAATGAACCTCCTGCCAAGAAGATACTGCCTCCACATCTTCAGTGCATGAATGATAGCTTCCAACTCAAAATCATGTGTCACATAATTTTTCTCGTGTTCATTCAGTTTCTTTGACTCATAACATACTACCTGTCCTTCCTGCATCAGAAATCCACCAAGTCCTCTTTTGCAAGCATCTGTACATACGACAAACTCTTTATTTGGATATGTGATCTTTATAACTGGGGCATTTGTAAGCAATTGTTTTAACTACTCAAAACTAGATGCACATTTCCTTTGTCCATTCAAATTTCTTTCCTTCTCTCTACAAATATGTAATAGGATAGGAAATATGTGAGAATTTATTGATGAACCTTCTGTAATAACCTATTAACCCCATAAATGATCTGACCTCATCCACATTTCTAGGAGGTCCCCATTCCATGATATCTCTGATATTTTCTGGGTCTACTGGTATACCTTCCTTGGAAACCACATGCCCCAAATAATTAACTTGTGTTTGAAATAAAATACACTTACTAAGTTTGGCATGCAATTGACGCTCTCTTAGAAATCTCAACATTGTTGCTGGATGTTCTGCATGCTCTTCCTCATTCTTAGAATATATCAATATGTCATCAATGAATATTATCACAAAATTGTCTAGGTAAGGACACAACACACTATTCATCAAACACATGAAAGTAGTTGGAGCATTAGTTAAACCAAAAGGAACCACAACAAACTCATAATACCCATACCTAGTCTGGAAGGCGGTCTCATAAATTTCCTCTTCTTTGGTGTGTACCTGATGATATCCTGATCTTAGATCAATAGTTGAGAACATTACTACTCCCTTCAACTGATCAAACAAATCGTCAGGTTGCGGTAAAGCGTACCTGTTCTTGATCGTCACCTTGTTCAAATTCATGTAATCAATGCATAACCTGAGAGTACCATCCTTCTTCTTCAAAAAAAAAATTGGTGCACCCCAAGGCGACACACTTGGCCTAATTTATCCCTTATTAAGAATTTCGTTAAGCTGAAATTTCAATTCCACTAATTCTAGAGTGCTCATCCTGTATGGTTCCTTCAATGCTTGTGCTACTCCTGTCATTAATTCAATATAAAAGACCACTTCCCTATGAGATGGTAACTCTAACATATCCGTTGGAAATACATCCTGAAACTGTCGCAAAACCATATACCTATTCAAGGCTTCAACATCCTTAACATCGTTCCTTTGTCTCTAGAAATATGAACTGAAAACAATACACACCCTTTCCTGCTACTATGCTTTTCCTGCATAGCTATAACCAATCTCACAGATGTAGGTTTCTTCTTACCTTGCAAGATTATCTTCTCTGCATCATTGTCTAAGCACTCAATAGCCTTATCATAGCAATCTACCTTAGTCCTGTGAGAGTACAACCAATCCATACCTAAAAATATAATGTGTGATCCCAATGGAAGCACATTTAGATGCGTTTATGTAGATATACCATTCAACTCAAATGCACAAGATCTTACGTAATGATGAACTCTTTTCTTAGTACCTGTAGTCAACTACACCAACCAAGACTCTGCATGCACTTCTTTATTCAAGCAACACTTATTCAACAGCCGAGACTGATATAACTAGATGTTTAATGATCATACTGCCTATTATCCAATGCTGCATAAATATGAGGAATACTCTGTCCAACATCCCCAACTGTTTGTGCCTCCTGAGCACTATAAATCTACAATATTCCACCTTGATATTGTGGACAATCTCTCCTATAATGATCCTTGCCATAAGTCCAACACTGGAAAGGATTCTTTCCATAACCCTTTTTTCTAATCCTCAGACTGAAATCCCTATCGTTTGTCCACTACATTAAATTTCTTTTACGACACAATATTCACCTTGTCATTTGTATCTTGAGGTTTTCCTCTCTTCTTAACCCACTTTTCTTTATTCTTCTCATTAACTTTCTTGTTAGGTCCCTATACTACTAGTGTAACATATTATTGTTATTAGTGCAACCCCCTTATTATATTGTTGTGCCCTTAAATTATTATTGTTATGTCGGCTCTGATTATATTATGACCCCTTAGACTCCTATATATAGAAATGAGGTCTTGTCATTTGTATCATCCAAGAATTATTCATTTGTGTAATGTAAAGGAGGTTTCCCCCTCAAAGAGGCTTATTTTGAAGGCGTTGAACTCTCTTTTCTATCTTTTTGTGAGCTAGCTTCATAACATTTGGTATCAAACCTTTGGATTCTAGGGTTTCACTGCTCCAAATAGGTCATCGTGGAATTTTCACTATAATTTTTTCACTACAAAGTTCTAGAAGCTAAAAACAAAACCCATTTGAGCCGAAATTGTTATAAACCTTGGGTCCAACTTTCAGATCTTGTCTCTTTATATTTTTTGAAATATGATTTGAGGAAGTTAGGGTTTTTGAAAGCTCCAGAATTCCATCTCAAACAGGTCATCATGGAATTGTCGCTACAAGTTGTTTTTTACGAAGGTTAAGAATCTAAAATTAAAATGCATTTGAGCCGAAATCTTGGTGAAGCTCGGGCCCGTATTTCAGATCTTGTTTCGCTATATTTGCAGAGATACAGTCCAAGACATTTAGGGTTTTTGCAGGATCCCTAATTATATCTCAAACAGGTGACCTAGGGAAAATTGTCATAACTGTCTTCCTAAGTATCAGATTGAAATTTCATAAGAAGTTACAAAAAGAGGATGACCTCTAGTTTTCTTTATAATAGTTTCAGGTCCTAATGTTGAAACAATGACACGTGGCATGTCATACAATTTCGCTCTACTAAACCAATATATAAATAGGTCATGGTAGGAGATTGGGCATAACTCTTTTTTCGGGAATCCAATTGCGATCAGACTTGCGGGGTTAGAAAGAGGACTCAGAGGTCTAGCACAAGCTGAAATTTTAGAAGTGGGAGATCCGCAATTACAGAGTTATAGTCGTTTCAAATTAAGCTCCTAAATTCAAGAAAAGGTGATATGAGGAAGGTTGATGGCAAGGATCCAATAAATTGGATACTATAGATGGAAAATATTTTGATCTACATGATGTACAACTGTTACAAAAGGTACATATTGCATCTTTATATTTAGAACTGAATCATTTTTTATGGTATAGAGGGCTTTGTTCTCGTAAAGCACTTGTCATTTGTGTTAGGTTGTGTTATATTCTTTCCACGACTAGCCCACATAGTTAACCGGGGGGTTAGAAGGGGGGCAGAGCCCCTGCTTCGTTGTGCCGATTGTGTAGCGGGGGGAGTCACAGGGGGTTTGAGGGGTGCAGATAACCCCACTCTATGGGGTCCGGAGCAACGCCCCAGAAAATTTTGGTTTTGGACCCTATATTAGGTTGGGCGAACCTACCTATGGTTTTGTGCATGTTTTTTGCACATGGTTTTGGACGCGATGGTTTTCGGTCCATGGTTTTGGACGCAATGGTTTTTGGTCCATGGTATTGGATGCTTCAGCATGTATAAATATGTATTGTAACATTGAAAGGAACATAAGGAAAAATCAAGCTGGTAGTCCCGATTTTGGGATCCAGTGGGAAAATCTTTGTGTATATGTGTTTTATGTGTTATGCTCTCGCATTGTTTATTTTCTGTGTTTTAGAATTCATATGCAGGTAATTTCTGTACAGGTTTAAAACCTACATTTGGTATCAGAGCTGTTTTGGCTTCAAGGGGACGGCTTTATTGCTGAGGGGTTTCACTCGGGCCCGTGGTAGACCCTGTTCAGTGGGAGATCTGCGTGATCGATTCTAGTGGTGAAATACGATGGCGAGCAGTGGAAAGATAGATATTAAGAAATTTAATGGTCAGAGTTTTGAGTTATGGAAACTCAAGATGGAGGATCTGTTGGTGGATAAAGATTAGTGGATCGTGGTAGATCTAGGTACTAAAGCAACGGGAGTGTCTGATGAAGAATGTAAGAAGTTGGATCGGAAGGCAAAGAGCACAATACGATTGTGTGTCTCGGATTTAGTATTACTGAATATATTAGGGGAAGCTATGGTGAAGGCTTTATGGGACAAGTTAGGGACTTTGTACCAATCTAAGTCGCTGGTGAATAAACTATTCCTGGGGAAAAAGCTGTATAACTTGAGGATGAAAGATGGAGACTTGGTGACAGAGCATCTGAATGCGTTTAATACTGTGGTAAGTCAGCTATCGTCTGTTGATATTAAAATTTTAGATGAAGATAAGTGCATCAGTTTGTTTTGTTCTCTACCAGATTCGTGGGATAGTCTGGTTATTGCAATAGGTAGCAATGCAACTGCCTTACAGTTTGATGAAGCAGTCTCATCCTTGCTGATGGAGGAGAGAGATGGAAAAATATGGAGAGCTTGTATAACTTGAGGATGAAAGATGGAGACTTGGTGACAGAGCATCTGAATGCGTTTAATACTGTGGTAAGTCAGCTATCGTCTGTTGATATTAAAATTTTAGATGAAGATAAGTGCATCAGTTTGTTGTGTTCTCTACCAGATTCATGGGATAGTCTGGTTATTGCAATAGGTAGCAATGCAACTGCCTTGCAGTTTGATGAAACAGTCTCATCCTTGCTGACAGAGGAGAGAGATGGAAAAATATGGTGATGCCTTGTTTGTACGAGGATGGACCCAGAACAGAAACAAAAATAAGTCATCGAGTGGGAGATCTAAATCTAGAGAGAGATCTAAATATCCAGGAAAACCTGTAAAGGTGGTGTGCTCGAAATGCGGAAAGGAAGGGCACTACAAAAGGGACTGTAAATCTAAAGCTTCTGATAAAGGAAAGGGATCTAATGATGCTCCTTCTGCAGAGGCGAAAAACACCTCAGATGAAGGTGGGGATGTGTACTTGGCTTCTTCAAGTACACATGTAGATCATGAGGCATGGTTGATTGATTCAGGTGCATCCTTTTACTTCACTCCCCATAGAGAGTGGTTCTGCGAGTATAAGAAATACGATGGTGGTTATGTCTTTTTAAGGGATGATAGGAAGGCTAGAATCATTGGTTGCGGAAAAGTAAAGTTGAAGTTGCAAGGTGGAAGGGTTAGAACACTTTTGAGTGTTCTACATATTCCTGCATTGGCCAGAAATATGATTTTTGTAAGCAAGTTGGATGATGTAGGTGTAAAAACATTGTTTGAGAAGGATACTTGCAAGATGGTTCGGGGAGCACTGGTATTGATGCGGGGAGTTCGGATTGGAACTCTGTACAAGCTACAAGGTAGCACTGTTGTTGATGGGTGCAACAGTTATATGGTTCCTAAAAGTGGAGCAGAAAATCTAGTGGTCTCTGGAGAGAAGACCGTGCTATGGCATCAAAGGCTTGGACATATTGGAGAGAAGGGCCTTCGAATACTTCATGGTAAAGGTATGGTAGAAGGTATGAGTAATAGCTCTATGGATTTTTATTTCTATGAAAATTGTGTATATGGGAAGCGGAATTGGGTGAGTTTCCCCTCTGGTGGTAAGAGGGCAAAACATATATTAGAGCTTGTGCATAGTGATGTGTTTGGACCTGTGAAGGTTCCATCACTGGGTAAGTCTGTGAACTATGTATCATTTATAGATGACTTCTCAAGGAATACATGGATATATTTCCTTAAGAAGAAATCTGAAGTCTTTGATAGGTTTAAAGAATTCAAGGCTTTGGTGGAAAACCAGACAGAGAAGAAGATAAAGGTGTCGAGGACAAATAACGGTGGAAAGTTTTGCAGTAAGGAATTTGAAGAATTATGTAAGAAGTGTGGTATAGCACGACAGAAGACTACTCCATATACACCTCAACAAAATGGAGTTGCAAAAAGAATGAACAAGACGTTGATGGAAAGGGCAAGAAGCATTTTTAGTGGTGCCAGGTTAGGACAGGAATTCTGGGCAAAGGCGATGGAGACAGCATGTTGCCTGGTCAATAGATCACCTTCATCAACATTGGAGGATAAGACTCCACAAAAGGTATGGACTGGTAAGAAAACCTCTCTTTCACATTTGAGGGTATTTGAACAATGTAAACTTTGAAACGGGAACTGATACTATTACCCGTTTTGTAGAGATAGCAAAAAAGTGACCCGATTTTGAAAAGGGGTGATGCAGAACACACATGTTTTTTTTAGAGCATAGTTTTTGGCACTTTAATTTTTTTTATGTACATTGCATTTTAGAATGGTAGTGATTTTCATGCTGATTTTAAAATGTGGTTATTCTGCATCAGAGCCTTTTTTTAAAAGACCTATTTTTTGACTTTAACTTTTCTAATGTATGAAATGTAAATAATTATTTTGTAAATTTAATAATTTTGGAAGTGGTCTTCTTCTTCATATTTTCTTGTTTTTATTTTTATTTGTAGTGAGGTTTTTATTGATTTGCATATTTAAAGAAGAAGGTCGATATTTTGTATTTTAGATATTTTACATATTTATACGTCGTTAATTAAATTTTCAATCCAAATGAAATAATTGTCTCTAGAAAACAAATATAAAATTATATATATAAAAAGACAAAAATAAAAAATAAAAAATAAAAAATGTTAAAATTTTTTTATCTTATAAACCATAAAACAATTTGAAAAAAAAAAAACAAAATATATATATATATATATATATATATATATATATATATATATATATATATATATATATATTAAGTAAGTAAAAATAAAGAAATAATAAAAAAAAAACATTAGCAAAAATGGAAAAAAAAAACTAGTTAAAAAAATATAGAAAATTAACGAAAAAAATTTAAAAACTACTAAAATTAATATTAAAAAAACAAAAATAAATTCAAATTATAAAAAAACAAAAAAAAAGTGTATTTTTTATTAAAAAAAAAATAATTATTTTTTATTAAACATACATATTTTATTTAATTTTTTTTTTTTTTTTAAACAATCTTTTTTATTATTGAAAAAAAAATTATAATTTTTTTTTAAACAATTTTTATTTTTATCTTTAAAATTACAAATTATTAAATGTACCTTTTATATTAAAAAAAATAATTTTTTAATATGGTTATTTATTTATTTATTTATTGATTTATTGATTTATTAATTATTATTATTATTATTATTATTTTTCTTTTATGTGAAAACTCTTTGACTATTAATTTAAAATTAATTTATCTACATTAATTAATTTAAACCTTTTTAATTAATTAATTTTAATATGGTAAAATTATTATTATTATTATTTTATTTTTATTTTTATTTTTATTTTTTGTGTATCAATTTCAACTTAATTTACACAAAGTTAATTTGAAATTAACCTATTTTAACATACTATTTTTTACCATTAAATAGACCTTGAATTAATTTTTATATTTCCAACCCTTGAATTCTCTAATTTTTTGATGAATATTTATATTACTAACTAATATTTTTATCTAACAATTTAAAATTAATTTTATTCTTATTAATTAATATATTTGAAATTAATTATTATTATTATTACTTATTCTAATATATATTTCTAACAATTTTAAATTAATTTAATTTATTAATATATTTGAAATTAATTTATTATATTATATTAATTCTATATTAATAACCGAATTTTCTTAAAAAATAAATAAATAAATACTCCTCATCATGGTCAAACTAGCCGTTATAACTAACTAATATTTTTATCTAACTGTTCAAAATTAATTTTATTCTTATTCTTATTAATTAATATATTTAAAATTATTTATTTATTTATTATTAATATTTTTAAGGATTTACTTATTATAATATATTAATTTTACTTATTCTAGTATACATTTCTAACAAATTTAAATTAACTTAGGTTTATTAATATAATTAAAATTAATTAATTTTATGATTTACTTATTATATTATATTAATTTATTCTGAAATTTCTTTTATATAAATAAAATAAATAAATAATATAAATTAATATAATACCCCTATCATGGTCAAACTAGCTGTTATCAGGTCAAATCCAGCTGTTGTCTTTTTAGCGGTTACCTTATCGAGAAATCTGAGTCATTGGATATTCTGCCCTGTCTATTTAAAGTGCTTAGCCAGATCTGCTCATTCAACTTGTCCTGACGATGAACCACACTGGTTGGTTCGAAACGCGTCGACAAAAATTTCTCCATGTGATTTTCGCTGAAGAATTCTTCAAAATTTTGATATGGATCACATAAATCTCAATTCAATAATTATTTTATCTTCTTTTACACCATTTCCTTAGTTCAAAGTATTCACAACGCTCATTGACTCATCACCATTCTAGTTTTGAAAGATAGGTTTTGGAGTTAGAGCAACCATTACAACTCTCATAACCTCTTTTCCTCTGGCCAATCCTTTAAAAGTATTTATCAAATCAGTAGATGTCGTTAGCATGAAGTTTTTTTGCAAGTGTACAAAAAATGCTTCACTTAATTTTCTAGTGACAAGCAACCCTAACAAAAAAATGGCTATTAATGTATTCTCTTGACTTGCAAAATAAATGTTAAAACCCTACTGTAAAATAACATGCAAATCAAAAATATAATAATAATGTAAGAACCCAATGGAAATATGAAAGAAAATTTTATTTTATTAAGCAAGTGTAAATTTTACACCTGATGAGGAGAGTTTGTAGACTTTGGTATACAAAATCTCCCTCTCCGAGATGGGTCCTTTGAAGGCCTTGTGCTTAATCTCTAAATCTTTCTCGCAATGTATGTGGTGGGCAAAGGATGGCAATGGAGACTTGAACTCAAGATGAGAGCTCAAATGTCATAAGACGATAATAGGGATGATGATAATCGTCATAGTGAAGAATGAGGAGAAAACCCCTCTATTTATAACAAAATATTGAGATAGATTGAGAATTAGAAAATAATAAAATATTATTGACTAAATCAAAATTTAGCTGTTGTGAATATTTTATTATATTTTTGGAGAGGTAAAAGATATTCGAAATGGTAAAATATATTTTATTTAGAAAGTGGCTAAAGTAATTAACAAATAAAAATGATTTATTAATTACTTTATGGTGATTAAGACAAATATGAATTGGAAATATTATTAAATAATGATTTAACAATTATCTCATGAGGGAAATAGGGGAATAATAAATAAATAATGATTTACTTAGCTATTCTCATAGGGATTTTTGGGTTTTAATGGGAAATAATTTAGGAAAATGGTTCACTAAAGTATCTCTTGAGGTGAAAGTGGGTTTTAATATGTAAAAACCCATCATACATGGTGTATTTTGATCAACCTAGTAAGACATGGCTAGATAATCATTTTTTGGGTGACAACAAATTTCTCCCCAACATAAGTCTTAGGAGCACATCATATGACCGAAATATGTTGTAGGTTCACTTTCAGGAGACACTGAAGGGGAGTCATAGAGATAGAGAGAGATCATTGAAACAATAGGAAGGACTGAAATTGATGGGCGCGAGACCTACTTGTTTGATAGAAGCATCCTTTTATTGATCAGTACAAGATCTCAATGATGTGGGCGAGGCATACCCATATTCGCCGAGACAATTGAGTACAAATGATAATGATGTGCTCAACAATATGGGTTTGAGAAAATAGAGTACATGACACATCATAAGATGGCATCAACTGGGCTAGAAAAAGATACAATGAAATAATGAATCCCATATACATAATTTCCTATAATATAGAAGTGAGGATTGATACAATGAAATGTGTAGATTTGAGTACGTAGGACATAATTGCCCCTAAGCTAATATGAGGGGGATATCACAAGCTGAACAAGAAACGACTCGAAAGATATGAATGAACCATCTAAATGGCATGTGCATGTTGTGGCCTTTGTGATTGGTTGAAACTGAGCTAGTCAAATCTACATAACTACATATGAGGCTGGAATCATGTATTATCATCTTTCGGGCATGTGGGGGTTTACTTGAAGGGCCACCATCTCATGAGGTTTGAAACATATCACACACACCTGGGGAATGTTGGTACAATCTGTTGGATCACTGAACCATCAATCATATGATTCTCAATCATGCGATAAGGAGTTGGATATGATGATGATTCCCTTTGAGAAACAACCAAGTCAAAGGTCAATGATGATTCCCTTTGCTTTATCCAAGGTGCCAAATTTTTTTGAAGGCTAGAACCAAGGTACATTTCCCTTTAGACCATTCCCTTGGAATATATGTGCTAAAGTCAATAGAAGAAGGATTGCCAAATTTGAGGTAATGAGGAGTCCTCAATAAAGGCACGAGGATCATAGCATTGTTAATGATAGATAATGACACCAGGGATAATGATGGGGAAATAATGGAACTGGTGGACTTATGACTTCCCTTGTGAGAGAAAAATATGCAAGGTTGACCTGGTAGTGGCTGACACAATTTCAGAGGGGATGGTTAAATACTCATACGAAGGCTTTTAAAAGACAATTCATGATAGTTGGAAGCCAAATGTGAGAAAAATGGGATGAGTGCAATGCATGGATGGATACTATACTATAACAGGACTCAATGGGACTCTGAACATACTTTATGGATGTAGGTGTCACTCATCTCCAATACTCTCAAAAAGGGTGACCTTTGATGCTTCCACATGGGAAAGGCCTATAGGGGATCATAAAAACATGAGTAAATAGTGGTTACTCATGATGAAACTCAACAAATAGGTTGACAAGTGTGAAGGAAAAGTGGTGCCAAAGTAAGATCCACTCATATGGAGAGATTTGGTTTTAATAGGCGGAAAAGTGAGACTTTGTGGAAAAATGGCTTCGTGGGGAAGTTTCAAATTACCGGAAACAAAGAGAGACCCATATAGAGCTCAATGAGAGATTTCCAATGGTGCTAACAATTTTTCAAACTGAGGTATGGTTTTCTCATAATGGCCAATGGAAAAAAAAAACTAGGGTTTTTCCTATAAAAGGGCTTCTTTCCCCCAATTCCAATTTATTTGCACATTGAGTTGTTGGAGAATTTGGAGAGGATGAGGATGTTCTAAATCTTGGCAAGATCGTAGTAGACAAACCAAACATTGTATTTTAGATCTATGACTTTCAGGTAAGTGGCCTTACTTGTTGAAAAATGGCCTTAATGCTTCTTGGAAGGATGGTTCCTGGTGAAGAATCAAGGTAAAAAAGGAATACACGAATGAAATACTAGAGAAGGTATAGGGTCATCCCTGCCCTCCAAGTCAAACATGGGGACATGGTATGATGGTAAGTGTGATATCAGATAGAGTGGAATATTTGAAGATATGGTATCAATAATATATAATATGTGATGTGTATATGATTCACTAGAGAGTTCGGTAGGATAAACTATCCAAGGAATGAAGGGATAATCAACCATACCTAGATCGTTGAGGTCTAGGCTAAGACTGATATTCAGATTAATAACATTGTCCTAAGGATAAACCACATTAGCTGGTTCGAAAAGTCGACCCAACCCTTACAATGTGATTAATCAGAAAGACTGTTCTCTACATTATGGATCACAAAAGTCTTAGATCTAACATTAAAAATGTAAACAAAAATAAAAAAAAATTAAAAAGGGGGAAATTTCTTCAAAATTAGACATAATTTAAAAAAAAATTAAATTAACCAATAAAAAAAACAAAAACAATTTTTTTTTAAGTTAAAAAAATTAAATTAAATAAAAAGTATATAATTAAAAAAACAAAATTATAAAATTAAATAAAATTATAAAATTAAAACAAAACAATTAAAAAAAATTAAAGAAACTAAAATTAAAATTAAAAAAATTATAATTAAAATTTAAAAATTAAAAAAAAAATAAAATTTAAATTAAAAAGAAATAGAAAGAAAAAATGAAAAAAACTTGCTAAGTGGCAAGGCCAATTCCAATAATTGGCCTACCACCCCTAGGATGGACCGATTTTTTTCTGTTTGTTTCTAATTTTTTTCTACTCTAAATTTTTTATTTTTTTAATTTTTTTTTCAATTTTAATTTATAATTGTTTTCTTTTTCAATGTAATTTATTTTAATTTTATAATGTTCCCCCTTTTTTTAATTTAATTGTTTTTTTTAATATAAATTTTTTTATTTTTAGTTTATTTTTTAATTTTGTTTTTTATGCGTTTTTTTTTTTTAACTTAAAAAAACTTGTTATAAATGTTTTGTTTTTTTTGTTTTTAGGTTAATTTTCCAATTTTTTTCTTTAATATATATATATATATATATATATATATATATATATATATATATATATATATATTACATTTTTATGGGTTTTTTTAATATTTGAGTTATTTTTTCGTCATGTTTTATTTTATTTTATTTTTATGTTTTATTACCAATATGAAAATCACCAGCATTTAAAAAAAATATCCACACTTAGTACATTAGATAATTTAAAGTGTAAAAAATAAACCCTCTAAACAAAAAAGGTTGGTGTTGCATCAACACTTCAAAATCAAGATGCAAATCACTAACATTTTATAAAACATGTTTTACTTGATACATAAAAAATTGAAAGTGCAAAAAAATAAGTCCTCTAAAAAAATGTGTTGATGTTGCTTTAACAACATTCAAAATCAGCATGAAAATCACCAACATTTAAAAAAAAAATGTTCATACTTGATACATAAGAAAATTTATAGTGCCAAAAATATGCTCCAAAAAAATGTGTGTATTCTAAATCACCACTTTTTAAAATCGGGTGATTTTTTGTTACCTCAAAAAAAAGGGTTCTAGGTAATTTTCTTGTTTGATCGGTAATTATGGTATATGTGTCTCTCTTGTTTTATGCATTTCTATATTTGTGTTTTCGCAATATTTTGTGTATTTCATTGCTTCGTTAATTAATTTCTAAGAGGCAGATTTGGGTAAGGTGACTTACACCTCAAGAATATTAGGATTTAGTTGAATACCAAATTCAGAGACCATGCTCATAACATGGGAGAGGTCAGGACAATTATTGAATCCTTGTCCTTTCCCCCTCACCAGATGCTTTTACAACAAAAATGAATTCTTGTTGAGGTTGTTGTGGAACTAAAGCAAAGGAAGGGGCAATAGCAACAATTTGTACCCGAGTCAAAGCCATGTAAGGTTTGAGCGAGTCAGGAGGAGTGTTTGCAATAGGATTGATGTACCAAACTGGGATCCCCAAAGTCATGTTAGGAAGAATCAACATAGTCATTACAGGAGTAGAAAATATTCTTGGTAGTGAAAATAAGAAAGGTATCTTACCAAAGGGGTATTGACCTGGAGGAGCTCCTCTAAAAGGAGGAGGGCCAAAAGAAAAACCACCTCAAGGGAAATGGTATGGAGGAATTTTTCTAGAAGGATGAGTTGATTATTCAGCAACAGATTATTAGGGAGTTGATTGTTGGGAATATGTATCAAATTTCCTATTGGCAGCCCGTGATGCTTGAAGCATGCAAACACTTGAGATAGGCTCTCAGAAACAAGTTGTGGGCCATAATAAGCCCCAAGCAGTGTGGAATCTTTATAGACTCCAGGGGGAACATTGGTTAAGATAGGAATGGTATTCTGAGGAGAAGTTTGAGACCGAGGGTCATAACAATTCAGTTGATTGATAGTGAAGATCTTTCCATTATGGGGAAAGCATATCTTGCGAAAGACAAAAGATGCGACAATTTAAATGGCGTATGTGTAACTACGACCAAACAAGAGGTTATAATATAAAGATGCATTGATAACTTAGATATCAATAATGATTTCCTTGCCAACAACAATGATGGGTCAAGACATTTACATCACAACATTTACAAGATATTTACATCACAACATCTACAAAACATTTACATCACAACATATGCAACGCCATATCTATGACAAGCACCATATTCACTCACAACTTTACATGATAAAAAATACATACTCATTAGACCTTTACAATTTATGTGACGCTTACAAGAAATTGCTTCACATTACATAATGACTAACAACACCTTCAACACTCTTTGCCATCAATGACAACTTTTCCAATAATCTCCCTCTTTTGGTATTGATGACAACATTGATTTAGTCCTCCCCCTTTTATCCCAAGAATCATTTCTTAGCTCCTTAAGAATTTATTATCTGTATTTCTCCTAACCTATGCTTACCTCCCCCTTTGACATCAATGGAAAGGGGCTCCAAAGCATGTCAACACTTACATTTTCAATAACATACTTGACCTCATAGTTTAGGGATTTATATTCCCTATTTCTTCACAACTTGTTGCATCTCTTTCTAGCTATTAACCTTGTAAAAAGTGTGCTCCTGGTTCGCAAATAGCTAAAGGAAAATTCTTTATAATTCAAACTTGTTATTCCTCATAACCAAGCTTGTCTTTTGTGTGAGATAAGATGATCTCATACAAATATCATAAGTCAAAATCTGGATCTTCTTGCAATTTAGTCCAGTCTATATTTTCTACAAAAGAGTTTCTACCATCAACAACCAACAATGGTGGCCATACATATGACTATTACTATGAACAAGTTCTTTGACAAGAATAAAATAGACTTGATACTCTGAATACATTTTCAAATAATGAAGATATTGAGACCAAATCCTTTCTTCCATAAATAGACACAAGGAAAAGTAGGCAATGTATAGACTATCTTGCAAGAGAGAATGCCACAAATGTAGGATTGAAAAGCATATGATGATTACAAGAAAACATTGTTACTTCAAATATTCGTATGTTGAACTTCCAAATCTAGGACTGAAGAGGAATTTCTCTTTATGCTATGTAGGAATGAAAAAAGGTGTTTCCTAAGTTCCTACTATTTTATGTTAATTTGATGAAGACATAAACTTGAAATACTTTACAGGACCTGCGAAACCTCAAAATATTAGTAAGGCATTGATCAAGGATTGATAAGTCAACTACATTAGTGTTATTTTGAACTAACCATTACTTGGCATGATATTGAAAAATGATAAATCTCATTTTCGTCAAGCACATCAACCTCTACCTCAAAAACATAACAACAAAATGGCTTGAAAACTTCATCTCTTAATTTCATTTGTAGCTTCAAGAACACTATTATAATTATTGTTGTATCGATTTCTTTGTTTCTTACAATCGTTTCTATTGTATCAATTGCCTCATGTTTTCTGCAATCCTTTGCATTCTATGGTCTTCCACAACTTTACAATTGATAAAAAACATGGCCCAATATTGAGTTACATATATTTCATGTCTTTGGTAGTCATTCCAAAGAGTCATAAAACACACTAGGTAGTTGAGCAATGCGTGAGATTTGCTGCATTATCTTTTGCATAGCACCCAAGTCTCATCCTTGTCATCCATCTCTAGATCATAGCATTCTGGCTTCACAAGGTGTTCTATTCATCATCATCTGAAATAATTTGGTCCATACCATGGGAGTAAGATAACTCTTCAAAACCCATGGAAGTCCACTTCTCCACCAAACCACATTCTTTGACATGCACATTTCTCAAGCTTTTGTTATTGATTCCATGGCATTGAGTCTACTCAAGCTTGTATGATTTGGCACTCTAACACATACACAAATATTATGGCATCACTAGGTATCCTATAATATTCTCTAGCTGTGTAGTTATCCTATGACATCCGTTACTAGATAAGAAAATAGCAATGAATGTCTATGGTTACTAGACAATGGCTACAACAACCATATCATATGTAACAAATATAGTTTTTCAAGTTTTGATGAAACAATTAAATTATGTTCGGTGATCATAATCTTGTTAGTGCCTTAGTTAAAGGTACTATTATAGTTGTAACTAGGAAAAATGGAAAAAATACATTCTTGATGTCTATTATATTCAAAATCTGAAAAAGAACTTGTTGAGTGTAGGATGAAGAGTGAAAATGGTTTTGAAGTCAAGTGTAAAGGTCCTAGTTTCACAATTATTAATAGACCACCCAATCAAAGAGTCATATCAAGGATCCAAATGACCAAAAATAGGTTGTTTTCTTTGCTCATGATAATTTCAAGCACACATTACAATATGCTCAGTTTGTAATAAGTTTTGACGAAACTTGGTTATGGCATATTAGATATGTCCATTTAGCTTTTAACAATATTGATCTTTTGCAAAACAAGTTTATGGATTTAGGTCTACATGAGATAGACGTCCATTGTAATCCATGTGAAATTTGTATCCTTTCCAAACATAAAGAAACGACTTTCCAAATGTTTCCGACTATTGAGCCAACATTCCATTTGAACTAATACAAATACCTTTTTGGTCTAATGCAAACCTAGTGAATAGGATAATTTTTTCATTTTCTAACATTTATTGATGATTTCAGTAGAATGACAAGGGTCTTGTTCGTCAAAAACAAATTTGATACATTTGGAAAATTAAAGCAATCCAAAACCATAGTAGAGAAGCAAAGAGAAAAGAAAATTAAAGTGTTAAGATCAGATGGATGAAGTGAATATGATTCCAAAGAATTTGTAGCATATTGCAAGGATTAAGGTATCAAGAGGGAATTTACAAAAGGGTACACTCCACAACAAAATGGAGTAGCATAAAGATAAAATCAAACTATCATTAATATGACCAGAAGCATGTTGAAGGAAAATAATTCTCCTAGTGAGGTATTAGGTAGAAGTAGTAGCATGTTCAATTTATGTTTTGAACAGATCACCAACCAAAAGTATCAAAACATAGTTCCTTTATAAGCTTGGAGAGATGTGAACACAAGTGTATCACACTTGAGTATCTTTGGTTGTGTAGCCTATGGACATTTGAGGAGGATATTGGATGATAGGATTGAAAAGTACATATTCATTGGATATAATGAAGAATCCAAGGCTTAAAATTTGTACAATCCTTGTACCAGGATAAAAAATTATTTCAAGAGATGTTAAATTCCTTTAAAATCAAGCATGGAATGATCAAGATAAAGGGACAAACAAGAATCAAATTTCTCCACATGCATTTGAAATACGTGATGCAAGAAAAGTAGAAAATCCACTACAAGGATTTCCACACCTACAAGTTCTAGATGAAGATGCAAACTAAGGAAGATAGAGTGTGCACAGTCCATCCTCAAGCAATGAAATTTAATTCACCATTCCATAGAAAACAAGAAGTTTTAGAGAGATTTATGAATAATTAGGTAATGAACAAGTACATTTTCTTTACTGTCTTTCCATCCAACACATTTTGAAAAAACAATCAAAAATAAAGAATGGGTTGAAGCTATGAATGAAGAAATTGCAGCCATTGAGAGGAATGATACATGGAGTCTTGCAGATCTACAAGAAGGAAAAAGATCATTAGAGTCAAATGGGTCTATAAGACCAAGGTTAATGAAAGGGTGGAATTGAAAAGCATAAAGGTAGATTGGTACAAAAAGGCTTTGCATAAAATCCTGGATTGGATTATGAAGAAACCTTCAACCTAGTAGCAAGATTGGAAACTGTCAAAATAATATTAGTAATATCAATAAAGAATCATTGGCTAGTTTATTAAATGGATGTCAAATCAACATTTTTAAATGATATCTTGAAGGAAGAAGTTTATGTAGATAAACCTCCAGCGTATGATATCAAGGGTCAAGAACATAAAGTTTAAAGGTTACAAAAGGTTTTTTATGGTTTAAAACAATCCCTCAAAGTATGGTACAATATAATTGATTCATATATGCTCAACAAAGGATTCAAACACAACAATAATGAACCCATTCTATATATTAAAACAAATATGCAAGGCAATATTATAATTTTTTGTATTTATGTTAATGATATGGTTTACATAGGAAATTTATAGCTTGAAGGTTTTCAAACAACCACGGAGAAGGAATTTGAGATGACCAATCTTGGTCACATGGAATATTTTCTTGGAATAAAAGTTGATTAGGTTGAAAAGGAATCTTCATTCTTAAAAAAAGTATATGCAAAGGATAAATTTTGACAAGATTCAAGATGAGTGTATGTAATCTAACATAAACACCAATTGTCCTAGGAACCAAGCTAAGCACAGATGACAACATTCTGGCAATTAATTCCACTTTATATAAGAATCTAGTAGGAAACCTAATGTATCTCATAGAAACGAGGCCTGACATAATGTATTCAATCAGTATTATATCCAGGTTCATGGAGTCACCAAAAGAAACTCATTGGAAATCCTGAGTTGAAGATCACTCATTTCATATTTTGCACTACAAGTGGAGTAGACATGCCCAAAGCCAACTATTTGCTAACAAGGCTTCTTAACATATTCCCTAGTGTTAAGAGAGTCATGATTTACCAACAAGGATGCTTCATCAGAGGAACCAATCTCTGCGTGGATGAAGATATGGCTGAGAACAATCGAGGAGTTCGGATTTTGGTCATCTTCGATGAAATCATGGTTGTTACATTCTATGACCTCTCTAAAACTCACCTCAATAGTATGGTAGCTACTATATCTTTGACAATGGTGTAACTACCCTCACTGTGGGAGTTGATCTCATATCTCAAGTGGAGAAACCCTCTTTTAGGCTGATATGGACAACTAATATGGATATTTAACTTGATTGGTTTGCAAAATTACTTAAGTGTGAATGAGAAATTCACTTAATCAATGCTTAGGAACAATCATAAAGTTGAAAATGAAGCAATAATAGTAGAATATAGAGAATTAAAGAAAACAAGTAATTCACCCAATGTTTGGGCTACATCTCTAGGTCCAACTTCCAACCAGGGACTGCTTCTATTAGCCTAAAAAAATTGACGTTACATCAAGCATCAAGCCTTCAACCAACATAAAAAATTATTTGTCTGTACTAGAAGGTGAGTGGGTTTCCCAAAACCACAACTTCCTCCAAAATATGCTCCAAATTGAGTTACAAATCCACCTTTTACAAACTACGTAGAGCTAATTATAACTTAAAATAGTTAAATCAAAGTTCTTTGTGAAAAATCCTCCTTATGGCACAATGGAAAAACCTTGATATATTTAAATGTTGGGGCACTAATCGACTCGAGGTCAAGCCTGCAACATTGTGCTCCCTTCAACAATTTACATATCAAAACCAATTTTTATTTCCATACCAATCAAGGTGTCTAATCTTGGTTTATTGATTAGAGGATTGTTGCAAGTCATTTCTTTCTTGTGGGAGGTTCTAGTTTCGAGCTCATAGACTTTCACATTTGGCAATTTGTTATAAAAAAGGTTTAAATTTAGTGATTGGTGAAGGTTTCAACAAGTATATGGCTAACACAATGGTTATGTTCATTTTTTGGTAACTTGGTGGGAGCTCAGTGATTTGACTCATGTTGACTCCATTTTGAGTCGAGCAACACTTTATATAGAAGCTCCACACATATGTTATTGAGTACCATCGAGTGGTCCAATGGCCATTGATGTGCTTTCCCTCATCAAGATTTGCAGTTTGATTCACTTCTTGACCTTTCTGCAACTACTTGATGGAACCTTCTTAGCCAATCGAAGGCTTCCACATGGCAGCATATGGTTGGTCCACATCCTTCTACCTACTCAACACTACCAAATCGGCTTGTTAATTTGGATGCCACATCACTCTGCCATGTCATTAGCCCATGTTGTGTGTCACCTTCTGATTGGGCCACCTATCTACCATGTTGGCATAATCATTATGCCATGTCAACAATACGTCATCTACCACATTAGAGCCAAGTCATTTTTCGTATGGTAAACTACCATGTGTCTGATGTTTTTTCTCCCACATGTTCTATATGAATGCCACTTGTCACTCTATATGGTTTCCACACGTCCTTTAAGGGACTGCTGTGTGGCACACCTCTAACCCCATTTTTGCTTCTTTTACAAAAGCTTGAAAACATGATATTTTCCTCATATAGATTTTGTTTAAGTCCATTCAAGTGGTTTTATAAAGTTCTTGTTGAGCTCTATGCAGTGGAAACCTTTGCATCAAGTTTCGAGACCTTCTAATTTTGATATATTCTGGATTCTCCAGTATCAACTTCCGAGACAATACTTCCCAACGATGATAGAGCCATTGAGTTAGGTCTCACCTTCCATCTTCTTAAGGACATTCTAGGACTTATCTCCAAGAACATATAAACAAGTCTAGTTGGGGCCTTCCAGTAGTTTAGAATCTCTGACAATAACTAATTATCTTGAATCATGATTGAAGTAAATATCTTCTAAGCAAGGGAGGATCAAAGGAGTAAGCTTCAACAAACATCGATTGGATAAGTTTCACAGTTGTGTGGTCCCTCTTGGTAGGATGTTTTCTAATGATGAAATTGACTCTTCTTTCATTACATTACATGGTCTAGATGGGGACAACAAAGAGTGAGAGTGAGGGAGCTCAATCAAATCAGTGCTTGTAGTAATCCAAGGTTATCCTCAACAGGTTGTGTTGAATCAGAATTATGGAGCAATGGAGCAAACAAGAGAAATGAAACGGTGAATTAAGCAATGAAATGGACTAATAAAGAGAGTGGAACATTTTGTCATATTAATTTATTAATAATAAAGTTCATAACATGTAAGATTAAAGTTCAAGTTAATCTGAATCTTCTATTGAAAGCAACAATGAAAAATATTTAGAAAAAATTAAATCTCTCTTATCCAATTTTTTTCTTAAATTAAATTAGAATTATAAAAACCTCATTACAATATGAAACACTTATTACCAAATAATATTTAAAAAAAATATCATTATTAAAAAAAAATCCATTTATAACATTATTTTTTTAATTGTATATCATTTCTCACACTATGTTCTCAAATCATCATAACTATGTACTCACATACCTATTATAAAATATGTAAGAGAAAAGTATTAAACTATCACAATAAAAATGAAACATGTACGTGTTTTAAGCTTCATAACATTAAATCGAGAATCATTTTAAAAGCATCTTACTTTTGAAGTATAAGATCTGTTCCTCCCACAAATGAGAAATGGAAAATTAATAAAACTATTTGGATAAAAAATTACTTGCTATCAACCTATAGGGTTATTCAAAAGAATCTTACAATGATTTGATATTTCAGTTTTTTTAACATAGAAAGTTAGCGAGGCGATTCAAAGTGATACGATGAAAGATGATATTTACGTCGTAAGGCGTTCCCCTCTGAAATCAACACCCCTAGCTGCTACCGTGTGCAATTATGGACCATCGCTTATCTATGTTAGACGATAGAAGCATCTTCTACCGTCAGATTAATAGCTAAAAATAGTTACTAACTCCCAGCAACTATATAGCGAAGATGGATACCTCCACGTGGTTACTAACTCCCCAGCAATTGCACGACGAAGATTGATACTCCACGCGGTTAATAACTCCCCAGCAATTGCGCGGCGAAGATCGATACGGTTACATGGACGCTCCTTCTGCTCTGTATCGACTCTTCCACGCCTCTTTCTCAACGGCCCCACGTTCCTCGCAGTTTCTCCCACCAACACTAATAATAGATATTCCAGAACGAATGGTTTGGAACGACTACACGTGTCCCTTTACGAACGGACCATCTTACCCTTGCTGCCATTTAAATATGGCGACACGCCTCTTCTTCTTCATTGCATTTTACAGTATTGGCTGATTTTCCGAACGCGATCGCTGTGCTCTCTTCCGTTTGATTTCCTTCAGGTATCAGTTTTCTCTATCTTTTTCGTCTTTCATGCAGTCGACCATTCTGTCTATCTTTGATCTTTGTTTCGAATCCTTTCCCTATTGTCTTCCGCTTTTTCTTCCAGATTTTAGACATATAGATGTTGTCAGGTTATGCTCTTTCTGTTAACTTTTCTTTGTATCCCACAATGATTCATTTTTCTCTCTTGTTTTGGTTTTAAATTATTTAACTTGCTCGAGATCTGTAAAAGATGATTTCAGCTACGAGTGTAGATTGCAAAATTCGGGAGATTTTTTGGCTTATTTACGCCTTTAAATGTTAATCAGGGTTTCTAATTATGCTCCGTGATTACGCAGGTTGTGTATTGTGTTGATTTCGTTTAAAGATGCAGATATTCGTGAAGACCTTGACCGGTAAGACCATAACCCTTGAGGTGGAGAGCTCTGATACCATCGACAATGTAAAGGCCAAGATTCAGGACAAAGAGGGAATTCCACCAAACTAGCAGCGTCTCATCTTTGCAGATGGAAGATGGACGCACTCTCGCTGACTACAACATCCAGAAGGAATCCACTCTTCACCTTGTCCTCCGTCTTAGAGGTGGGATGCAGATCTTTGTCAAGACCCTGACCGGGAAGACAATTACCCTGGAAGTTGAGAGTTCTGACACAATTGACAATGTCAAGGCCAAGATCCAAGACAAGGAGGGGATTCCACCGGATCAGCAGAGGTTGATCTTTGCTGGAAAGCAACTTGAGGACGGACGCACTCTTGCCGATTACAACATCCAGAAGGAGTCGACTCTTCACCTTGTCCTCCGGCTCAGAGGCGGGATGCAAATCTTTGTGAAAACCCTGACCGGCAAGACCATCAGCAGAGATTGATCTTTGCTGGGAAGCAACTTGAAGATGGGAGGACTCTGGCGGATTACAACATTCAGAAGGAGTCAACCCTGCATCTTGTCCTTCGGCTCCGTGGTGGTATGCAGATATTTGTGAAGACGTTGACAGGCAAGACGATCACACTGGAGGTTGAGAGCTCCAATACGATTGATAACGTAAAAGCAAAAATTCAGGACAAGGAAGGGATTCCTCCTGATTAGCAGAGGCTCATATTTGCTGGTAAACAGCTGGAGGATGGGCGAACTTTGGCCGACTATAACATCCAGAAGGAGTCTACACTTCACCTTGTTTTGCGTCTGCGTGGTGGCTGTCAAAATTCTCGGCATATATTTTAATGAATAGGGTCTAAATGCGCATTTCATTGAATTCTTAGCTAGCTGGCAATTAAATACACTGTCAAATATGTTCTATTGGTTATTTTTAGTATGTTGTTATGTGGCACTCTTATGAAGAGAACTTTCAATAAAAATTAAAGCTTTGCAGGTTAATTTTATGATGGTTTGTGATGTGTTAATGAGCTATTGCTCTGGAACTCGTTTTCCAAAATAATATTATGATACTATATAGCTTAGATATATTTTCCAGTGGTTTTATTAGAAAATTTTAAAGTTATATGTTGTAAATAATTAATTAATTTTTTTGAAGGGTTAAAAATGATGAAAAGGAATAGAATGATAAAACGAAGATATTTTAGAACGTTGATATCATTGAAAACTCTGTTTATGATTTTAAACTTCATCGAATGTGAGAGGAAATGGCACCTAACCTTTTTTAAAGGTTAAAAATATGAAAAGCGAAACGGATTCCAACTTGACCCGTTCCTTATTCAAGAGATTGTCCTCAAATTCTGAAATTGCGGAATTTATTGATTCTATAACATGGTGTTTGTTGGTAAACACTTTATAAGACTTCATTGTTTTTACTCGTGTTTGAAGTGTAAGACTTTTTAAAGTGTTTTACCAAGCTTTTGATAAATATATCATCATCACTTTGTTCTTCCTCTAAGTCTTCCACCTCAATATTGTTCCCAAGTGAATTAGGGTTGCTTTTTAACAATAGGATTGCTCTTTTTTTGCTTCATTTTCTTCTCTTTTGTTGTCGTTTTTCCCTTTGAATAGTCCCAAATTTCTCCTTTACTTTTTAACTCATGCTCACCCAAAATTTTCACTAATCCATAATGGCAAACTTAATTTTGGATTTCTGGGGTTTTCTTTAAAGTTCTATGAGATCACCTAGAATTTTCACTAACCCATAATGGCAAACTTAATTTTAGATTTCCAGGGTTTTCTTTAAACTAATATGAAAATAAAATAGAATTTTCACTAACCCATAATGGCAAATTTTTGAATAGTCCCAAATTTCTCCTTTACTTTTTAACTCATGCTCACCCAAAATTTTCACTAATCCATAATGGCAAACTTGATTTTGGATTTCCGGGGTTTTCTTTAAAGTTATATGAGATCATCTAGAATTTTCACTAACCCATAATGGAAAACTTAATTTTAGATTTCCAGGGTTTTCTTTAAACTAATATGAAAATAAAATAGAATTTTCACTAACCCATAATGGCAAATTTAATTTTGGATTTCCAAGGTTTTCTTTAAACTTCTATGAAAATAAAATAGAAGGATAAGTTTCTTTGTACTTTCCATATACATCTACAACCTTGGAATTCCCATCTTATGATTTATTCCCCTAGATGTTGAAGTAAATGTTCCATCTCTATGAATGGAAACCATCCAACGTTGTAGTGCATTTCTTACGTGCATTTCTTACATTTTGGATAATCCAGCAAAATCTTAGCCCCTTTTGGCTCACTTCGAACTACAAAACCCATGGCTTCTTCTTCATGAAGCTCTTTGGAATTCCCATCTTATGATTTGTTCCCCTAGATGTTCAAGTAAATGTTCCATCTCTATGAATGGAAACCATCCAACGTTGTAGTGCATTTCTTACGTTTTGGATAATCCAGCAAAATCTTAACCCCTTTTGGTTCACTTCGAAGTACAAAACCCATGGCTCAGAGACATAACATAATGCATGTGTGTATACTTCATGCTTATTGTAATGCATGTGTGTATACTTCATGCTTATTGTTTAACAGTTGACCAAATAGAATGGGAAGAAAAGTTGGTTTAATAGACTTTGGTAGGCATGAAAATTGTTGAGGATTGTCGTTCATGCCAAATCATGACATGATAACTAGGTTGAGGTCGTGGGATTAGACCATCACTATTCAACATGCATTTAAACTCTTAATTACGCCGTAAGGCATTCCCTCTGAAATTAATTCCCCTCTCTACCCACCTGTCATCCTTGTACACCATAGGATCCTATGTTAGACGATTGCAAAAGTTTCAACCATTCGATCAGAATGGTTACAAAATGGTTACAAATTCGTTTGGGAAATGGTTTATGCAATGGTCAGCATAACCGATTACAGCATGGTATCAATCTCATTACTTTTGGCTTTGCAGTGTCTGCAGAGCGCAAGAGGAAAACTAGAGTTGTGATGCTCGACGAGTACAACGACGCACCTTTTTGGGTGTACATTTCGGACATTAGCATTTTTGTTTCTTCCGGTGAGCCAGGCTCTTGTCCTGGCCTTCACCGGGTGCCTGTGCTGTGAAAGCGTTCTGAAACCTGGCGGATGGCGGATCTAGGGCATGGGCGGTCATATTGTTTTTTATTATTTTTTTTTATTTGCAGTGGTGAATCCTTCCATGCAGGTATCTTGATTGGTGAGACCTACGCTGAGAAATGTCTTCACATCGCCAGGAGCGTTTGAGCTGAACTTGGAGAGGGCTTGGGGAGAGATCATCGACTGTCATATCCAGTAGTTCGAGATAGTCCTCGAGAGCATCCCATTCTAATCCAAGGGCCACTTCCCCTGTCAGCTTTGAACTGACCATGAATGTCCTCTCCACTATGCCAATCAATGCCTTCACCATAACATTGATGACCTGAGGAGGATTTGCTTGCGTGGATTCAGCGGAGAAGCCTGCGAGAGTCGAAGCGCAGACCTGTGGGTGGGGCATCCTGTCGCAAGCTCCTTTGAGAAATTCATTTGATGTTCGAATCACCTTGACAGAAGTTTTGAATGCTATACGACTACTCTTCGACTGAATATGTTGGACAGAAACATCAACACACTTGAATGTTTAGATGTTTCCTATTGTAAGAACATTGAAATATTACCTCCGCAAATAGCATATCAAAAGTACCTAAAAAAATTAAATTACTGCATTAAATGGGTAATATGCATTAAATTACCCAATCCATGATGAGGAGGGGTCCTTCGCATCTAGGCATCCATATTCATAAGACCGTCTTTCATAAGATCCTGGCTCAACGCATCAAAGTGCCCAATGACCTAATCAAGATGCCAAAATCAGGGTCCTCACAGTTCCCTCTGCTCATCGTGCTCGCCAAGACATAGGATCAGCCATGCACATCCTTCTTCCAATGTGTTCTTCATGAGGCACCTTGAGAGATACCATACCTCTGATTTTATGTTCACACAGGCTGCTACAAGGGTTTGCTCCAAAGTGCCTCGCACTTCTTCTATCTTCCAGACTTCCAAGGGTACTGTCACCCTTATCCAATGGTGCCAACACAAAGGAGCTGCATACTTTTCTTGGATGAACTTCCTTTGCTTCAGCTGCTAGCCAAAAATAGGATCACATGGAGGGCTGCCACTAAACCTTCTCAACAAAATCACATCAACTGCTAGATAATGACATTATGGAGGGATTTTACTATTCTTCAAAAATCATTTTTAGACTGATGTCTAAAGGGAACATCCCTTCTCATAACTGCATCCTCTATTTTTATTGGCTTCAGGGCACCTCTTATGAAGGTTTCAAAGACATGAATATATATTCCTTATTGATTTGCAAGTTGGCTTGAATGGAACAGGCTTTTAACACTTGTATATGTATATATATATATATATATATATATATATATATATATATGCGCTTGTAACAGTGATAAGGACTTGGCCTCTTCTTCAATACACAAAATAGGGTTCCTTGATTTTACTAATATAGATGACATAGGATGCCCACTGATTGTCTTTTCAAGGCTTGCAAATATATGCATACAAAATCTCGACTTCCTTAAATTATGAAGGGCCTTAGAACTATCCTTTAAAAGATTCTCCGCTTCCTTACAAATATGTGGAATGAGAATTCCACCACCTTTCTTCTTTTATAGCCCGGAGATAAGGAAATCACAGCCCCAATGACCTATACTGGTCAGCCAAATTCACAGAGCATGCTAGTATATAGTAGTGCTTTATGTGACATAGGCTTCTTGGCCTTATTACAAGCACAAGGAATAAGTAGGCATCTTCTCAGATAAAACAATCGACATTAACAAAACTTTTTCTCTTCAATAACTCAGAGAACAAAGAGGCACGAATAGGTCGGATTCACTGTCTGAATTGAAGAGCCAGAGAGAATATAAGATAGAGTTCACCAGCCATAACATTTTTGCCTCCATACCACAAGATCGAGAACAGAGTAATCCTTTCTCCAAGGTTGGCTTCATGAAATGACCTTTGGCATATTCTTGTGTTCTTGCACTTTTCTTGGCCTCTTAGGAGAATAAAGTTCTTTTCAAAAGACTTATCCAAAAGCATACTTATGCCCAGAATGTAAAAGAGAGATAGCTCCATTGCATAGTAGACCTTTATTGTTTCTTGTGCTCAGAACAATAGGAACACTTGGCTCCTTCTTAATGGTTCAGAGAACTAGGCCAACAACTCGGTTCTTCATTGCTCCATAGGACTCTCTTTAATTCATTGATCAAATCCAAATAAATATATGTATCCCTAGAGTCACTTATTTGATCCTCAACAAATTTTCTTGTTGGACATCTTTGTTTACAAGACTTGAATTTATGTGAGCACAGGTGATTGGATGGAAGGACTGCTAGCTTCAGAATTCTGATGCAAAGGTCCAAAGGGATCAAATCTTCAAACATATTGTTGACTGCTTTATCCAATGAGAAGATTGGACTCAGATCAACAAATTCTTAAAACAAAACTCTTCATTTACTTCTTATCATGACACGTGGTTTAGCTGCTGAAGGAGGACTTTAGCATCTTCAGATTTGATTAATGGCCTTCATGAGTTATTTAGCCCAGCTCTTGCATATACCTAGACTTGTATTATTTTTCGAGACCTCTCATGTTTTCTAAGGCTTGCAACAAGATACTTCAAATACATTAATAGTCCACTGCTTCATCTCTTGAGATTGCATTCCTCTTCTTGCTTGGGCTTGACCTCAGCTAGCTCTAATACCATGTTAATTTTTGAGTTAACATGTTCTTTGCTTAGGTCAGAGGTCAATTACTTCATTAATCCATTAGCCCATTATTAATTCCATTAATCCATTAGCAATCACGTTGACCATTATCACTTGACAGTAGCTGATGAAAAAACATCAAACACAAATGCAAAAGACAAGCCAAGACAAGAGGACACCATGATTTAGACTTAAAGCTAGGGCAAAACCTGACAAGGGGGAAAAGCCACAGATCTTTTCTTCTTGATAATATCAAATGTTCACAGAGAGAGAAATCCATAAGTACAATGATACATTAGTCAAACTCAATATATTGACTTGCCATAGATGATCCCAATCAAATGTTCAAAAGTCAAAGTCACATATGCAAAAGTCAACAATAGTCAAAGCTATCCTAACCAGTCAGCAGTCAACGGTTAACAGCTCAGTCAAATCAGCCCAATCTATTCGGTAAAAGGAGAGAGAAATTCACCCTCTCTAGGTAGTCAAAATGCAGTCAAGGCAGCCTTCAAAAGTCTGGTCAAAACTTGGTCAACAGTCTGCGGTTAAACCTACCTCAGACCTGTGGTCAAACACCTCAGTTTGTGCTCGGTTCCTCTGCTCACAAGTGTGGCCTAGCTGGCAGAGTAATAATCCATCAAAGTCGCAGTCAAACAGTTGGTCAAAGTGCCTGGTCAATGCTGCTCTGTGTACTGGAAAAGTCACCCACAGAAAATCACAGGAAATCCGTCCTCCAAAAATTTGCACGTATGGGAGAGAGATAGTTTCTCAAAGAAAGTCGAATCCATCATGAGAGGAAAGAGAAAATCATGTGTGCTGATGCCAAAATGGAGTGAACTCATCTTATATTTATACAATTAAATGTGGGTCAAAGGTCATGTCTTTTGGGCTTCATGAGCCTACATGACTGTGGGGCTGACCTTGACCAAAACCAACATTGTGGGCTTGACTTCAAATATACATTTCTGCCTGTCAGAATCCATCGTGCTTTAGGTCAAAATTGGTCCTCTCGAGAAGAGGAATCCAATGCCATCATCATCTCATACAAAGGAGCCGTCCATACTGGAATTTGACCTTAGTTGACCATTTTTAACAATTGCCTATACAGAACATCTAGTTAAAAGACTAATTTTACTCTCAATAAACATTGGACAAAAACTTCTCTCGATCCAGTTTGAATTTGGTAGTATCAAACAAAATTTTCATTCCATAGATGAAACAACTTTTGTATTGCACAAGAGTTCAGCTTTTTTGTGGAGAGGTATGTTCATGACACCTCACTTACAAACTGGTTTGTTGTAAAGTTCATCTTAACAATGATTTATTCACTCAAACAAAATAAAGTGGGCAATAGATCCACATAAACATCCTACACACATGGACACATACATAAATATTGTGGGAAGGACAGGAAGATGTGCTGACCTGACTTGAAAAAGAAATTGTTTCAAACCAATGTTGTCAGACTTGGACTCTTCTAAGACTCGGCTGGGCTGTGACTCAGGAAGACTCAGCAGAATCTTTCAGACTTGGCAAAGAGAAAAAAAAAATACTCAGAATATGTGTTGGCAAGTTTCAGAGGAGTCTGGCAAGTGGGGATTATGACAGAAGAGTGTCTAGGAGTTACTCTTTTCAGCGGCGACTCAGTGGACTTGGCAAGATTCAGGAGTCCGAAAAGAGTCTGACAACATTGTTTTGAACAAGCATCAGTCACAGTCGAAAAGAAAATGAATAGACAAAAAATCAGCACTCTTAATAGAAAGGATACATGTGTAGAGTTCTATTTAAGAGTTCAAGGCTAGACTCCAGTATAAAAGTAAATTCTGTTTGCTGCTGGAAACTGTAAAGTAGACAAACAACAAGCTAAGTATTTTATTTAGCTGAACGTGAAATGCTTTGAAAATGCTCAAACGTTAAAATCAGTCAAATTCCTGCCATTTATCTTGGACCTAATTTCATACATAAGCATGCTAGGAAACCACACTCCTCTATAAAAATATACAAGTTGTAAGACGATTATATAAACAATCATAGATTGAAACAATTTCGAGCAAAGGAAATGTTATTTCAATATATTGGCCCTGTTCAAGTTTTGAATGATTTAGAAATTAGCAGATCTGTTAGATAGTGGAGGCAGGAAATTTGCACTTCTTTTCTGTCAAACCTGGTAGCTGATAAAAGATGAGAAACAACTTAATCACACACCTGTTGGTAAAGGCCTAATACTAAGAAGGCAGGTAGAAGTGGATGATTAAGATTGTTTATAGGTTTAGCCAATAGTTTTATTGGTAACATGCTTAGTTTGAACTTTTGGTGATATTGTTTCATCACATAGGCTGACTACAGTTTGGTGAATTGTTACTGGAAATATACTTAAATCAAGATAAAATATAGGTGGTAATACCTAGTTGAATGGAGAGTCCCAGTATATTGGCCCTTTTGAGGATTATTACTTGACCAGTTTGTTGCCTTAGTCTGCTGAGTACATTTTTTTTTGTTTTTGTTGGTTGGTTGTTGTTGTAATTGGTAAATTGTATAGGTGATTTTCATTCACATGCTTATTGGAATAGCTAGCTCTTGAATAGGGCAGTCATGCAGTTGAGTATGTGAGAGGGGTTTGTAGAACGCATTATCTAATGAACTCTTATGTAGAGGCAAAACATCTCACTCATAGCCTACTCAGGGCTTTAGATGGGAATTTATTTTATAGACTGATCAAATTACTTGAAGTACTACTGCACTTTCTTCATAAACTGAAGCCACTTGAAAATGCTTGAAAATAAACTCTCTATAAGGGCCATTGTCAATAAAAATATTTGTAGTGGAGGGGGTTTCTACATGTTGACCAACCATGTAAATTGGATCTTATAAATTATAATTCTTGTTTTCTAGCCTTCTATTTTCTATAGATATCAATTGTGTATTTGATGGCATACTTTTTATAAATAAATTTCCACGGCTATTACGGTTCAATTAAGAGCCAATCTCTTGCAGAGTTCGGAGTTGAATTCATCTGTAACTACCTTTGATTTAGGGAGTGATCTAGAAAAAACTTCAATGCCTAACAAGACTGTGATAATCACAACCATAAATGCTACTTGGGTAGAAGAAAACAATGTACTACATTTGTATATGCAGAGCCTTCGAATAATTATTGAATCATGTTCTCCTCGTTGCAGTGGACCAGGGGTCATTTAATCGTTGCCAGCATATTCATCACATTGCTATATTTTGCTGAAAGAAATATCTGATTTCAATGAATCTGCCTCTGCATACCAAGACTGGCGTGAATGGTAAAATTCATTGAATCTGCCTCTGCGTGCCACTAGAAGTTGTTGGATGAAAATATCTGTTTTAAAGGCAAGAAATGGAATGGTGCTTTTGTTATTTGGATTACCAAAAGAAATGGCTTAGTTAAGATAGCTTATAAATGGAGGCATAAGTTCTGAGGCTCTCATGGTGTTATTTCAATATATTGGCCCTGTTCAAGTTTTGAATGATTCAGAAATTAGTAGATCTATTAGATAGTGGAGGCAGGAAATTTGCACTTCTTTTCTGTCAAACCTGGTAGCTGATAAAAGATGAGAAACAAATTAATCACACACATGTTGGTAAAAGCCTAATACTAAGAAGGCAGGTAGAAGTGGATGATTAAGATTGTTTATAGGTTTAGCCAACAGTTTTATTGGTAACATGCGTAGTTTGAACTTTTGGTGATAGTGTTTCATCACATAGGCTGACTACAGTTTGGTGAATTTTTACTGGAAATATACTTAAATGAAGATAAAATATAGGTGGTAATACCTAGTTTAATGGAGAGTCCTAGTATATTGGCCCTTTTGAGGATTATTACTTGACCAGTTTGTTGCCTTAGTCTGCTGAGTACATTTTTTTTTTGTTGGTTGGTTGTTGTTGTAATTGGTAAATTGTATAGGTGATTTTCATTCACATGCTTATTGGAATAGCTGGCTTCTTGAATAGGGCAGTCATGCAGTTGAGTATGTGAGAGGGGTTTGTAGAACACATTATCTAATGAACTCTTATGTAGAGGCAAAAAGTCTCACTCATAGCCTACTCAGGGCTTCAGATGGGAATTTCTTTTATAGACTGATCAACTTACTAGAACTACTGCTACACTTTCTTCATCCACAGAAGCCACTTGAAAATGCTTGAAAATAAACTCTCTGTAAGGGCCATTGTCAATAAAAATATTTGCAGTGGAGGCCCTCAGCCCAACAACCATTTTAGCCAGCCTTGGAAGGCAAATAGTTGAGTTCAAACATGATGAAAATTTAATTCCCTGTATACAAAAGCATGTATTAGGTGTTGATAATGGCTAGAAATATGAACTGAAGATGTATATACCTCCTTCTGTACAAAAATGAATAGAAGAGGTAGAGGTATAAGGTTCACCTCGAATTTTCTTGCAAGTTCAATCCACTGTAGGATGTGAAAGGAAGTGTCATAATGCTAAGAGCGAAAAAGAGGGGAAGGAAGAAACTAATAATTTCAGAAATTTTAGCTTTCTATCCGTACCTTGATTTGTTCTAATAAAATAAATATTAATTGTTTGACAGCATCCAGGGAGCTATCTGGTAATAATAATAATATTATTATTAGTATTATAATAATAATAACAATAATGGAAAGGTGGGGAAGGAAGAAACTAATAATTTCAGAAATTTGGACCTTTTGTCCTAGCTTTATTTGTTCTTCAGATCCAACTAATATTTTGTAGATCCAACTTATGGTGAACCAGCAGCGTGAAAGCCAATTGCAAGTCATTTAGCCAACAACGATCTATAAGCATGCCATAGTATTATGTCTCTGCATATTCACAATAGTGATTCCATTGTCATATTATTATTCCCCAATTGGACAGAGCGATGACACAAGGGGTTTCTACATGTTGACCAACCATGTAAATTGGATCTTATAAATTAAAATTCTTGTTTTCTAGCCTTCTATTTCTGTAGATATCAATTGTGTAGTTGATGGCATACTTTTTATAAATTCTTCCACAAACTCTTATTATTTACAAAATATTCATTTTCAGAATACACATAACTAACTATTGCAATTGTAACTCATTATCATCCACCCTTTCTTTCAACAATGTCCATTCACATGTCCCTATTCTTCCCCACTCTATGCTATTCTTCCCCACTCTATACATGTCTCTATTCTTCCCCACTCTATGCCTTACAACGTTTCCTTTGCAACATAAGGTGCAAATGCTAGTAATTAATAAAATTAAATACGTTGATATGATGGCAGTAATCCCGGAAAAAGGTAGAAAGTTAACAAAGTGATTCAAATTGATATGATGAAAGGTGATATTAATCAATAAAATTAAATACATTGATATGATGGCACTAATCCTAAAAAAGGTAAAATTCAATTTAGAAGTTTTTTATAATTTATGTTTTTATAATTTAATAGGAAATGTATAAATGTAATATAAGAAATTTTTTCAATAATATAAATTTAATATATTTATGATTATATATATATATAAATATAATCATAATCATGATCATGGCGAGAGATCTACATTGATTGATCACATTCCATCTATTATTTTTTATTTTAAATTCAGTTAGTTAATTGAGTATGGATGGCCATAGCGTAGATACCTTCTTATAAAGACGGGTCAACGAGCTAGCTTCTTACACAGGATTGGTCATTACTGTTTCAAATCTATTGACCAACAAATATGTCATTGCATTCATTGTAATATAGTTGGCAAAATAGTCGAGTATTTCTCTTGCAATAGCCACTCTAAAAAAGGCGTTGCCTTCAATACTTTTCTATAATTGATTAATACAGATCAGACCACATAAGGAATGTAACGACAAAGAAAAACAAGGGCTACAAAAGCATTTGAAAATATTTTAACATCGTGACTTTATAAAATTATTTGAAATAATATTTAGTGGATTTTGTAATGGTAATGTTTTTTTGTTTTTTTTAATGGGAGGTGTTTTAATATTAATGTTAAATATATATATGATATTATTATTAATAGGATGTGTAAGTATAATGTGAGAAAGTGCGTTAATATTTTTAAATGTCAGTTTAATATGTTTATAATAATCAAATCAATATATATGTGTATATATGTGTATATGTTAGTGAAACATTTAAGAAATCTTAAATGGAATGATAATGAGGATAAAGATAAGTCTGGAATCCATTGCAGTAGTTGTATCTTGGTCATGCGATACGGATGTGACAATCTCTGAGCCATATTTAAGTGATATATTTTGTTTTTTGTGTGGAAGAGGAGGGCCTTTGTTGATATTAATTACTAGGTTTTCACAACAGTCATTTTCTTTTTCTTTTTCATTTGATAGATCCATGGTTAAGTTTATTTGTTGAAGAGGGAGAGAAGGGGAGGTAAGTAGAAAGTCATACAGAGAGAAAGGTGGACAAAGAGAGGGGGAGTGATAAGGGAGAGAGGATAAGGAGAGAAAGAGAGAGATAGATAGATATATATGGAGAGATAATGTGTATATTTGGGGTGAGATAGAGAGACAAAAAAGGAGAAAGATGGAGATAGAGATATAGATAGAGGGGGAGCGAGCGAAGAAGAGAGAGAGAGTGTGTGTGTTTTTTTGGGGGGGACGGGGTTGGCGGGGAAGGGTGTGAGATAGAGAGACAAAGGAGGAGAGAATGGAGGGATATATATATATATATATATATATATATATATATATATAGAGAGAGAGAGAGAGAGAGAGAGAGAGAGAGAGAGAGAGAGAGTATGTTATTCACTGAAACATATGCATGGGTTTTAGTGTAGATGTTGATTCCTAATCCTATGTAATTGATTACATTGGATGTATTGATTTCATTGTAGTTGTTGACTTGTCATCTTATTTGATTGCATGTATTAGATGCATTGATTTCAAAGTAGATGTTGATTTCGAATGCTATTTGATTGCTTACACTCATGCATTGATTTCTAATTTTATTTAAAGCTTGCACTAGATGCATTAATTTCAGTGTAGATATTGATTTCTCATTTAATATAACTAGATGTATGATGTACATTAATTTCAAAGTAATTAAATTAATATTGTGCATTGGGTTTAGTGTAAGCACAAAATATTATTAATGAGTGCATTGATTTTTGTGTTACAATAATTCAACCATAAATAAAATTTATTTTTCATCTTAAATAAAATGTTCATTTACCTGAAATTTTTTCTTCTTAAAACTATTTGTAATTGATTATATTCTTATTATTCCCATTTTGTATCATTCAACATTGTTAGTCACTTTGCATTTAAACAAGGTAATATAAAAAAACTACAATTGAAACTTATTTGGGGTTTAACACCCCATAAGTCACAATCTTGGAGAGCAAGAGAGACAAGGTATGATGTTTACTACAACATCCTGAGTAAAATATTTAAATGATCTACAATTTCAACTGCGGTTGCAAACTAATAGGTGTAACAATAAGAAGAAAATAGTTTGAGATTAACCACAATGAAGCCTATTTGTAATTTACTACATTCTAATTATTCACATTTTCTATCATTCAACATAGTTACATTGTCACTTTGCTTTCAAAAAAATTATTTCAATCATTTTTCATAATCAAGTTATTAACAATCTCTAAGTAAATTTCAAATTAAAATAACCATATTAATCTTAGACATATTTAAAATGATCATAATAGGTAAATGTTCAACAAATTTTCCATAGACCACTAAAACCAACGTAGCTCTATATTAACTTTGGATCTATCAAGTGCTATCTATATTAACCTTGGATCTATCAAGTGCTAATAAGGATCAAATCTTTCAATATGCAAACTTTTACTCAAATTTTACACTCAAGAAAGAAGTTGCATCTTGAGAAATTTGATCCCTCTAGATATTTAATAAATCAAATATTAAAATAAATCTTTACTATCATAATATCATATATTTTGTATTTAAATAAATTCAACATCTTCACCTTTCATTAAAATAATCCCAAGAAGTCTACTTCCGGTTAAATAAAAGTCTACTTACTTCCATTAAAAATGATGCTAAAGGAATATGGTGGTTTATCTTGTATAAGTGACTTTCATCTTTGGAAGCTTTTATTTCATTAAAAAACACAAAAGGAGACATATTATTGAAGAAGTCCCTACTCATGTGTTTTGCTTTCTCTTAGAGAATAAACAAACAAAATGAATATGTGCACAGCCTTTGAAGGAAAAAACTTAGACTTAATTTGTAATCAAACACCATTGAGCATAACAGTATTATAATCTATCATGTGTTCTCTACTTAATTTATTTGACATATTATTATCACAGCCAAAGCTAATGGTGACACTAAGGAATAAACAGATTTTATTTTAAGATCATTTAGTTTGGAATTTGAAAAGAATTTGATAAGAAAAGTTGTTCTAGCTAGAAAATGTATTGAAAACATGTTGCCATGTTTGAAATGAAATCATTGAAAATGCATTCTAACCACAAAAATATATGGTGTAAAAATACATAATTTTGCTAATTTTGGTAAAAAAAATATGATATTGACAATTTAGAGATTAAACAAAGTTTTTTAATAAACAGATTTTATTTTAAGATCATTTAGTTTGGAATTGAAAAGAATTTGATAGGAAAAGTTGTTCCAGCTAGAAAATGTATTGAAAACATTTTGCCATGTTTGAAATGAAATCATTGAAAATGCACTCTAGCCACAAAAATATATGGTGTTAAAATACATAATTTTGATAATTTTAGTTAAAAAAATATGATATTGACAATTTAGAGATTAAACAAAGTTTTTCAAATAAAAATTATATAAGAGAAATATTTGGCTAACACTTTTCTTGAACCAACAAATATAATTAATCATCCAACAAATATAATTCATTATAAAAACCAGATTAAAAAACAAACCATAACAAAAACTTAAATAAAAACCATATAAAAACATAAAACTTAAATCGAAAACAATATAAAAACATAATTTCAAATCTAAGTTACTAATTATACAACGCCTGCAGATAAAGCGACCCGACTGCTGGTTATACAATGGCAACCGATAGTCTTTTATTTAAGCAAAAATAAATTATTCCTTCATGCTTTCAAACGTGGGTTTCCTATTGGAATCTGAATGTGAATCTAACTGTGTATCATAGACATACATTTGGATGAGGTGTGCAATAAATTAATGAAAAGAGAGGAATGATATAATTATGAGGCGCCCCTGTTGATCATTTCCATGTAGCGGACAAGAGAGTCTTCCTTCTGCAGCCTCATCTCGGTATTGAATTTCTCAATGAACGCCTCCACCCGTTTGTTCAGTTCATCCACCCCAACATGAGAACTTTCCCTCTTCAAGCTTCCCCCGGACCTCCTTACTCCATTACCCGGGAGCGCTGAAGATTCTTCTTCATTGCCCCGCCTGACAGAAGGGGAAGAATGATCGATTCTTGATTCATCCGGGTTGTTGGGGCTTGGACGGAGATGCCTCGTAAGAGGGGGATGACGCCCCTCTGTGATTTTTTTCCACGCCGATTCAAATGTTTCCTCCTTGTGTTTCTGGCTCACGCGTAGAGATTTGCAGGCGCTTTCGTGCACGTTCACGTTTCGACGTGTGAAACGAGCAGAAGCCAACATTTTATTAGAGTGATCATCGGCTCTTGCGATACCCACAGCAGGTCTCCATGCTGCTGCTTCTAAAGAATTCGTGCCTTTTTCCACTTCCAACAAAGGAGTCGTATATCCGCTCTCCATTACTTCAGCTTCTTCACAGTCATTCTGAATCGTTTCATTTTCAGATTCTGGGGCCAAGTCCTCGCGGCATCCGCTGATTTCCTTGAATAATTCCGAGAAATGGCGATGATGGTCCAGCTCCGGGGGCTCGTGATCGTGGGATTGATTGGGCGCTAAATTGAATATCGTCCGAGCCGGAAAGCCGCCGGAATTGGCGAATATAGCGAGAATGATGCAGTTCAACAGGAAAAACAAATATGGCGGAGTCAGCCAGCCAGAGAACGAATCCCGCGCCCACGAAACGGTCACCGCCACAAAGTGCTGTAGCGAAGGAAACAGCGGCTTCCATACAAACGGAGCAGAAGCTATGGCCACAGCCGCCACTACGAATGAAACTCTGTAAATAGCGGAGGCGGATGATTTCTTCATCGCGTCTATCTCCATATAATACATGAAACCTGCAAATCAATAGAAAGCAGATGGAGTAGATAAAATGGAAAGATGAAGAGTAATAGAAAAATAAATGATGGGGAATCAATGGCAGAATGGGTTGTATAAGTGAGCATCACTGAGGAAGATAAAATTAATATACTGCTTTATGACAAAGTGAAGGGGTGGAAAAGCAGGATCAAGAGGGGAGCAACTCTGTAGGTTTGTTTGGTTTATGTAATTGTTTTTTTGTTTTAAAGTCCTAGATATTTTGATTATGTTTTGAGAAAATTTGGTAGAATTTTTTGTAAATCTAAATTATAGTTGTTAAATTTAAAAATTTTAAATGTTCTAAAATTTTTTTAATAGTATAAATCTATTTCCATTATAAAAATAAAATTTAAACACTATTTTTATAATATTTTTTAAAATTTTTTTAGTTAAATTCCATCAAAACAATTCCTCAACCTCCCTACACAACTCCTAAACAATTCCTCAACCTCCCTACACAACTCCTAACCTCCCTACACAACTCCTATGTAATTTCGTATCAAAACAATTCCAGATCAACCTCCCTACACAACTCCTATGTAATTTCGTATCTAAACAATTCCACAGCCTCCCATGTAATTTCGTACGAAGGAAGAGGACGATAAGACAAAGCAAAGGACGTGTTTGCGTCATTTCCACTAAGCTCACATGGAAAAAGCGTTAGCTTCATATCAAGTCAAAGTATCGGTGGTCAATCAATTTTGTTTTCAGTTGCTCCCTGATAGCCGGGCGGTGCCTAACGAGAAGAAGAGTGTTTACGTGGATAAACACGCAAACACTAAATTGCTTCGCTTTTGCCGTTAAATTTGACATTTAAATGTTGTTGAAATTATGCTCCCTGGAACTCACACTTTACAGTCGCAGCTGCCAAAAAACTGTCAAACAAAACTGCTACTTCAAATCTGAGGCCACCAAATAAATCTGCATCTTCAATTCTACATTTGACTTGATCAAACCTCAATCCAATGGTGTTCAAGCTATTGACGCAACAAATATTAATAACAATATATATATTTTTTTACAGTGAGTAATAATAATAATAATTTAAAATAAAAATATAATTTCAATAAATTTTTTTTTTTTAATTAATAATCTGAGATACTTCTGTTCCAGAGAAAATGAGAGAGATTGAGGGCAGATATGGGCATATGTCATTATGGTCGATCCCCCATACCATGCTCTTCGAGTCTCGCTTCCCTTTCAGGTAGATAGAATGCTAGGGGTAGGCTTTCAAGAGAGAATGACGGGCTTTTTGGTCCCCACAGTATCATGATGTAAGTGTTTTGATATTTATCAATATTTACTAATCATTTAATTTATATGGCTGTGTTAGTAACCTTAGTGTTTTGATATTTATCAATATTTACCAATCATTTAATTTATATGGCTGTGTTAGTAACCCTAGTGTTTTGATATTTATCAACATTTACCAATCATTTAATATATATGGCTATGTTAGTACCCTAGTGGCCTACATACATTTGTTAAATTCCAGTTGCTAAAATACCTCACCAATGGGAGGTCATGAGGTCAATTCTCCTCGACGCCCTTGGGGTTAGGATTTTCTAATAAGCTGGTGGGATGTGATCCTTTCAAGTTGATTTGCCTAGATATTTCCTCTCGAAAATAACACTCATGTCCTACACCCTTGTCATCCACAACGTAAACAAAAACCCACACAATATGTCATATTCCATCACTCCCCATAACCATAAAAATTCTTCTCACATATTGCACGATCCGACAGGGATGGTGATATGTTGACAAGATTTGAGAGAATGACTTTCAGTGTCTAGATCATTGGAGATATAATTTCTCCCAATGGCCCGAAAACTAGATACCACGATGACAGCATGTGGCACTTTTTCATTTCTTTCAAGTGTTTTGGACATTGGCCAAAACCATTTTCACTGTGGCCCAAAAGGTGCCCATCTAAACCCAAACCCAAAGATAACAACGTGGCCTTCACATGGACTCTTAATCCTAGACACCATACCATGACATCATTGGGGTTTTCTACTATGATTCCACACCCTCACCAAGCACAAAATTCTTGTTGGGATTAACCCTGAAATTCAACAGTAATGATTCCTCATCACTGTCTTTCATTAAATGCACACCCAGACAATGGGTTTTATTTGTGTTATTTTTGTAACCACAAACTTGTCATTATGTCTGCTATTGTCATCACTTGGTTTATCTATAAGATATTGTATATGGGCATCTATTCTTCCATTTCATTCCGCAATTTCATTAGTGCTTGGGGAATATTCACCACTCAATTAATCCTCTGGGAAATCATCTACATTTGTCAAAATTCCAATATCATTATTCTTTATAATGGCTTGTATTTTGGAAATTGGGTGATGTCTATGGCTCTGAGGCTTAGGAGAATCAAGATATGATTTTATCCAAAATTATGGAACTATGTTATCAAGGGTTGTAGGATCATGATGTGTTGGAAACTTGATTATACTGAGAATGGGGATAAATCAATATAGTGCATTCATGGTCATCAATTTACTAACTTTGACTTTTCTTTCTAAAAGTTATCTGAACTATTATACAAGCATCAACAAATCATATAAATAACATATTTAATATATTAACAACATTCGACCACAACATAAGAATCAATATATAAAAACAACACATGTAGACACCAAATATAAGTGGAAATCCATAAAGGGAAAAACCATGACTTTTTTTGTTGTGATGTAAAGGCAAGCTCCTACTTCCTCTATTACATTAGTTTTTTGTAGGCTTCTAGCTATAGGAGGCTTACACCTTGATTTTCCTCTGCAAGTTACAACTCGCTGGGAAAGTCCTACTCCCTCTTTTAAGGCTTCTACCTACATGAGGATTCTACCTTGATATTCTTCTGCAAGCTACAACTTGTTGGAAATATCCTACCCCCTCTTCTACAGGCTCCATCTTCTCTTTTTCAGACTACTACATGAAACGAGACAACAATCCCCTAATAAGATTACAAATTTATTTTGTTGGTTTACTTGGTCTTTGTCTCCATTTTGAACCCTGTCTCTATCCTCTTCTTCCTCAACTCTAATTTACATTTGCTCCTCTTTGGATTTCTCTCTTTTCTAGACAATCCACAAACTAGGTCTCACAATAAATGAATCAATTCTCTCACTCTCTAACCATTCTTCAATTTAAAAAAACTTCTTTTTATATGCAAAAAATTTTGACTGTTAGTGTTCCATGTAGGAATATAAAGTGAAGGGTTGTCTCCTTGTATTCCAGGGCTCTTTGTGGTCTCTCTCTACATTTCCAATTTTGAAGATCAAGTCAAAATAAGTGGACCTTGTAATATTAAAAAAATTGAAGTAATACAAGCTAAAAATAATGATTGCAAAAACTAAGACCAATGTATATTTCTTTTTTCTTATTACAAGTGTCATACACATTTTTCTAGGAGAAAATACTATACGCAGTCTTCTCATTGAGAAAATGGGTGTATTTTGTTTCATTCTTATTTTTTCTTGCTATTCCTTTCAAGCACATTAGTATACTTTGTTCATCTCTGACTAGAAATACACCAACAATCGTAGCAACAACCAAACAATCCAATACTTTGACAAGAATATCTCTCAAGACACACTAGCAACAATACATCAACATCTTGAAGCATTTACATCACAACATTTGCAAGACATTTACATCACAACATTTGCAAAATATTTACATCCCATCTACAAGACATTTACATCACAACATATGCAAGGCCATATCTATGACAAGCACCATACTCACTCACAACTTTACATGATCAGCAATACATACTCATTAGACCTTTACACTTTATGTGATGCTTACAAGCAATTGCTTCACATTACACAATGAATAACAACACCTTCAACACCCTTTGCCATCAATGACAACTTTTCTAACAATCTCCCCTCTTTAGCATTGATGGCAACAATGATTTGTTCCTCCCCCTTTTGTTCCAAGAATTATTTCTTACCTCCCTAAGAATCTCTTTTCCTTATTTCTCCTAACTTATTCTTACCTCCCCCTTTGACATCAATGGAAAGGGGGTCCAAAGCATGTTAATGCTTACAATGTTAACACTTACATTGTCAACAACATACTTGACCTCATGTTAAGGGCACTCACAATTCCTATTGCTTCAAAACTTGTTGCATTCCCTTCCTGTTATGAACCTTGTAAAAAGTGTGCCACTGGTTCCCAAATAGGTAAAGGAAAATTCTTTTGGTTTCAAGTTTGTTATTCCTCGTAACCAAGCTTGTCTTTTGTGTGAGATAAGATGATCTCATACAAATATCATAAGTCAAAATCCAGATCTTCTTGCAATTTAGTCCAGTCTATATTTTCTGCAAAAGAGTTGCTACCATCAACAACCAACAATGGTGGCCATAGACATGACTAATACTATGAACAAGTGCTTTGACAAGCACAAAAGAGGCTTGATATTCTTAATAAATTTTCAAATGATGAAGATCTTGAGACCAAATCCTTGCTTTCATAAATAGACACAAGGAAATGTAGGTAATGTATAGACTATCTTGCAAGAGAGAATGCCACAAATGTAGGATTGAAAAGCATATGAGGATTACAAGAAAACAGTGTTACATCAAATATTTGTACGTTGAACTTCAAAATCTAGGACTGAAGAAGAATTTCTCTTTATGCTATGTGGGAATGCAAAAAGGGGTTTCCTAAGTTCTTGTTATTTTATGTTAACTTGGTGAAGACATCAACTTGAAATACTTTACAAGGCCAATGAAACCTCAAAAGGTCAGTAAGGCATTGATCAAGGATTTATAAGTCAACTACATTAGTGTTGTTGTGAATTAACCATTACTTGGCATGATATTGAAATATGATAAATCTCATTTTCATCAAGTTTTTCAACCTCTGCCTCACAAACATAGCAACAAACTCGCTTGAAAACTTCATTTCTTAATTTCATTTTTAGCTTCAGGAAAGTTGTTATAATTTTTGTTGTATCGATTATCAGAATTTAAATGGAAGGGACCTGTCACAAAATGGTTTCATCAAATCACCCAACACCGAATCTACGATCTAAATTAACTGTGTCACCCCTCACCTCGATTTTCCAAAACCATGAGGTGGCAAAAAATGGTTTTTCATTTTTCCAAACCGCATGTAGTTGCTGACATATTTATGACAACACCTACGAGACCCACATGCACCTTAACTATGTCTCAAACCTTATATGTATTAGTCAAACTTAAAGAATTGTTTCTGCCATGTATTGTATAGAAATTTATTAAAGGGAGAGATTTGCATATTTGAAATGTAAAAAGATATAAATTAATATCATATATATTATTTATATATCATATTAAAATTATAGAAGCATTTCGAAAATTAAATATAAGTTTTGTGAAATCAAAAGAAAGATGTAATTGTCTATAAATTAGTTTTGTAACCAATTCCTGACAATTAGTTTAGGGGGGCATGAATAAAAGTTACTAATAAACAGTGGGAAGGGTTCGAAATTTGAAACTGGAGATTCTAAAAATGAAGATAATTTGTAATGTAATATCTCTCTAAAATTGAAGAATAAAGACCAAATTGATTTAATCTTTGGGCAAGTTGCAAACTTGCTTTTCTTTTTTATGTTTTTCAATTTATCTATGTTTTTCTTCTGTTGGAATATTGTACAACAAAGTTAGGTTATTTAAGTTAATCTCTTTGAATTTACTATTGGCATTATGGTGTGCATGGATCTAGCTAGGTGATGTTGGCTTTGATGTCAACCCCTCATAGCCTACTTGATGTATGGATGTCTTCATTATAACATGGCTGCAGCGAGTTTGATGTTGGCATTGAGATGGTTATGTTAGGAATTGATGTCAACTCTTGATGTCAGCCTTTTGATGATGGTCAGATGATGGCAGTATGGTGTTCATGGAGGTAGAGGTTGTTGGAGATGCAGACCTTCATGTGATGGAGATGATGGCACACCTAATGATGCAAATCTTCATGGAGATGACTTGTTGCAGTATGATGGCCTCGTGATGATGTTTCTATAGAGGTGTTGTAGGCACGTTCAGAGGTGTTGCAACTTGTGGAGATGATTGTTGGAGAGTGGACTTGTTGGCACTCTTTTCAACCTTGTTTGTTGGCCCTTTTATGTCAACTTGGTAGTGACACTTGAGAGACTTGTTTGATCCACCTGAAGATGTGTCAGAGGCTATGTCAGAGTTTTGGAGGCTTGTACATATGCTGGAGAAGTGATCCAATAGGTGGTAGAGGTTCTGAGATGAAGGCTTGATGTTTTTCTTCATCCTTTGCCACAATTGCATGCATCCAAGTCTATGGGAGTGACTAAAAGGCTCCATTCGCTGGAAGACATGCCTATGGGAGCGACTGGAGGTTCCAGTCGAGTTCAACTAGTGTTGTGCATGCGACTGAGGATTTTCACGATATTTTCTCTGCATTCCTTGCACAAATCGAAAGAAAATCAGTAAGGAAATTCTTAGAGGCTTCCAAAAAAAGTTGTAAAGGTCGGAAATGTTTTGAAAATTTCCTTTAATGATGTGAACTCATTCCGTGCACAAGTGGTGGCCATAGTGCATTTATTTGGTCCAATTTGTGCACCCTTTATCCTAGACCCAAGCTCAATTTCGTCCTACATGTTTTATATTCATCACTTGGGAGCTATGTGATAGTTGATGTTGAGTGTATGTGTGTAGGAGAAGGTTGCATATAGTGAGTATGCCCCATAACTATTGGAAATCATAAATGCTTCAATGTGTGAGTGAAATGGCAATTAATGGAAAATATTTCTAAAGCAGTGCATCAATTTTTTAGGTCAAATTTGAGGTTGTTGTAGTAGAGATTGTTTGGAGAGATTTTGCATGTTGTCGGAGTATATTTTGTTAGTGACTCTCACATTTGTCTTTGCAGGATCTGCTGATGCATTTGGAACATAGCCATAGTGTGTTATGATGTTAATTGTATTACGCAACATTATATTGATGTGAGGGTTTGATAGTATTCAATTTTGATGTGGCCACTATTTTGCTAGAGTCCAGAGCACATATGTTTGTGGTGCTTATATTTGTTTTGATGATGATATATTGTTACTAGAGGTCATGTTGCAGAGCTGAATCGGCTTGAGTAGAAAGTTTTGGGATTTAGTTTGAAAATAGATGAAAGGAGATCTACATTGAGTAGAGGAGAAGTGACTTCATGGACGTGAAGCAATGATTGTGATGTTTCAGTGAAAGGAACAGTTTCTTAGTCCAATGGTAGTTGGATAGTCCAATCAGATTTGGGCAAGAATCGATTGATAGTGGAAACTTTCAGTGGATGGTAGTCCGTAGATCCGTGGAGAACATAGTCTTATGAGCTTATCAATAGAATCGAGTCTCCAAGATGATCAGAGTCAGCTGATTGTATATGAGGCCGAGTCTCCTGACTGATGGGAGTCATTCATCTATGTAAAAATACTATATTTGCATAATAGAAGATTCAAAGTAGCGCAACAACAACAAGGGTTGTTTTTTTCCCAGTGAAGGGTTTTCCACTAGATATCTTGTGTCTCTTGTGTGATGGTTTTTGTGGTTGTATTTGTGGTATTTTTTCTCTCATGGTTCTTTGATTTAGTTTCTTACATTGTTATATTCATGTGATGATATAATATATCATTGGATATGTGCACGATTTAGTAAGTGAAGTTTTAATTGGTAAATTTGTTAAGAAGATCACACTACTGATTCACCCGCTCCTCTCATTAGTGCTCAAAGGTTTCCAAGATTTACTTGCTGGTACTCAAGATTTTTATTTAAAAACCCTTAATAGGCGCTCCATGTTCCACAAATTCACTCACATTTTCTTATTATGCTCACCATCATTTCCCCAGAGTTGAAGTTAATATTCTTAATTGAGTGTGTTGAAAGCCTGCCTTATTTTATCTTCTTTTACACCATTTCCTTAGTTCAAAGTATTCACAATGCTCATTGACTCATGGCCATTCTAGTTCTGAAAGATAGGTTTTGGAATTAGAGCAACCATTACAACTCTCATAACCTCTTTCCCTCTGGCCAATCCTTTAAAACTATTTAGCAAATTAGTAGATGTTGTTAGCATGAAGTTTTTTTGCAAGTGTACAAAAAATATTCACTTAATTTTCTAGTGACAAGCAACCCTAACAAAAAAATGGCTATCAATGTATTCTCCAAACCTACAAAATAAATGATAAACCCTACTATAAAATAATATGCAAATCAAAAGACACACATAACAATAGAATAATAATGTAAGAACCCAATGGAAATATGAAAGAAAAATTTATTTTATTAAGCAAGTGTAAATTTTACACCTGATGAGGAGAGTTTGTAGACTTTGGTCTACAAATCTCCCTCTCCGAGATGGGTCCTTCGAAGGCCTTGTGCTTAATCTCTAACTCTTTCTCGTAATGTATGTGGTGGGCAAAGGATGGCAATGGAGACTTGAAATCAAGATGAGAGCTCAAATGTCATAAGACGATAATGGGGATGATGATAATGGTCATAGTGAAGAATGAGGAAAAAACCCCTCTATTTATAACAAAATATTGAGATAGATTGAGAATTAGAAAATAATAAAATATTATTGACTAAATCAAAATTTAGCTGTTGTGAATATTTTATTATATTTTTGGATAGGTAAAAAATATTTGAAATGGTAAAATATATTTATTTAGAAAGTGGCTAAAGTAATTAACAAATAAAAATGAATTATTAATTACTTTATTAAGACAAATATGAATTGGAAATATTATTAAATAATGATTTAACACTTATCTCATGAGGGAAATAGGGGAATCATAAATAAATAATGATTTACTTAACTAGTCTCATAGGGATTTTTGGGTTTTAATGGGAAATAATTTAGGAAAATGGTTCACTAAAGTATCTCTTGAGGTGAAAATGGGTTTTAATATGTAAAAACCCATCCTACATGGTGTATTTCGATCAACCTAGTAACGCATGGCTAGGTAATCCTTTTATGGGTGATAACAAATTGCTTCCCAACATAAGAGTGTTAGGAGCACATCGTATGACTGAAATATGTTGTAGGTTCACTTTCATGAGACATTGAAGGGGAGTCATAGAGATAGAGAGAGATCATTGAAACAATAAGAAGGACTGAAATTGATGGGTGCAAGACCTACTTGTTTGATCGAAGTATCCTTTTATTGATCAATACAAGATCTCAATGATGTGGGGGAGGCATACTCATACTCGCCGAGATAATTGAGTACAAATGATAATGATGTGCCCAACAATATGGGTCTGAGAAAATAGAGTACATGATACATGATAAGCTGGCATCAACTGGGCTAGAAAAAGATACAACGATATAATGAATCCCATATACATAATTTCCTAGAATGCAGAAGCGAGGATTGATACAATGAAATGTATTGATTTGAGTACATAGGACATAATTGCCCCCAAACGAATATGAGGGGGATATCACAAGCTGAACAAGAGACGGCTCGAAAGATATGAATGAACCATCTAAATGGCATGTACATGTTGTGGCCTCTGTGATTGGTTGAAACCGAGCTTGTCAAATCTACATAATTGCATATGAGGCTGGAATCATGTATTATCGTCTATCGGGCATGTGGGGGTTTACTTGAAGGGCCACCACCTCATGAGGTTTGAAACATCTCACACACACCTGGGGAATGTTGGTACGATCTACTGGATCACTGGACCATCAATTTTATGATTCTTAATCATGCGATAAGGAGTTGGATACGAGCACGTGAGAAACAACCAAGTCAAAGGTCAATGATGATTCCCTTTGCTTTATCCAAGGTACCAAATTTTTTTGAAGGCTAGAACCAAGGTACATTTCCCTCTAGACCATTCCCTTGGAATATATGTTCTAAAGTCAACAGAAGAAGGTTTGCAAAATTTGAGGTAATGAGGAGTCCTCAATAAAGGCACAAGGATCATAGCATTGTTAATGATAGATACTAACACCAGGGATAATGATGGGGAAATAATGGGACTGGTGGAAATATGACTTCCCTTGTCAGAGAAAAATATGCAAGGTTGACCTGACAGTGGCTAACACAATTTCAGAGGGGATGGTTAAATACTCAGACGAAGGCTTTTAAAAGACAATTCACGATAGTTGGAAGCCAAATGTGTGAAAAATGGGATGAATGTGATGCACGGATGGATACTATATTATAACAGGACTCAATGGGACTCTAAACATACTTTATGGATGTAGGGGTGACTCATCTCCAATACTCTGAAAAAGGGTGACCCTATGATGCTTCCACATGGGAAAGGCCTATAAGGGACCATAAAAACATGAGTAAATAGTGGCTACTCATGATGAAACTCAACAAATAGGTTGACAAGTGTGGAGGACAAGTGGTGCCAAAGTAAGATCCACTCATATGGAGAGATTTGGTTTTAATAAGCGGCAGAGTGAGACTTTGTGGAAAAAATGGCTTCGTGGGGAAGTTTCAAATTACCGGAAACAAAGAGAGACCCATTATAAAGCTCAGTGAGAGATTTCCAATGGTGCTGACAATTTTTCAAACTGAGGTATGGTTTTCTCATAATGGCCTATGGAAAAAAACTAGGGTTTTTCCTATAAAAGGGCTTCTTTCACCCAATTCCAATTCATTTGCACATTGAGTTGTTGCAGAATTTGGAGAGGACGAGGATGCCCTAAATCTTGGCAAGCTCATAGTATACAAAGTAAACATTGTATTTTAGATCTATGACTTTCAGGTAAGTGGCCTTACTTGTTGAAAAATGGCCTTAGTGCTTCTTGGAAGGATGGTTCTTGGTGAAGAATCAAGGTAAAAAAGGAATACATGAATGAAATACTAGAGAAGGTATTGGGTCATCCCCGCCCTCCAAGTCAAACATGGGGACATGGTATGATGGTAAGTGTGATATCAAATAGAGTGGAATATTTGAAGATATGGTATCAATAATATATGATATGCGATGTGTATATGATTCGCTGGAGAGTCCGGTAGGATAAACTATCCAAGGAATGAAAGGATAATCAATCATACCTAGATCGTTGAGGTCTAGGCTAAGACTGCTATTAATCTAGTGAGAACGTGGCTAGGGGGGGCCATCATGCCCCAAAGCGTGGGATACTTGCCCCCATCATATGTGATGTATGGGACCAATCGGGTATACAAAGGTGGGAGTGATTTCCATAGCTGGATGAGTTTGTGGAGTGCCATTGTGTTCCAAGTGCTCAAATAAGGGATTCAAGCATTTGACCTGAATGGAACGAGATCCTCAAGAGGATGATGAGGAGATGTAGGGGCATCACTATCACCCATTTTTGTATTTATGGTTATACCATGTTATGCACATGCTGGAAGTATTTAGAATAATGGAATCTAAAAACTTATATGGATGGTTTGGTACATAATATGGTTATGCACTTTGTGGTGTCATCACCATTTTTGGTTATGGTTGTCTTCTTATGGGAAGAATGGATAGATGCAGTGGAAGAAAGGTAATGATGGATTATCTATCTCATGTGGTATTACAGATATGAGTCAAATTGAATGAATTTATGGGTTCATATACATGGTGTCACCATACCAAAGAGTGGCTTGCGATATAATGAATTGATGGTCACCTAGAAGACACTTGGTTAAATAAAAGAATGTGTAAGGGAATAGGTTGTTGATGTAAGATGGAGGTATGATTAAGTGGATCATCTTTGGGGAGATCTGGAGTGATACAGGACTCTATAGGTTCTTCAAGGTGGGGAAGAATAATGGTATTAGAGTTGACCCTACTAGATGCACTATGAGGGTTGGGGAGAATTTATTCTCCTCGACTCTCAAACACGGATGCCCGCTTACCCAAAGATTGTGTGGCAATGCAATGGCCATAAGGTGGATGTGGTTTGAATTCATGGTTCAAAGTAAGGGGTTATTGAACCAATCATCATCATGGGAGACAAGGTTCACATACACATCATCAAAAAAGGTAGACATGTGACTAGTGGATGTAATATCCATCGATGTTGAGACCTGTTGTGCTGTTCAAAAATCCCCCCATTTATTGATTTAATAGTTAATATTCTATTAATAAATGGGGACCCTTTATAAAAATCCTCAAAAAAAAAACTTAGCACTTAAAGGCTTTCATTTTAAATTATTAGAAATAAATTGCTAAATAATATAAGGTATCAAGTCAAATCCCTTTAAGACTAGCAATTCTCGCTTTATCGCATATCACTGGACCATGTGTGATAAAGGTTAATTAACAACTGGGATCTGCGAATTGTGATGGAAGGGATCACTGTAATAAACTTAGGATATCATTTAACTTTCAATTTAAAGCTAAGATTTAAGGAATTCTTGTAAAATGAAGCGCCTATCGCAATCACATATCAGATTTCACGAAAACAAGAACTCACAAAGCTTGTTGGAATATGCAAACTGTGATATTGCGATATAGCAAGCCAATACTTATCGCATTGCGACACTTTACTTAAAGGCCAATTGTGTGAACTACAATTTTTTTTTGGAACATGATATAACCCAGACTCGATAAAAATAAATGTTATAAACTATAAGTTTAGTTTGACTCTTAGTAAAAAGGAACTTTACACAATAATTATTCATTTAGGCAAAGTGCGCTCTAAACAACGAAAAGTATGTCGCTCATGTCGTATCTTGCATAATTATAAACAGATCCAAAAAATGCACAACCGAAAATGTGATATTGCAATTTGCGATATTGCAATAATCTTATCGCAATCGCATAATCGACATTTCACACTTTAAACTCGCCACCTTAAAGTTTTTCCCTTCCCGTTTGTGATGTGATAGTTTAAATGAGTAATAAAGGCCATGATAAAAGATCTTAGTGTGTATTTAATAAGTTTTAATGGAATTTATGTTAAGAACGGCTCGATGTGATTTGATATCTTTCATCTACATTTCGAATAAAATCTCCTTTCTTGTCACCTTTCAGGGTTAATTGTATCATTTAATTCTCACTGTCATTCTTGCTTTGTGTTTATCCGATAATTTCCATTTGCTCCATTTCAAGAAACCTCTGCAGAAAACAACATTGGAAAGAATGGTGAAGAAGGGAAAGGCAACTGCATCTGAGAAATTAGACATGATACCACTTTTCTCCGATACCACATGCAGAAAAGACGGAGGAACCATGACATGGGAAGCCATGTATAACCTGTTAGAAGAAGAGAAGCCTAGGCCACTGGTAACAAAGGCCACGACTGATGCCCAGGAATCATCTGACACCTCCTATTTTGAAACAACATGTTCATTCTTGCACCGAATAGCTGCGAGACCAAAGATATTACCATACACGGATATGGTAAAATGGGTAATTGATGATGTAGATGTCTCGGATAGGACTTTTAGGAATACAAGACAAGAGGTCATGGCATTTTCTCACCAGACAATCTACAACCAATGTACCAGCTACCAGAGCCTCAAAAGCTCTATAACCAAGAATTCCTTGAGAATTTTGTGAAAGGGAACGAGGACCCATTGGAAATTATACAGACCTGGAGGTCAGGCGAAGGAAAATTCAAACGAGATAAATCTGGTATGTACTCAATAACATCCCTCTTTTCCCCTCATAATTTCGCAGTAGCAATGATGTGTAGGTTATTTGGTAAACCCAATAGCACCAAATTTTCTATGGAGTGGCTCCCATTAATTGATGCAGCAGTTAATGCAATAGTTATGAATTGGAGTCAGATTTTATCAAACAATTTATCAAAGGCCATTATGGAATATAGTAAGAAGAGAAGAGTTTCTTCAAGGATTTTCCCCCCTTTCTTTATGAGTGCTTTTGTTATGGATGCAATTTTTTTTGTTCTCAGTTTCTGAACATGGGATGGAAGTGGATTGTACAGAACCCACTTCCCATCCATATATACCATAAAATTTTGTGGGAATCTCAATTCCATCCCCATTTTTACAAAATCTTCCAGGGTGTTATGCTGCCTATTCATAAAACTATTTTTGATAGAACAACCCCTAGGTTTTCTAAAGAGGCCAAAGTAGACATCTTGCCAGTTGCTAGATGGTTCGAGGAAGAGACATTCACCTACATTAGAGTTTTTGGGAGCATTTCTTCTCCGCATGTCCTCCCATATTATGTCCTAGACAAGCTATTAGCTAGAGAAATAGCTTACTAGACAGCAGGGGAGGGCGGTTTAACCAAAGGACTGAAAGAACAGAAGAAAGCCATTTGGCCAGCCTTTCCATTACAATGTGGTGCTTTCGCACTACACGACTATGGACATGCAGTAAAAGAAGTAGAGATTATTATGTCTCTGAAATTAGCCACAGTTCCAGGGAGACAATATGACCCGAATCACATTGCTAAAGAATTTACCACTATGGTGAAAGTCAAACAGTTCACCCATGAAGAGGATGCCTTTGATGACCTCTTTCAAGAAGCAGAAACATTTTCACAAGTCCTACATTTGGCATCATTACTGTTGAGCCCAGAAGATATTAATGCTTTTCATGTGTATAGGAATAAGAGACTGTTAAAGGTCCCATTGGACCTATTACAGATTGAACCAATAAGAGAACCAACTCTTAGCATAATCTTGGAGGGAAGTTCAAAAGATAATTCTGAAGAAGAAACCCAAGAGAAATCGACTCATGAGTTAGAGCACTGAGAACGAAAATACCAAAATGGAGGAGGAAACACAAATAAAGGGTCTGATAAAGATACAACTGGAAGTGCAGAGGAAACGACCGAACAAGACTTGGCAAAGAAGCAAGCAGAGGTTGCTTCTAGTTCATCGCAATCAGGTAAGGCTCCAGTCATTGACCTGGACTATGAATGGGATCAATTCAATAAGAATCTCCATACAGACACAAATCTCAAGGAAACATCTGAACTACAAGCCCAACATAAAGAAAATCCAGAAACAACAGAGCAAGGAGCTACAGGTACTCAGGACATTGAGGTTATTCCTGTTTTTCCTACTTCTGAAATTGTCTTGAGAATTGAAGAGATACCTCCATTAGATATATTCTACAATCCTACTCATAAGGATGTAGTTAAAAGATGAAGGAAGAAAGGGAAACTGGACACAAAGGCTGTTATGACTCTAGAAAATGAACCAATGGATGTTGTGTGGAAGGACACCCATGTTGACCCATCAAAGAATCTAACAAAGCTATCGCAATTCGCAGGAGCTTATGCCATAACAAACATCGATAAGGAAATGGATGTCTGAATTCTTCTAAAGGAAAAGGAACAGAAAATGTTGTTAGTTGAACAACAATTAGCACAAGGAAAAACTAATCAGCAAGCAAAACAACAGGTAGCCCAACTTCAGAGAGAGTTCAAATAGATGAGATTACAACACTAGGCCAGCTTATTAGAAAAGGATTCACAAATTCGTCAAATGTAAACCACGGTGGATAAATTAAAATATAACCCACAAATTGACAAATTCATCAAAGAAGTAGTCAACCTCAATTCCCTATTAATGCAGCAAGAAGAAATATTCTGCTAGAAAATCTCGCAGATAAATCCTTACTGTGAGACAAGTGATAAATTGAAAAACCAAGTAATTGATATGAGGTTTGAATACGAAGAAATCTACAAAAAGGTTTCTGAATTTATCACCTAGCAAGAATCTGAGGATGGAAGAAAGGTTGACTTACCAACAGTGGAAGAATCCCACAAAGATATTATGTTTACATACTGAGATTCATCGTTGAAACAAGAAAAAAGGACAGCATGGATAGCAGTAGGAGCAATAGGTAGTATAATAGAAGCCTTAAATGAAAACCTCCATGGTGCCAACCTTTACAAAGAGTATACCATGGTTTCTACCAAATTTCAAACAACTAGAGCAGTAGTGGAAACAGACAACGTAGGAAAATGAAGAGGCAATTAAACAGCTAACTAGGCTGAATTAGGAGACATACTGGTAGTTTCTAGTAAAACCACATAGCTAGTGGATGACTCTGCAGTGTTTAACAACCTCTACACAAAATATGGTGCTAGCTTTATTAGATGCCATATTTGCTGGACAGTTAAAATCCACAATCAACTAGCCACCTCAGCTCAAGCCAATGATCGACATTTGCAACCTTAGAGATCAAGTTAGAAGATTAACTTAGTTCAAGTTCAAAGAAGCTAGTCATTAGTTTAATTCTATTTTAAGTTTCATTTTTTGCCCACTATTTTTAGGAAGGTTGTTTAAAACCTCCTCAGCTATTTTTGTAATAATCTATTTTGAGGCATGTATTTTACTATTTAAACCCCTCTCATGCATTTAGAGAGGGGTCCAGAATTTTATCAAAACCACTTTTCAAGACATTACACTTCTGTATTTTTGGGAAGGTTTTGATGAAATGAATGGAACATATGTATTTTTCTTTGAATATCTAGCATGCTCTACTAAAATTACATTTTTGTACTCTTAGAGTGTATTGGATTGAATGAAATTGGGTTAATATTGTTGAAGCACATAAGTAGGACTTATCATATATGGTACTTTTATCATATGATTATGTTTTATTTATGTATTAGCAATACTTCTTCTCTCACTTGTTTTACGTATAAAAGTCTAAATTATAGTTCTGCATTATTGCACTTATGTACAATGTTTTAGGTGTGATTCCGTTTTGAATACATAAATGATTTTTATATGCGATATATTTCTATCAATTGTTTTGTCTAACTGTTTATCCAAAACAGTTATCGTTAAACAATTTCATTTCTTTTGGCAGTTGAATGATCTTTATTACCAATTGTTGTGAGACATCATTGTAGATTACATATCGTATTTTATTCCCGGGGTATATTTATAGTTAGATAATGTTAGATTAAGATATATGCATATGTTTAATATTTAGATTAGATTATACTTAGTTGAATAATTTCCCGTTACATCTTACATTATCCCATCAACATTATCATATTAATCCTCTATGGAAAACTAGTCCCATTATCCCCAGTCGGAGCCATATACCAAATGGAAAAGGAGTTTCTTTCAAGGTCCAGATCGGGTGGTTATCCCCCATGTTGTGCAGCGAATTTTGAGTCTTCAACATTTTGGCACTAGAAGGAGGGCCTGACTATGAATGGAAAGAAAACATAAATCATAAAATCATTCTAAGAGTAAAGCTCCCTCACCATCACCTCTGACTTCTCGGTCACATTTCAAATCCCCAAATCCTAGGTGTGAAGTTGTGAAGAAATCCTTAGAATCCACAACTGTTTTTCCAAAGAAATTAGATCAATCTTCTTCTATAGAAACTCCCGAAGTTTAGTATTCAATCCATAAATTGCAAGGGATTTCCCTGTACCAAGAAGAATTTGAATTATCCCGAGCCAGTATTTCTTCTCAGTTTCCTTCCTCTCAAAGGTTAACCAAATCACAAAGTGAAAAATTTGGGATTCCCCCATTTGAATTTCCACTACCTAACCCTTGAAGGAAAACTAAGAAAACACAATATGAAACTCATAGTGAGATTCTCTCATCATCACCTGAAACGCCCTCATTCATTCCATCATCTTCAACACAAGATGAATCATCCACCTCACCACTCCAGACCGTGATTTACACTAGTACTGGAGCACAATCCTCCTCTACCAAATCACCTTCAACTACTGGAACATCTTCCTCTACACAGACACCCATAATGGCTCAAAGACCATGGACAAATCCAGGAGTTGTTCAAATGGCGAGACCATTACTGAAGAACACATAAATAGCTTCACGTTGTCCATAAATTTGAATGCAGTGGTAGACAAAGATGCAGTTGTAATATTATTCTCTTATACTTTACAAGGATCAACATGATCATAGTATTTTTCATTACCATCTGGTTCCATTAATAGTTGGGATGCCTTTTAAGAACAGTTCCTAACTAAGTTTGGAGATGACCGATCAACAAATACTCTTCTGAATGATCTTTCCAACTTGAAAGCTAAAATTAGAGAACCAATTAAGGACTTCAATTCACATTTTAATAAGTTATTGAACAAAATCCCAACGACATCCAAACCTAGTGATGAAGTTCAAAATGAATGGTACATTTCTGGCACTCTTCCCTCAAATGAAATTATTTTGTTCGATAGGGTTGCCAAACCAACTTTGGCAGAAAACATGAAAGAAGCCATAGTTGTAGAAAAACACATTTTAGCTTTAGATAAGAAGAATGCATTAGAAGAAAGAAAATCCAAGAAGGTCACTTTTAGGGACAAATCCAAGAAGAAAGCACCTAAAGATCCTTTTGATATTGAAGGTCTACAAAAGGTCCTTAAAACCATGTCCAATGAAATGGTCGATATTAAAAAGTAGGTAGCTGAGACTTCTTCAAGGAAAGCTTATAGACCTTACAAAATAAATCCTTCCTCTGATCCTAAACCTCCAAATACAATATCAAATGCTGAATCAGATGTGGAGGAAGAGGAAGTGTCAACTACTGAAGAACAAATCGATGACGAAGAGGTAGTTGAATTACAAGGAATGTGGGATTTCATTCTTCCTATGTCAGATAATGAAGAATCACAAGAAGCATTACCTGTCACAACTAGGAGTAGGAGCATTGTTGATTTTCCACAAACAAATCAAAAATAGAAATTATCAATTCCAACACTCAAAGATAAAGAAATAGGTAAGAAATCTTCTCCCAAATCCACTCAAATGACTCCTCCTCAATCAAATTCTTCACCTTCAGCCAAAACCCTGCTAGTATCTGATGAAATGGAATACAACATCATTGAAGATATGAAAAATACTAGAGCTAATATTACATTCCATGAGCTTAGCAAGTTAAAACATCAATAGAAGCTATTGCTCAAAGAGTTGAAAGCAGTCCCCACTTCTCCTCTTTGTGCTGTTGTAATCTCTCAGGCTGCTCATGAAATGGGTAGGCTTCCCAGTACTTCATCAGACAAAATGAGTTCAACCAATATTGATTTAATAGGTGCTATATCTAAATCCCATACACCTCCACTTCTTTTGACTTTTGAAGTCTTCAATAAAAATCTGCACAATTTTTTAGTTGATTCTAGAGCTTCATCCAACATTCTACCAAAAAATGTTTGTGCAAAATTGAATGTGGAGCTCCAAAAACCTGTTGTTTACATTATGCAGCTAGATCGATCTCAAGTCGAAGTTATAGGAGAAATCAATGAGGTCACCATTAGACTCTCATCAAACTTGAAAGTGTGTCAAGTAATTGACGTTCTTGTGGCTGATATCCCTGAATTCTACGGTTTAATCCTCAGTAGAGACTGGTCTGAAAATATTCATGGCTATTTCACAACAGACTGGTCCCATATGTGGCTTCCTTATAATGGTAAGACGAATCAAATAAGGGTCGACCGTGAAAAACATTTAAAGTATATCATCACAGAACTGGAGGGAGAAAATGAGCCCATCGCATACAGTAGCAATATCATTGGAAATTATTCAGTCAAGTCATTCCTAGGCAATTTTAATGCCCATACCTCACCCTTTTTGGAAAATTCTATTACATCACAAGTCGAAAACTATTCTCAAACATATTCTTCTAAATGTATCAATTTTGTAGATAAACCTATAGTCGAGTCTTTATTTTGGAAATTATTTTTTGATGGATCTAAATATAATGATGGAGTTGGAGCAGGTTGCATATTAGTTAGCCTCGAAGGGGGAAAATTATGTTAGCATGCATACTTGAATTTTAATGCACAAATAACACTTTAAAATAGGAAGCATTAGCTCAAGGGTTGTATAAATCCATTGGCCTTGAAATCAAATATCTTCAAGTATTTGGAGATTTAGAAATTATAATTAAATAGGTGAGTAATACTATACACTGTCTCTCTGGACATTTGAAACATTATCAATCACTAGTCCAAGATCTAACCTCACATTTTACATCATTAAACATTTCCCTGATTCCAAGACTTCAAAATGCAAGTGTCGATCTTTTGGCTAATGTTGCATCCAAGTTCATTCCACCAGAAGATTATAGTCTTGATCGTTTTTGCATAGAATTAATTTTTAGGCCTTCTATTCTTGACAACATCACCAATTGAAGAGTTTTTAATAATGATCTGGATATCATAAATTTTATAACATATGATGGATCTTATGATGACTAGATAATAGATGAAGATTAGCATGACAGCCAGCTTAAGCAAGAAACAATTGCAAATTCCATACCTAAATCTGTGGTTAAGCTGGAAGATTTATATGATCTTAAGGATAGATTCAAGAAACCTACTAACTCAAAGCTTCAAAGTTCAACTTTGAGGTTTGAATTAGTTAATCTTGGAACTAACCTTAAACCTCAAAATATTAATCTGGGACTTGGTCTTACATCTGATGAAAGACTAGCCTTTATTCATTTGTTAAAGAAATACAAAAATGTTTTTTCTTGGAATTATGAAGATCTTAAGACATATGATACTTCCATCATTCAACATACTATTCCTATGATATCTGATAAAAAGCCTGTACAACAGAAGTTTAGAAAGATTTACCCAAATTTAGAAAATCAGATGAAGTCTGAATTGAATAAACTTTTCAAAGCCAAAATAAATTTTCCTACCAGCCATTCAAGGTGGGTTTCTTACTTAGTCCTAGTCAAGAAAAAGAATGGTGATATTCGAATATGTATAGAGTTTCGCAATCTCAACAAAGCTTGTCATAAGGACAACTTTCCATTGCCTCCTATGGAACATATACTGCAATCAGTTGCAGGCTCAGAGTTAATGTCTTTTCTGGATGGATTTTCAGGTTATAACTAGATTCTCGTGCATCCAGATGATCGACTGAAGACCACATTTTGAACCAAATGGGGAACATATGCTTACCAAAATATGCCATTTGGATTAATCAATGTTGGTGCAACATTTGAGAGAGCCATGGATATAGCTTTCAAAGGTTTGGTAAATAAAACAATGGTAATTTATTTAGATGACATAACTGTGTATTCAAAAAAGCACAGCATTCATTTAAATGATTTGAAACAAATGTTTGAACGTTGTCAGAGATATGGAATTTCTCTAAATCCCAACAAATATTTATTTGCTTTAAGTGAAGGAAAACTTCTTGGATTTGTTGCATCTAAAGATGGTATTCACATTGATCTTTATAGGGTAAGAGGAATTTTTGAAATCAATTTGCCTCATAATAAAAAATCCATGCAATCTTTCCTAGTTCAGATAATTTTTTTCAAAAGATTGGTCCCTAACTTTTCACGAATTGTTTTACCCCTCCAATCTATGATTAAGAAAAAATATATTTTTAAATGGGGACATACTAAGCATGAAGCTTTTATTCTTATCAAACAAGCAATCATAAATGCTCCCTCTTTAGCAACTCCAAAATTTTCTTATCATTTTATTTAATATATCTTTGCTTCTGAAGCATCATATGCAGCTATATTGACACAAGTCAATGATGACAAGACCGAAGCACCCATTTCTTTATTTAGTTCCAATTTGCAGGGGGCTGAATTAAATTATTCAGATGTTGAAAAACAAGCTTATGTCGTTTTCAAATCAATAAAACATTTCAGACCATTTCTTCTTAAAACTCACACTAAGGTAATAGTTCCATTCTTAGCAGTGAGAAATTTACTAATGCAAAGAGAAGTAGGTGAGAAAAGAGAAAATTGGGTAACAACACTGCAAGAGTATGACATTGAGATCAGACCAGCTAAAATTGTTAGAGGTCAAGGTTTTTGTAGAATGTTAGCTGAAGCATCCAACTTATCAGCACTACAAGATTTAGGTGATAATATACAAATATGTGAGGTAAGCCTCAACAATACTGAATCTAAGTATACTGACATCATATTTTATTTGAAGAATGCATATGCCCCTTTGCAACTCTGTTACAAAAGAAAAAGGGCTTTAAGGTTAAAGGCTAAGCAATATGAAATCATCAATGATGTTTTGTTTAGGAAGAATTATGATTCTGTTTTACTTAGATTCCTTGGAAAATATGAGGCATAAAAGGTTTTTTAGGAACTCCATGATGGACTAGCTGGTGGAAATTTTGGAGGAGACACAACAACACACAATATCCTGCATGCTGGCTATTATTGGCCATCCTTATTCAAATATGCACATGAATATGTAAGTAAATGAAAAATTTGTCAAATAACTGTTGGAAGACAGAGGAAACCCACATTACCATTACAATCGGTCAACATTGAACAACCATTTGAGCAATGGAGACTGAACATAATAGGTGAGATCGTTCCTCACTCTTCAAAGCAGCATAGATATATCCTTACAACAACTGATTACTTCACTAAATGGGTGGAAGCAATTTAACTTAATGTAGCCAATTCTAAAAACATCTTGAATTTATTGATCAGTTTATTATGACCAGATTTGGCTTACCAACTGCACTCATGTTTGATAATGCACCTTATTTCACAGGCAATTCTATGACATAATTTGCTCTTAAAAGAAGTTTCAAACTTAAATACTCTGCTAACTATTATCGTCAGGGAAATGGTTTGGCCGAATCTACAAATAAAAATCTCATAAGGATCATCAAACGAATTGTTGATCAAAGTCAAAAAAACAGGCATAAATCTTTAACATTTGCTCTATGTAAGAGGCACTTCTCATTTTATTTTGTCTATGGGAAGAGGTTGTTCTTCCTACAAATGTAGATATTCCCTCTTTATCCCTAGTTCAATTTATTTAAGAAACTCCTTCCTCTTCTATGAAATTAAGGCAATCACAAATCCTCAAACTCAAAGAAGACAGGGATAAAGCTAAGATTATACATTATCATCATCAACAATTAGTTAAATCTTCATTTGATGCAAATTATGTAAGTCCTAAATCCTTCCAACTTGGAGACCTTGTATTAAAGTGGGATAAAGCACACGAGGAAAAAGGTAATCATACCAAATTCTAAAGAATGTGGCTTGGCCCATTTCAGATTGCGGAACAAATCGGCCCATCAACTTTTCTATTGCAAGATTTATCAGGCAAGAGAGATTCTTTGCCTGTTAATGGGCAAATTTTGAAGAAATATTTTTCATAGAAGATAACCTCTTCTATCCCTTGTACACTATTGCCTTTACTTTTCCTAGGAAAATAAAAGTTAAATAGTATTTACTTTTGGCCTTTCAATAAAAAATCTCTTTTTCATATTTTGATTTTTCGCTTGTATAAGTAGAGATTGTTAAGAAAATAATTTTGACATTTGAGACATAAGCTAAGTTCTATTTCTCTGAAACTTTCTTGTTTTCCACCAAAATCATTTATCCTTTGTAAAACCTCAACTTTATAAAGAGACCTTTGTTTTATCACCAGTGAAGAAAAGTATATTTAACAAAGCAAAGATGATTTGAAGATAAGCACCTTCAACTCTATAATTGTCATCCAGAAACTCTTAGGGAGTCAAGGATTCTCCCCATCTAGTAAAATTTTCTCTTTTTAGAGTGTAATTCTAAAATATACTAAAACTTAAAGGATAAGAGGTCTCATTGAGAGCCGAATTACCATGTTCATAGGAAATAATAAACTGACATTACTAATACTTCATATCAAAATAGGGTAATGGCTTGAGGTTATTTTAATCGAAAGACAAGGGGTCTCATCATGAGCCAACTTGTTCAGTTGAGTTACAACCAATGAATGGAATTGTCACTTTTGGCCACCAAACCAAGACAATGACCTTTAAGTAGAAAAAAGGAAAATTTTAGAAGAAAAAATAAACTATTTAAAAAAGAAAGAAAAGAAAATAAGTATATGAATATGAATTTATCTCTAAAAATTGCACTCTTATTTGGATGGGATATTGAATCATTGATGGTTAAAAGGTAACCTTGTCGAGGCTATGGACGCCTGTTGGCAGCAGAGGCTCTACCCGTGACAAATGAGTATATCCAAAAGATAATCTACAAGAGCCCCCTGCTTTATCTTTAAACCAAGTAAGGATTGATGTAAACAAAGGAATTTTCATTTTGAAGAGGATATCAAGTGGATGGTAATTAGGTGAATTTTGTTTTCTTATTTAGAGAAATGTAATTTATCTTATATTTAATGTAAATTCTTATTTTCTAAATTATCTTTATTTTGGAATTTTTAGAAGTTTCAAAATACTATCAGAGATAATTGGATCTTCCAGTGAATCACCAATTGTTGTGTTGTTCAAAAACCCCCCCATTTATTGATTTAATAGTTAATATTATATTAATAAATGGGGACCCTTTATAAAAATCCTCAAAGAAAAAAACTTAGCACTTAAAGGCTCTCTTTTTAAATTATTAGAAATAAATTGCTAAATAATATAAGGTATCAAGTCAAATCCCTTTAAGACTAGCAATTCTCGCTTTTTCGCATATCGTTGGACCATGTGTGTCAAAGGTTAATTAACAACTGGGATCCGCGAATTGCGATGGAAGGGATCACCGTAATAAACTTAGGATATCATTGAACTTTCCATTTAAAGCTAAGACTTAAGGAATTTCTTGTAAAATGAAGCGCCTATCGCAATCACATATCGAGTTTCACGAAAATAACAACTCACAAAGCCTGTTGGAATATGTGAACTACGATATTATGGTATAGCAAGCCAATACTTATCACATCACGACGCTTTACTTAAAGGCCAATCTTGTGAACTACAAAAAGTTTGCGAAACGCAATATACTCGGACCCAATAAAAATAAATGTTATAAACTATAAGTTAAGTCCTACGCTTCGTAAAAAGGCACTTTACACAATAATTTTTCATTTAGGTAGAGTGCGCTCTAAACAACGAAAATTATTCCGCTCACCTTGCATCTCACAAAATTCTAAATAGCTCCAAAAAATGCACAAATGAAAATGCGATATTGCGATAATCTTATCGAAATCGCATAATCGACATTTTGCACTATAAACTCACCACTTTAAAGTTTTTCCCTTCCCGTTTGCGATGTGATAGTTTAAAATGAGTAATAAAGGCCATGATAAAAGATAGTGCATATTTAATAAGTTTTAATGGAATTTAGGTTAAAAATGGCTCGCTGTGATTCGATATCTTTCATCTGCATTTCGAATAAAAGCTCTTTTCTTATCACCTTTCGTGGTTAACTGTATCATTTAAATCTCAATTTCATTCTCTCTTTGTGTTTATTTGATAATTTCCATTTTCTCCATTTCAGGATACCTCCGCAAAAAACAACGTTGAAAATAATGACAAAGAAGGGAAAGGCAATTGCATCTAAGAAATCAAACGTGATACCACTTTTCTCCAATACCACATGTAGCAAAGACAGAGGAACCACGACATGGGAAGCCATGTATAACATGTTAGAAGAAGAGAAGCCCGACCACTAGTAACAAAGGCCACGACCTATGCCTAGGAATCATCTCACACCTCCTATTTTGAAGAAACATGTTCATTCTTGCACCAAATAGCTGCGAGACCAAAGGTATTACCGTACACAAATATGGTAAAATGGGTAATTGATGATGTAGATGTCTGAGACAGAACTTTTAGGAATAAAAGGCAAGAGGTCATGGGGTCTTTCTCACTCGACAAGCTACAACTAATGTACCAGCTACCAGAGCCTCAAAAGATCTATAACAAAGATTTCCTTGAGAATTTCACTAAAGAGAATGAGGACCTATTGGATGTTACACAAACCTGGAGGTCAGGCGGAGGCAAATTCAAATGGGATAAATCTGGTATGTACTCAATAACATCCCTCTCTGCCCCTCATAATTTTGCAACAGCAATGATGTGTAGGTTATTAGGTAAACCCGATAGCACCAAATTTTCTATGGAGTGGCTCCCATTAATTGATGCAGTAGTTAATGAAACAATTATGAACTGGAGTCAGATTTTATCAGACAATTTTGCAAAGGCCATTATGGAATATAGAAAGATGAGAAGCATTTCTTCAAAGATTTCCCCACCTTTCTTTATGAGTACTTTTGTTATGGACGCAATTTGATTTTCAAATGGGATAAATCTGGTATGTACTCAATAACATCCCTCTCTGCCCCTCATAATTTTGTAGCATCAATGATGTGTAGGTTATTAGGTAAACCCGATAGCACCAAATTCTCTATGGAGTGGCTACCATTAATTGATGCAGTAGTTAATGCAATAATTATGAACTGGAGTCAGATTTTATCATACAATTTTGCAAAGGCCATTATGGAATATAGAAAGATGAGAAGCATTTCTTCAAAGATTTCCCCACCTTTCTTTATGAGTACTTTTGTTATGGACACAATTTGATTTTGTTCTCAGTTTCCAAACATGGGATAGAAGTGCACTGTACAAAACCCACTCCCCAACCATATATACCATAAAAATTTGTGGGAATCTCAATTCCATCCCCATGTTTACAAAATCTTCCAGGGTGTTATGCTACCTATTCATAAAAATGTTTTTGATAGAACAACCCTTAGTTTTTTTGAAGAGGCCAAAGTAGACATCTTACCAGTTGCTAGATGGTTTAGGGAAGAGACATTCACCTACATTAGAGTTTCTGGGAGAATCGCTTCTCTGCATGTCCTCCCATATTATGTCCCAGACAAGCTATTAGCCAGAGAAATAGCTTACCAGACAGTAGGGGAGGGTGGTTTAACCAAAGGACTCAAAGAACAGAAAAAATCCATTTGGACAACCTTTCCATTACAATGTGGTGCTTTCGCACTACATGACTATGGACATGTAGTAAAAGAAGCAAAGATTATTATGTCTCTGAAATTAGCCATAGTTCCAGGGAGACAATATGACCCGAATCACGTTGCTAAAGAATTTACCACTATGGTGAAAGTCAAACAGTTCACCCATGAAGAGGATGCCTTTGATGACCTCTTTCAAGAAGCAGAAACATTTTCACAAGTCCTACATTTGGAATCATTATAGTTGGAAGATATTAATGATTTTCATGTGTATATGAATAAGAGACTGTTAAAGGTCCCATTGGACATATTACAGATTGAACCAATAAGAGAACAAACTCCTAGCATAAGCTTGGAGGGAAGTTCAAAAGAAAATTCTGAAGAAGAAACCCAAGAGAAGTCAACTCATGAGTCAGATAACTCAGAATGACAATCTCAAAATGGAGGAGGAAACACAAATAAAGAGTTTGAGAAAGATACAACTAGAAGTACAGAGGAAATGACCGAACATGCCTTGGCAAAGAAGTAGGCAGAGGTTGCTTCTACTTCAGCTCAATCAGGTAAGGCTCCAGTCATTGACCTGGAATAGGAATGGGAGAAATTCAATAAGAAGCTCCATACAAACACAAATCTTGAGGAAACATCTGAACTACAAATCTAGCATAAAGAAAATCCAGAAACAACAGAGCAAGGAGCTACAAGTACTCAGGACATTGAGGTTATTCTTGCTTTTCCTACTTACGAAATTTTCTTGAGAATTGAAGAGATACCTCCATTAGATATATTCTACAGTCCTACTCATAAGGCTATAGTTAAAACACAAAGGAAGAAAAGGAAACTGGACACCATGGCTATTATGACTCTAGAAAATGAACCAATGGATGTTGTGTGGAAGGACACCCCTGTTGACCCATCAGAGAATCTCACAAAGTTGTTGCAGTTCGCAGGAACTTATGCCACAACAACCATCGATAAGGAAACGAAAGTACGAATGTTGCTAAAGGAAAAGGAACAAAAAATTATGTTGCTTGAACAATAATTAGCATAAGAAAAAACTAATCAGCAAGCAGAACAATTGGTAGCCCATCTTCAGAGAGAATTCAAGCAGATGAGATTATAGCACTAGGCCAGCTTATCAGAAAAGGATTCGCAAATTCGTCAAATGCAAGCCATGGTGGACAAATTCAAAGATAACTTGCAAATTGATGAATTCATCAAAGAACCAGTCAACTTCAATTCCCTATTAATGCAACAAGAAGAAAGGTTCAGCCATAAAATCTCATCGATAAATCCCTACTGTGAGACAAGTAATAAATTGACAAACCAAGTAATTGATATGAGGTTTGAATACGAAGAAATCCACAAAAAGGTTTTTGAATTTATCACCTGGCAAGAATTTGAGGATGGAAGAAAGGTTGACCTACCAACAATGGAAGAATCCCACAAAGATATTTTGTTTACAGATTGGGATTCACAGTTGAAACAAGAAAAAAGGGTGACAATGATAGAGACAGGAGAAATAAGTAGTATAATAGAAGCTGTAAATGAAAACCTTCATGGTGCCAACCTTGTCAAAGAGTGCATACCAGGGTTTCTACCAAATGTCAAACAACTAGAGCAGCAGTGGAAACAAACAACATAGGAAAAGGAAGAGGCAATTAAACAACTAACTGGGCTAAATTAGGAGACATACTGGCAATTTCTAGTAAAACCACACAGCTAGTGGATGACTCTGCGGTGTTTAACAACCTCTACACAAAAGATGGTGCCAACTTTATCAGATGCCATATTTGCTGGGCAGTTAAAATCCACAATTAGCTAGCCACCTCAGCTCAAGCCAATGATCAACATTTGCAACCTCAGAGATCAAGTTAGCAGATTAACTTAGTTCAAGTTCAAAGGAGCTAGTCATTAGTTTAATTCTATTTTTAGTTTTATTTTTTGCTCACTCTAAGGAAGGTTGTTTGAAACCTCCTCAACTATTTTTGTAATAATCTATTTTGAGGCATGTATTTTAGTATTTAAACCCCTCTCATGCATTTAGAGAGGGGTCTAGAATTTTATCAAAAACACTTTTCAAGACATTACACTTCTGTATTTTTGGGAAGGTTTTGATGAAATGAATGGAACATGATCTATTTTTCTTTGAATATCTAGCATGCTCTACTGAAATTACACTTCTGTACTCTTAGAGTGTATTGGATTGAATGAAATTGGGTCAATATTGTTGAAGCACATGAGTAGGACTTATCATATATGGTACTTTTATTGTATGATTATGTTTTATTTATGTATTAGCAATACTTCTTCTCTCGATTGTTTTATGTATGAAAGTCTGAATTATAGTTTTGCTTTATTGCACTTATGTATGGTGTTTTTGCTGTGATTCCATTTTGAATACATGGACGATTTTTAAATGTGATATATTTCTCTCAATTGTTTTGTCTAACAATTTATCCAAAACAATTATTGTTAAACGATTTCATTTCTTTTGACTGTTGAATGGTCTTTATTATCAATTGCTATGAGACATCATTGTAGATCGAATATCTTATTTTATTCTCAAGTATATTTATAGTTAGATAATATTAGATTAAGATATATGCATATGTTTAATATTTAGATTAGATTATAGTTAGTTGAATCATTTCCCATTACATCTTATATTATCCCATCAACATCATTAAATAAATCCTCTATGGGAAACTGGTCCCGTTATCCCCATTCGGGGCCATTATACCAAACGGAAAAGGAGTTGCTTTCAAGGTCCAGATCAGGTGGTTATTCCCATGTTGTCAAAATGAATTCGAGGCTTCAACAAGACCAAAGTGTCTTCTGAAGATGGTTCGAAAGAAACACAATAGGAAACTCCCAAAGAGTCTCAATAGATGGATCTCATGGACGATGACAGGTAGAGAATGGGTGTTGAGTTATCCATCATCTCAACATCAGGAGGGGGAATCATAATAGTGGGTTGAGAAACCTCCTATCCTGGCGAAGAACTTGTACCAGGACCCGCAGGTAGAGAAGAAGGAGAGTCACTATGAGCGACATCTAGTTCACGAAGAATATGGAGCGTATCACAAAAAATGTTGATATGAGTAAAATGATGGGAATAGTGTCCATGCATATCACAAAAATAACAAGGGTAGTTCGTATGTAACAATTCATTCTTCTTAGTGGTGTTGATTGTGGAGCTTGATTATCTTCATGATTAGAGGTTTTTGTTTTAGTCACGTTGGATCCCTATTCCTAATGGGGGGGCAAAACCTCCTATTTAAATTCCATTAGAGGGCCCATGGGGGGTGACGATGACTTTTATGAGCCTCCCTTGGTGGGGATTTAGGGGCGGTGCCCCCAAAGCTAAAAATAGATGAAATTTTACCTTGTAAAATATTGTAATTTTGTAGTCAATCTGGGTCGTTCATTAGGCGAATGATCTGATGGTATAAGTTATGTTAATTTATGGTTTTTTCCAACAAGGAAACCCTCAGTTAATATGAGGAAATTATATTGTGGTTGTGATTTATTATTCTGAGTGAGAAAGAGAGAAGAGACTCTATGAGAGCGAATAGGAAATTACAACATATATGTTGCGGGTTATATATCTTGATTTTGCTAGATAATAAAAAAGTAAGGACTGGCTATTTCTCCATGGACATAGTCAAAATTAGGTGAACCACGCATATATAACATAGTTACTGATCAAACGGGAACTATTATCTAAAAACGGGGTACTCTAGCCCAAAAAGCCCTAGAAGACATGAAAAGACAACCCAAAAATGAAAATTGTGTATGCCATAACGATGGTTTTTTTTTGGATAAATTTTCAACATTCTTTTTAAATGAAAGTAAAAACCATTTTTTTTGCAAAATGGATGAGAAAAACACCCTAAAAAAGTGTTGATGCAAGAACAAACAAAAAAAATTAGGTTACAAATTTGACACTTTTTAGCAATGGAATTAAAGATAAAATATCAGGACTTTGAAAAACTATAAAATTCCAACAATTATCGGATATGATGTTAAAGATAAAATATCATGTCTCAAATCCTGATAATTCCAACAATTTCCATCTATGTTGTTAAAGATAAAATATCTTGACTCTAAAAAACCCTGAAATTGTAATTGTTTTCAACCATTTAAATCTTGATCATTTTTCAACCATGCAATTAAAACCAAAAGATTATGACTACAAATTTTTTTTAAGTTTTCAAAATATTTCAAGCATGTCATTATGGAAAAATTTTATGACTAAAAAAGCTTTAAAAATAAGCACCTGAATGAAAGAGTTTTTATACCAAGTGTAATTTATTTTTTAAATGGTAATATATAGCGATTTTAAATCTTAGCCTAAGACAACTTGATACATTATAACAAAAATTTAAAAGTTGACCATCAAATTGACACATTGTGGGGGCAGACTCGAGTCGTTATAATGAAAACTTTAAAATCAACTATCGAATTGCACATAATGGGGTTGGGTTGCTAGACGAGCATCGACACAGACCCTGTGAGAAAAATAAAAATAAAAATAAATAATTACTATATATATATATATATATATATATATATGAAAAATACAAAAGAAAATAAAAATTCAAATATTGAAAAAAACAATTAAAAAAAACACATAAAAATTAATACCAAAGAAAACAAAAATTCAAATATATATATGAAAAATACAAAAGAAAATAAAAATTCAAATATTGAAAAAAACAATTAAAAAAAACACAAAAATTAATACAAAAGAAAACAAAAATTCAAATATTGAAAAAAAAAAAATAAATAACAAAAAATAATACAAAAAATAAAATGTTAAAAATAAAATAAATAATAACAAGTAATAAAACATAAAAAATTTAAAAACATGGCAAAAAAATCAAATATAAAAAAAAAGAAAGATTAAAAAAAGCCATATAAAAATGTAAAAACAAATCAAAATTAACTCTTAAAAATTCAAAATGTAGAGAACACTCTTTCGGATTAATCACACTATCCTAAGGATGAACCAAATTAGTTGGTTCGAAAAGTCGACCCAATCCTTACAATGTGATTAATCCGAAAGACTGTTCTCTACATTATGGATCGCAAAAGTCTTAGATCTAACATTAAAAAGGTAAACAAAAATTTAAAAAAATTAAAAAAGGGAAATTTTTTCAAAAATAGACATAATTTAAGAAAAAAAATAAAATTAACAAATAAAAAAACAAATTTTTATTTTTATTTATTTATTTATTTATTTTTAAGTTAAAAAAATAAATTAAATAAAAAGTATATAATAAAAAAAATAAAAAAGTTATAAAATTAAATAAAATTAAAAAGCTAAAACAAAAAAATAAAAATAAAAATAGAACAAAACATTTAAAAAAAATAAAAAATTAAAATCAAATAAATAAATCAATTAAAAAATTATAATTAAAAAAATAATTAAAATCTAAAAAAATAATTAAATTTTAAAATAAAAAAAAAAATATGAAAAAAACTTGCTAAGTGGTAGGGCCAATTCCAACAATTGGCCTAACACCCTTGAGTGGGGTGGACCGATTTTTTTCTATTTGTTTCTAATTTTTTTTCTACTCTAAATTTTTTAATTTTTTTTTTTTAAATATTAATTTATAATTGTTTTCTTTTTCAATTTAATTTATTTAATTTTATAATTTCCCCCCATTTTTTAATTTATCTATTTTAGATATCATTTTGGGATTCAACTGCGTTAAGTAAGTCATTTCACGTATGACCATTTCCATGAGAGGTAGTCGTAACTGACTAATTTCTCATGATTTTTGAATAGTTCACTTAGCACTCATTGCATCGGGTGATGCTCACAGGGGTGAAGAAGTGGGATTGAAACTAGTGAAATGAATCACATAGCATCAATCATCACTTCCGGGGCTTGCACCCGGTAACCAGGACTTCCCAGGAGGTCACCCATCCTAGAACTCCTCTGGCTCAAGCGCACTTAACTGTGGAGTTTTCCCCACAATCAAGCCCACTTAGCTTGCTACCCCATTTGCAAAACCTTAGCAAGTATTGTGCCTCATGAACCATTCAAGTAGAGATCCCTTGACTCTTTTTGAATTTAAGTATGGGGGTTTACGCAGTGCATTATATATCAATTTGGGATTCAACTGCGTTAAGTAAGTCATTTCACGTATGACCATTTCCATGAGAGGTAGTCGTAACTGACTAATTTCTCATGATTTTTGAATAGTTCACTTAGCACTCATTGCATCGGGTGATGCTCACAGGGGTGAAGAAGTGGGATTGAAACTAGTGAAATGAATCACATAGCATCAATCATCACTTCCGGGGCTTGCACCCGGTAACCAGGACTTCCCAGGAGGTCACCCATCCCAGAACTCCTCTGGCTCAAGTGCGCTTAACTGTGGAGTTTTCCCCACAATCAAGCCCACTTTTCTTAATATAAATTTTTAATTTTTAGTTTATTTTAATTTTTATTTTTTATGCGTTTTTTTTGTTACTTAAAAAAATTGTTATAAATGTTTTGTTTTTTTTTTTTGGTTAATTTTCAATTTTTTTCTTTAAATTATATGTTTTTTAATATATTATTATTATTATTATTATTATTTTTCCCGTAAGAAAAAATCGTAATTTTATTCATATTGATAAAATTACATTTTGTAGATTCTTGAAGCATATGCATATGGTTGTTCCTGTAATAACAGGCAGCAAAACAGAAATAAGAACACAAAGTAGTAAAAGCCTCTTTCCGTAATGACAGGAATACAACAGAAATAAAAAAGTTGTGTCTACAGGCCTATATTTTCCTTCCTTTTTTCTTCTCCACTTTACGCCAGACTCCAGTGTTGGCAGTGGGGACAATTATGGCAAGTTGGTTTTCCTCTGTGTGCCCTGGTTGTTCTTTATCCGAGTCCGATCCTTCGGAGCTATGTGCCCGTTTGGCACCGCTTATTTCCAGCTGTAATTCATGTTGTCATACCATGGTATTTGGCTCTAATTTGGGCCCTTCGGTGTTCTCTTCCTGCATTTTTTCCTGTCTCCTTTGTACGTCTGTGGGTTCCGTGTTCAGTGCCTCCTCCTCCAGTGGTTCGGTATGCTGCCAACCTTTTGGCTTTTTCTGTTGTTTCTTGTTCCTTTTAGGCTCCTTACTAGTCAGTGGACATGCATATTGAAGGTGCCCTGTCTGCAAGCAGCCGCGGCATCTGAAAGCCGTGTTCTCGTAGTCAAGTTGTTGCGTCCACAGTGAATTATTGAAATTCAATGTGATGTGATCTGGGAGTCCTTGACTTAGATCCACCTCTACACATATTCTGGCATATGTGAAAATTCCCCGGTTGGCTCTGTCCTCATCTATTTTGAGATGTTTTCCTAAGGAATTCCCAATGGCTGTTAAAGCTTTTCGATGCCAGAAATGCAGTGGTAGGTTGTGTAGGCTTACCCAAACTGGCATCGTCGATACTACCATGGTATTGGCGTCGAAATCCGGGAACCAGGGTGTGAGAAAGAGACCAACATTGCCCCAAAACCAAGGCCCCTGATTAATGATATTGTCTCGTTCCAGCTCTGTGCTAAATCTGACTATGAAGAATCCCTTAGGGCATAGATATATTTCACATTTGGATGTCCATGATGTATAAACCCATTGATGCAGTGCATCAGCTTTGGGCCAATAACCATTAAATCTGCATATAACAACATTATGAATTAAGTCTGAGTATAGATCTGTTACCTCCGGCAATGATACAGTAAGCATAGGTGATTCTGGCTTCTGTTCCACAATATAGGGTCCTGGAAGCTTTGGTGTGGATGCTGGTCTGTGTTGCATTGGTTCCTTTCCTTTGACTGCATCGCGGAAGGAGCCTGTATTTTTTGAGCTGGTTCCCTTGCATCCACCTCGGAGTCTCAGATTGAGGATGATGGTTGAATCTTTGACAACTCCATAATGCTGGAGAGTGTGTTGGTCCTGCATGCAGAATCCTGAGAATAAGAGACTTTGGTATGCTGCCTGAGTTCCCAGTTTGATCTGGATCTGCTTTTTTAACTCCAGGACATCCATCCCTTCCTTGATTTGTACACAACAGTGTCTGCCTTCTACCGATCTGATAAATATTTGTTTCAGATCTGACGGATCGGCCTTAATCAAGCCCTGATTCCCATGATTGTTCTCCAGATCTGACGAATCGAAAAAGGGCTTTTTTCCTCATGTTAGTAGTTTTCCAGATGCAGCCATTGTGGTTCCAGTGACCTTATCCATGCCCCGCTTTGCTGTTTTGTTTTCCAGATCTGGCGATTGGAAAGCATATTTGGGGTTTTTTTGTTTTTCCTCTGCATTGAGTGGCTTTCCACCTCCTATCATCCATTTTCCAGATTCAATCGCATTAGTTTCTGAGTGTGCCTCAGCGGGATCGCGCCATATGACAAATGTATCAAGGGATCTGTTTGATTCAAGACCAGATCTTCATGGTCGTTTCTCCCTAGAGCTCTCTGATGTCAGATCTGAGCCGCCCCTCATTCTTCCGCCTGGAAATGGGGGAGCAACATTCTGTATGGCTCCTGCTCGCACGACCATCTCCGGCCAGTCCGCTCCATTCTTACCCTTAAACGCATTTAAAAGCTCCGAATCAAGGTAGTGTTGCGTTTTCGATTGCGGATCTAGTCGATGGCGGGCTGTATCGTCCTGGCCGTGTCCTGTTACAAAAAGAGCAAACGGTTTACCGTGAAAATAACCCTTAATCAGATAGTGAGAACTCGTCCATGACCTGTGAGCAGACCAATCAGCATCCGGGGACCGATTTGATGCAGGGGGATTGTGGTCTATTCCGCTGCAATACCAGATCCATGACGGCGTATATGATTCGGTTGATCCGGCGATCGACCTCCAGGGGTTCTCTGCTGTCTCTGCCCCTTCGCAGATCTGCAGTGTGACGGCGGCACCAAGGAAAACCCTAGCCATCCTCGCTCCTCCTCCAAGACAATCTATAACTTGAAACGACACTTCCTCAAAAGCAATGAAAACATTTTGAAGGCTCCTTCTTATTATTATTATTATTATGAAGTTAATTTTATTTTTTTTTTAACATTTTTATGGGTTTTTTTTAATATTTGAGTTATTTTTTGTCATGTTTTATTTTATTTTATTTTTATGTTTTATTACCAACATAAAAAATCACAAAAAAATATCCACACTTAGTACATTAGAAAATTGAAAGTGTAAAAATTAAGCTCTCTAAACAAAAAAAAGGTTGGTGTTGCATCTAACACTTTTCAAAATCAAGATGCAAATCACTAACATTTTATAAAACATGTTCATACTTGATACATAAAAAAATTGAAAGTGTTAAAAAATAAGCCCTCTAAAAAAATGTGTTGATGTTGCTTCAACAATATTGAAAATCAGCATGAAAATCACTAACATTTAAAAAGATGTTCATACTTGATACATAAGAAAATTTATAGTGCCAAAAATATGCTCCAAAAAAATGTGTGTATTCTAAATCACCACTTTTTAAAATCGGGTGATTTTTTGCTACCTCGAAAAAACGGGTTCTAGGTAATTTTCTTGTTTGATCGGTAACTATGTTATATGTGTCCCTCTTGTTTTATGTGTTTCTATATTTGTGTTTTCACAATATTTTGTGTATTTCATTGCTCCGTTAATTAATTTCTAAGAGGCGGATTTGGGTAAGGTGGCTTACACCTCAAGAATATTAGGATTTAGTTGAATACCAAATTCAAAGACCATGCTCTTAACATGGGAGAGGTTAGGACAATTATTGAATCCTTGTCCTTGCCCCCCTCACTATATGCTTTTACAACAAGAATGAATTCTTGTTGAGGTTGTTGTGGAACTAAAGCAAAGGAAGGGGTGATAGCAACAGGTTGTACCAGAGTCAAAGTCATGTAAGGTTTGAGCAAGTCAGGAGGAGTGTTTTCAGGAGGATTGATGTACCAAACTGGGATCCCCAAAGTCATGTTAGGAAGAATCAACATAGTCATTACAAGAGTAGAAAATATTCTTGGTAGCGAAAATAAGAAAGGTATCTTACCAAAGGGGTAGTGACCTGGAGGAAAGGTATCTTACCAAAGGGGTAGTGACCTGGAGGAGCTCCTCTAAAAGGAGGAGGGAGAAAGGAAAAACCGCCTCAAGGGAAATGGTATGGAGGAATTGTTCCAAAAGGATGAGTTGGTTCTTGAGCAACAAATTATTGGGGAGCTGACCGTTGGGAATATGTATCAAATTTCTTATTGGCAGCCTGTGATTCTTGAAGCATGCAAACACTTGAGATAGGCTCTCAGAAATAGGTTGTGGGCCATAATAAGCCCCAAGCAGTGTGGAATCTTTATAGACTCTAGGGGAAACATCGGTTAAGGTAGGAATGGTATTATGAGGAGAAGTTTGAGACCGAGGGTTATAGCAATTTAGTTGATTGATAGTGAACATGTTTCCATTATGGGGAAAGCATATCTTGGAAAAGACAAAAGATGCGACAATTGAAATGGCATATGTGTAACTATGACCAAACAAGAGGTTATAATACAAAGTGCATTGATAACTTCGATATCAATAATGATTTCCTTGCCAACAACAATGATGGGTCAAGACATTTACATCATAACATTTACAAGATATTTACATCACAACATCTACAATACATTTACATCACAACATATGCAACGCCATATCTATGACAAGCACCATACTCACTCACAACTTTACATGATAAAAAGTACATACTCATTAGACCTTTACACTTTATGTGACGCTTACAAGCAATTGCTTCACATTGCATAATGACTAACAACACCTTCAACACCCTTTGCCATCAATGACAACTTTTTCAATAATCTCCCTCTTTTGGCATTGATGACAACACTAATTTAGTCCTCCCCCTTTTATCCCAAGAATCATTTCTTAGCTCCTTAAGAATTTATTCTCCTTATTTATCCTAACCTATGCTTACCTCCCCCTTTGACATCAATGGAAAGGGGCTCCAAAGCATGTCAACACTTACATTTTCAACAACATACTCGACCTCATAGTTAAGGGCATTTATATTTCCTATTTCTTCACAACTTGTTGCATTCCCTTCCAGCTATTAACCTTGTAAAAAGTGTGCTCCTGGTTCCCAAATAGTTAAAGGAAAATTCTTTATACTTCAAACTTGTTATTCCTCATAACCAAGCTTGTCTTTTGTGTGAGATAAGATGATCTCATACAAATATCATAAGTCAAAATCTGGATCTTCTTGCAATTTAGTCCACTCTATATTTTTTATAAAAGAGTTTCTACCATCAACAACCAACAATGGTGGCCATACATATGACTATTACTATGAACAAGTTCTTTGACAAGAACAAAATAGGCTTGATACTCTGAATACATTTTCAAATGATGAAGATATTGAGACCAAATCCTTTCTTCCATAAATAGACACAAGGAAAAGTAGGCAATGTATAGACTATCCTTCAAGAGAGAATGTCACAAATGTAGGATTGAAAAGCATATAATGATTACAAGAAAACATTGTTACATCAAATATTCGTACGTTGAACTTCAAAATCTAGGATTGAAGAAGAATTTCTCTTTATGCTATGTAGGAATGCAAAAAGGTGTTTCCTAAGTTCCTGCTATTTTATGTTAATTAGGTGAAGACATCAACTTGAAATACTTTACAGGGCCTGCGAAACCTCAAAATATTAGTAAGGCATTGATCAAGGATTGATAAGTCAACTACATTAGTGTTATTTTGAGCTAACCATTACTTGGCATGATATTGAAAAATGATAAATCTCATTTTCATCAACCACATCAACCTCTGCCTCACAAACATAACAACAAAATGGCTTGAAAACTTCATCCCTTAATTTCATTTGTAGCTTCAAGAACACTATTATAATTTGTGTTGTATCGCTTTCTTCGTTTCTTACAATCGTTTCTATTGTATCGATTGCCTCATGTTTTCTGCAATCCTTTGTATTCTATAGTCTTCCACAACTTTACAATTGATATAAAACATGGCCTAATATTGAGTTACATGTATTTCATGTCTTTGGTAGTCATTCCAAAGAGTCATAAAACACACTACGTAGTTGAGCAATGCGTCGGGTTTGCTGCATTATCTTTTGCATAGAACCCAAGTCTCATCCTTGTCATCCATCTATAGATCATAGAAATCTGGCTTCACAAGGTATTCTATTCATCATCATTTGAAACAATTTGGTCCATACCATGGGAGTAAGATAACTCTTCAGAATCCATGGAAGTCCACCTCTCCACCGAACCACATTCTTTGACATGCATATTGCTCAAGCTTTTGTTATTGATTCCATGGCATTGAGTCTACTCAAGTTTGTATGCTTTGGCACTCTAACACATACACAAATATTATGGCAATACTGGGTATCCTATAATATTCTCTAGCCACGTAGTTATCCTCTCACATCTGTTACTAGATAAGAAAATAGCAATGAATGTCTATGGTTACTAGACAATGGCTACAAGAACCATATCATAGGTAACAAATATAGTTTTTCAAGTTTTGATGAAACAATTAAAAATCAAATTATGTTTAGTGATCATAATCTTGTTAGTGCCTTAGGTAAAGGTACTATTATAGTTGTAACTAGGAAAAATGAAAAAAATACATTCTTGATGTCTATTATGTTCAAAATCCGGAAAAGAACTTGTTGAGTGTAGGATGAATGAGTGAAAATGGTTTTGAAGTCAAGTGTAAAGGTCCTAGTTTCAAAATTATTAATAGACCAACCAATCAAAGAGTCATATCAAGGATCCAAATGACCAAAAATAGGTTGTTTCCTCTACTCATGATAATTTCAAGGATGCATTACAATGTGCTCAATTTGTAATAAGTTTTGACGAAACTTGGTTATGGCATATTAGATATGTCCATTTAGATTTTAACAATATTGATCTTTTGCAAAACAAGTTTATGGATTTAGGTCTACATGTGATAGATGTCCATGTGAAATTTGTATCCTTTCCAAACATAAAGAAACGACTTTCCAAATGTTTCCAACTATTGAGCCAACATTCCACTTGAACTAATACAAATACCTTTTTGGTCTAATGCAAACCTAGTGAATAGGAGAATTTTTTCATTTTCTAACATTTATTGATGATTTCAGTAGAATGACAAGGGTCTTGTTCATCAAAAAAAAATTTGATACATTTGGAAAATTAAAGCAATCCAAAACCATAATAGAGAAGCAAAGAGAAAAGAAAATTAAAGTGTTAAGATCAGATGGAGGAAGTGAATATGATTCCAAAGAATTTGTAGCATATTGCAAGGATCAAGGTATCAAGAGGGAATTTACAAAAGGGTACACTCCACAACAAAATGGAGTAGCATAAAGATAAAATCAGATTATCATGAATATGACCAGAAGCATGTTGAAGGAAAATAATTCTACTAATGAGGTATTAGGTAGAAGTAGTAGCATGTTCAATTTATGTTTTGAACAGATCACCAACCAAAAGTATCAAAACATAGTTCCTTTATAAGCTGGGAGAGATGTGAACACAAGTGTATCACACTTGAGTATCTTTGGTTGTGTAGCCTATGGACATGTTCCATAAGAATTGAGGATGATATTAGATGATAGGATTGAAAAGTACATATTTGTTGGATATAATGAAGAATCCAAGGCTTAAAATTTGTACAATCCTTGTACCAGGATAAAAAAATTATTTCAAGAGATGTTAAATTCCTTAAATAGCAAGCATGGAATGATCAAGATAAAGGGACAAACAAGAATCAAATTTCTCCACATGCATTTGAAATACATGATGCAAGAAAAGTAGAAAATCCACTACAAGTATTTCCACACCTACAAGTTCTAGATGAAGATGCAAACCAAGGAAGATAGAGTGTGCACAGTCCATCCTCAAGCAATGAAATTTAATTCACCATTCCATAGAAAACAAGAAGTTTTAGAGAGATTTATGAATAACTAGGTAATGAACAAGTACATTTTCTTTACTGTATTTCCATCCAACACATTTTGAAAAAACAATAAAAAAGAAAGAATGGGTTGAAGCTATGAATGAAGAAATTGCAGCCATAGAGAGGAATGATACATGGAGCCTTGCGGATCTATAGGAAGGAAAAAATCATTAGAGTCAAATGGGTCTATAAGACCAAGGTTAATGAAAAGGGGGGAATTGAAAAGCATAAAGGTAGATTGGTACAAAAAGGCTCTGCATAAAATCCTGGACTGGATTATGAAGAAACCTTCAACCCAGTAGCAAGATTGGAAACTGTTAAAACAATATTAGTAATATCGACAAAGAACCATTGGCTAGTTTATTTAATGGATGTCAAATCAACATTTTTAAATGATATCTTGAAGGAAGAAGTTTATGTAGATAAACCTCTAGCATATGAAATCAAGGAACAAGAACATAAAGTTTAAAGGTTACAAAAGGCTTTTTATGGTTTCAAATAATCCCTCAGAGTATGGTACAATATAATTGATTCATATATGCTCAACAAAGGATTCAAACACAACAATAATGAACCCATTCTATATATCAAAACAAATATGCAAGGTAATATTATAATTTTTTGTATTTATGTTAATGATATGGTTTACATAGGAAGTTTACATCTTGAAGGTTTTCAAACAATCATGGAGAAGGAATTTGAGATGACCAATCTTGGTCACATGGAATATTTTCTTGGAATAAAAGTTGATTAGGTTGAAAAGGAATCTTCATTCTTAAAAAAAGTATATGCAAAGGATAAATTTTGACAAGATTCAAGATCAGTGTATGCAATTTAACATAAACACCAATTGTCCTAGGAACCAAGCTAAGCACATATGACAACATTCTGGCAATTAATTCCATTTTATATAAGAAGCTAGTAGGAAACCTAATGTATCTCATAGAAACGAGGCCTGACATAATGTATTCAACTAGTATTATATCCAGGTTCATGGAGTCACCAAAAGAAACTCATTGGAAATCCTGAGTTGAAGATCACTCATTTCATCTTGTGCATTGTAGACATGCCCAAAGCCAACTATTTGCTAACAAAGCTTCTTAACATATTCCCTAGTGTTAAGAGAGTCATGATTTACCAACAAGGATGCTTCATCAGAGGGACCAATCTCTACGTGGATGAAGATATGGCTGAGAACAATCGAGGAGTTTGGATTTGGGTCATCTTCGATGAAATCATGGTTGTTACATTCTGTGACCCCTCTAAAACTCACCTCAATAGTATGGTTAGCTACTATATCTTTGACAATGGTGTAACTACCCTCACTGTGGGAGTTGATCTCATATCTCAAGTGGAGAAACCCTCTTTCAGGTTGATATGGACAACTAATATGGATATTTAACTTGATTGGTTTTGCAAAATTACTTAAGTGTGAATGAGGAATTAACTTATTCAATGCTTAGGAACAATCATAAAGTTGAAAATGAAGCAATACTAGTATAATATAGAGAATTAAAGAAAACACGTAATTCACCCAATGTTTGGGCTACATCTCTAGGTCTAACTTCCGACAAGGGACTACTTCTATTAGCCTAAAAAAATTGATGTTACATCAAGAATCAAGCCTTCAACCAACATAAAAAATTATCTATCTCTACTAGAAGGTGAGTGGGTTTCCCAAAACCACAATTGCCTCCAAAATATGCTCCAAATTTGAGTTACAAATCCACCTATTACAAACTATGTAGGGCTAATTATAACTTAAAATAGTTAAATCAAAGTTCTTTGTGAAAATCTTCCTTATGGCACAATGGAAAAACATTGATATATTTAAATGTTGGGGCGCTAATCAACTCAAGGTCAAGCCTTCAACATTGCACACCCTTCAATAGTTTACATATCAAAACCAATTTTGATTTCCATACCAATCAAGGTGTCTAATCTTGGTTTATTGATTAGAGGATTGTTGCAAGTCATTTCTTTCTTGTGGGAGGTTCTAGATTCCAGCTCATAGACTTTCACATTTGGAAATTTGTTATAACAAAGGTTTAAATTTAGTGCTTGGTGAAGGTTTCAGCAGGTATATGGCTAGCACAATGGTTATGTTCATTTTTTGGTAACTTGGTGGGAGCTCAGTGATTCGACTCATGTTGACTCCATTTTGGGTCGAGCAATACTTTATATAGAAGTTCCACACATATGTTATTGAGTACCATCAAGTGGTCTAATGGCCACTGATGTGCTTGCCCTCATCAAGATTCGCAGCTTGATTCACTTCTTGACCTTTTTGCAACTACTTGATGGAACCTTCTTAGCTAATCGAAGGCTTCCACATGGCAGCATATGGTTGGTCCACAATGTTCTACCTGCTCAACACTACCAAATCGGCTTGTTAAGTTGGATGCCACATCACTCTGCCATGTTATTAGCCCATGCCATGTGTCACCTTCTGATTGGGCCACCTATCTACCATGTTGGCATAATCATTCTGCCATGTCAAGAATACATCATCTACCACATTAGAGCCAAGTCATTTTTCGTATGGTAAACTATCATGTGTCCAATGTTTTTTCTCCAACATGTATGAATGCCACTTGTCACCCTATATTGTTTCCACATGTCCTTTAAGGGATTGCCGTGTGGCACACCTCTAACCCCATTTTCGCTTGTTTTACAAAAACTTGAAAACATGATATTTTGCTCATATAGAGTTTGTTTAAGTCCATTCAAGTGGTGTTAGAAAGTTCTTGTTGAGCTCTATGAAATGGAAACCTTTGCATCAAGTTTTGAGACCTTCGAATTTTGATATTCTGGATTCTCCAGTATCAACTTCCAAGACAATACTTCCCAACGATGATAGAGCCATTGAGGTAGGTCTCACCTTCCATCTTCTTAAGGACATTCTAGGACTTATCTCCAAGAACATATGAACAAGTCTAGTTGAGGCCTTCTAGTAGTTTAGAATCTCTGACAATAACTAATTATCTTGAATCATGATTGAAGTAAGTATCCTCTAAGCAAGGGAGGATCAAAAGAGTAAGCTTCGACAAACATCGATTGGATAAGTTTCACAATTGTGTGGTCCCTCTTGGTAGGATGTTGTCTAATGATGAAATTGACTCTTCTTCCATTACATTACATGGTCTAGATGGGGACAATAAAGAGTGAGAGAGAGGGAGCTCAGTCAAATCAATGTTGGTAGTAATCCAAGGTTATCCTCAACAGGCTGTGTTGAATCAGAATTATGGAGCAATGGAGCAAACAAGAGAAATGAAACGGTGAATTAAGCAATGAAATGGGCTAATAAAGAGAGTGTAACATTTTTTCATATTATTTTATTAATAATAAAGTTCATAACATGTAAGATTAAGGTTTCAAGTTAATCTAAATCTTCTATTGAAAGCAACAACGAAAAATATTTAAAAAAAATAAATCTCTCTTACCCACCTTTTTTTTCTTAAATTAAATTATAATTATAAAAACCTCATTACAATATCAAACACTTATTACCAAATAATATTTAAAAAAAAATATCATTATTATAAAAAATCCATTTATAACATTATTTTTTTAATTATATATCATTTCTCACTTATTACCAAATAATATTTAAAAATATCATTATTATAAAAAATCCATTTATAACATTATTTTTTTAATTATATATCATTTCTCACAGTATGTTCTCAAATCATCATAACTATGTACTCACATACCTATTATAAGATATGTAAGAGAAAATTATTAAACTATCACAATAAAAATGAAACATGTATGTGTTTTAAGCTTCATAACATTAAATCGAGAATCATTTTAAAAGTATCTCACTTTTGAAGTATAAGATCTATTTCTCCCACAAATGAGAAATGGGAAATTAATAAAACTATTTGGATAAAAAGTTACTTGCTATCAACCTATAGGGTTATTCAAAAGAATCTTACAGTGATTTGATATTTCAGTTTTTTTAACATAGAAAGTGAGCGAGGCTATTCAAAGTGATATGATGAAAGATGATATTAACTAGCAATTGCTTCAAAAAGTGCAAAGAGAGGCTGATAGAAATGTTAGATTAAAAGAAATGTATTTTGGTTTAAAATAATAGATGTTATAATAATTCAATCATTCAAACTAAACCTAATCAATAAATTGCCCAAAATAAAATAAATCCTTAATCAAAATTATACAAATTATTATTTTTCGTTTCTCTCAATTATTTGTAAAATAAAATCCAATCAATCATTCAAAATAAGTCAAATCAATAAATTTCCCAAATTAAATCCCAATTAATCAAAATTACTTGGGAATATATATGTTTAACCAAATAAAAAAATTATATTTATATGTTACAATAAAAATAAGTAAAAAATTCTAATTGATTTAAATAAATCCGAAATCACTGAAATTAAAAATTACTATTTATGATTAAGCGTTGAAAATTTTAACATAATAGGAACACATTTTTCCACCCAAATTAAGATTACTTTTTAATAATAAATCAAACGTTGGAAATATCAATATGACAGAATTTTAGCACACGGAAAAGAACTTGTTAAACAGTGGAAGATTTTATTTATAATTTATAATATTTAACTATTCAAATTGATATATCAAATTAATTTTTTATATTAATATTTATAAATAAATAAAAGAAAAGAAAATATTGATATTAATCATTTATATATTTTTAAATTTAAATAGTTTTTGTTAATAAACTATATAAAAAAAAAATCTAATTTTAGAGACATGTTAAATAAAATAAAAAATAAGCTAAGAAGAAACCCTACTTTTCCTAGACATCTTACTTTAAAGAAAACCTAGCAACACAACCAAATCAAATGAAAAACATAGAATTAATTAGCAAGTCATGCTTTATACATAAGATGTGGCTGGGGAGATGTTAGTTGACAATATTGAGAAGCTTAAAGTCTAACATCCTCATTACTGTAAGTGTGGCATTTGCGAGGTATGTAATGGAAAGTTTGATGGAAAGTTTGGGTTTCAGTGGACGTTAACCATCATCATCATCAATAAAACATGAACTCAAACATTTGCATTTTATTGTATGAAATCAAAATCTTTAATTTTAAATTGAAAATCATAGGTTGAACTATCCATTTAAAAAAAAAAAAATTAAATGTTGGAATATAACAAATGTTATTATATTTATATAATATATTTTTAGATTTTTTTTTCTTTCTAAATTAAGCTAAATTCTATTACTATAAAATAATGGTACACTGAGGCTTTGGCCTTTGCATGTACGTGCCATAGTTTAAGGCATATAACAACAAAATAGGATTGTGACTGCCCATAACGAGAAACCAGTCCAGTTCAAAAATGAAATTGCAAATATTATCTTGCTGCCCATGCAGGGGAAACCAGCAATTAAGCACAGTATCTAACCAATTTTTCAAAAAATCATCAAAAAAACCAAATGACAACAAGTTTTCCAAAAAAGCCCTGAAAAAACCAGATAACATAATGCCCAGAACCTGAGACTCGAAGACACGTGGCATGTTGTGTGGCTAGTCAAGTGTCCTGCTACGGCAATGGGTGTTCCTCAACGATGAAACACCTGTAAGCTTGTACCTACTACGTTGCATCCATGTCGTCTTCTACCTGCTGCGTTGCTCCCGTGTCTTCTTCCACTTGATGGTCATGGTCCTTCTCCTCCACAGTTTTCTTGTCCGGAGGAGTGTCCTGCTTCGCCTCTATGCAGTGTGATCTTCCCTCGACCATGGCTGGCTCCTCGCTGGTAGGACATCCACCTCCGGTAGCTGGCTCCTCGTGGAAGGTAATGGAGATGGTGGCGGTTATGATGGGTTGGTTTAGGGAGCAGCGGTAGGTGAACTGGGCTGAGCGGAGGGGCTGTTGTGGACTGGAGGGGATTTCAATGGATGGAGAGTCAGAATGCGTCAGTTGGAGGTGGAGAGCTCGTGAGCGAGTATTTGGATATCGGCCTGTGGGCAATTGAGCCGAGGGGGAGGAGGCGTCTGAGGCAGGAGACAGTGGAGAGCGAGGCAATCTACCTCTGTTGCTCCCTCTTTTGCTTTGCATTCTGTGGCGAGTTCTGGGCATTTTGACGCCGAGGGGAGGAGAATGTCTGCTGGGAGACGGCTCAGAGTGATGAGAGGGCACAACAAGTTCAGAGGTCGGCTCAAAGGAAGGAATAGCAGTAGATGCGGGGTGGAGAATAAAATTGCAGATCAAGCTCTGTGTAAAATGATTGCCCAGGCCAATTTCAATGCAGCATAGAATGCTGCAACGCCTGCCTGTAGTAGTGCGTGAGCTCAGTTCTGTTGTAGCCAATGGGCAGTGGCATTGCAGAGGTGAGGGATTAGAGACAAGGGCGGTGGAGTTCAAATTACCATAGGTCGCCATTAAGCTGGGCTCTATAGCTTATATAAAGAGGTTGAACAAGTAACAACAGTTATGACAGCTTCTATGATCAGACTAGCTGTAAACACGTAATCAGAGTAATGAATAGGTATAAGTAAGCTTATATAGGTAATGTGCCGAGGTAGGCAGACGCAGTCGGATTGATTATAGTGCCAACTTAATTGCCATTTATGGTTGTTGTTAAGTCGTTTTATGGTTTGATGTGCGGGATTATGGAGGGCCATGTGGCCAAGCCACTTGCCGTCCCAATCTGCCACTAGCATATTAATCTTGACGTACACTCGCATCCGGGAAATATATTTTTAGATATTATTATTATGTTAGTATTATATATAATAATGTGTATTTCAAATTAATTTAAATATATTATATTTTTTAAGAAATTTAATTTTTTATATTGAATTATATGATATTTATTTTTATAATTATATATTAATCTATAATTTTATTTAAAAAATGTGTTTTTTCATCAAATATAATAAATATAAAATTGTAATTTTTAATTGAAATTAATTCATCATAATTATAAGTTATAAAAATGTTTTTTTCATTAAATATAATAAATATAAAATAAACATAAAATTATAAATTTTAATTGAAATTAATCCATTATATTATAATAATTGATTGTTTTAGGTACACGATGAACTGACAGATGTAACCAGCACAACACAACAATGACAATGACAGACGTAACCAACAACGAAAAGGTAGACCAGCCTAACTAACTATTACTTGCAATTGCCCTTGCCCCAAAAAGTGAAAAACATACCAATAGGTTATTTTTTAAATTGGACAAGGAACACATTTGTACATTGGTTTTGTTTTTTAAATTGGAAAAATTGTAGAGGTTATTTAAATTGGACAAGGAATGCATTTGTACATTGGTTTTGGTTTCCAAGTGTGAGCTGGTTTTGGTTTCCAAGTATGAGAGCTGAGAGCTTAATGGATGTTTTTTAAATTAGAAACATTGCAAAGGTTTTTTAAATTGGACAAGGAATGCATTTGTACATTGGTTTCCAAGTGTGAGCTGGTTTTGGTTTCCAAGTATGAGAGTTGAGATCTTAATGGATATTTTGAAGCACACATCACATTGTTTCCAAATGTGAGATCTTAATGTATATTTTGAAGCACACATCATTTCGTTCATCATATTGTTCATCGTTTCGTTCATCGTTGTTGACTGATCATCTTGAACAACATAATACCTTCCAGAATACAACATAATACCTTCGTTGTTGGCTGATCACCTTAAACAACATAATACCTTCTAGCAGACAACAACATAATATCTTCCAACAGAATAGTATTTTTGTGGGGAAAATTAGTCTTCGACTCTTGCCAAATGGTCTTAGAGACCTATAGAAGCCAAATGGTTTTAGAGACATACTACACTACTATGGCCTGTTCTTTGTTAATTCCCACAATGTACTTAGTAGATTGTCACACCCTAGCTAGAAATGAGGGACATTCAATTAAACTTGAAGGTTATAATAATTTAGGGTGTTATGTTATAACAAATGTCAGTGAATTACTCAATGCTACCTACCTTTTAATCAAATTTTATAAATTAAAATCTCATTGGGTTTATTTCTCTGGTTAGAGTGCCTTCCAATTTTCAATTGGTTATCGATTTTGTGCATGAACTTATATAACATAATTGTCCCATAGTAATCAATGAAGCTATGCATGAACTTATATAACATAATTGTCCCATGGTAATCAATGAAGCGATCAATAACCATATTCTCCTTCTCTTCTTTTATGAGTTCATGTCTGCTTTATTTTCTCTCATGAGTCTTTTTTGTGTGTTGTCTCAAAAGTCAACATGGTTGTAATGCAATATTTTCAAATAAACTATGGAAGTTTATAAATATCCTAATGTTTTGAGTGGACACTCCATCCATCATCAAAGAATCTAGCTAAAGCTTTTTAAAAAATGGAAAAGAATGAGCTGTTAAATGAAAAAACTAGTCATTAAGAATTAGTTATAAAATATTAATACAATTAAAAAATGCTCTATTAATATTAATACTATTAATAATTTAGATGGAATAATAGAAATTAAATAGAAAGAGAAAAGATGAAAGAGAATGCAAGTTAAGTAGAGCAATTACTCGTTTCCTTTTTATTTGGTTTAAGGTCTCACTCTTATATATATATATAGGCATGATCTACCCAGAGAGAGCTAAGTTTTTCATATTAAAAAATATATATTTTTATGCAAAATTATATTTTTCTATTTTTTTCTCCAAGGAAAAAATTGAACTTTCTATCAAGGCCGTGATGTCCACTCAAAACATCGAAATGTTTATGAACTCCAGCACATTTAATTCCAAAAAATCACATTACATTTATTACTCACTGTGAAAACCTTCATGCTCAAAATCAATGTGGTATCACAGCTACAACAATGGTAGAGATATCATTTCCAACAAAAATCTTCTGCAGCTGATTGTCATGATGTGCAGACCTTTTGTCAGCCTATCAGTGGCATTTATTGGAGCCAACATATTGAAGATTGGTGCAACAACGATATGATTGGGCTGTACATTTGAGCTAAGAAGAATTGCATGGCTTAATTTATTGCAGACACTAACATTGCTCTTCCATTAAATTATTGTAGTTGTTTGTATTTTTATTACCATTATGATGCTTGGAAATCGTACTGTCATTTTGTAAGATGCACAAATGAGTATATTAATAGTATAATGTATGGATGTTGTATGCATTTGCCACATAAACACTGCAACAGATGAAATGTTGTAAGAATATGCTAAGGTGACATTGCGTTTTATATGTGCTGGATAAATTGTGTTTACTACAACTTTTTTTGCATTTGTTGGATACTTGTGTGGTTTTCCAATTGGTGTGGCTACTGATTTTGCGGTTGTTCATTGCAAAATTTTGAAGAAACAGCCTTCCAGGTGTAGAATTTGATGATGTCACACAAAGCATTTCTCCAGATTTGAGGTTTCCTTACCAATGCTTTTGAATCTAACACTTCTGCTAAATTTGTTGCTTTTTCATGAAAAGTTAACATAGCTAGGGAATAATTTTTGCTTTAGAATATGAAACATTGAAGAGACCACTCCAGAAGATGATGTTGCTGCCATCATGAAGAAGTTGTTAATGGTAATAAGAATACAACTCTGCTGAAAAAATCATCATTTTGGTTTGTTTTCTGGAGGCTTTTGTGACCAGATGTCGATTACACAAGTTCATTGTTGCTCCTGTCCAACGAATGCTATTGATGTTCGTTGTTATCTAAAGGCAACAGGTTGTCTCTTCAGATTCCAGGTATTCTTAAAACTTGATCATCAAAAAACAAAGAGGAAAAAGTTGAAGGTAGAGTTTGTTGTTGCTCCTGTCCTTGGATGCTATTAATGTTTACTGCTATCTGGAGGCAGCAGGTCGTATCTTCAGATTCATGGTATTCTTAAAACTTTATCATCAAGAAAACAAAGAGGAAAAATATGAAGGTATCGTATATGTTATTTTCATGCTGCTGATTGGAGAAAATCATTGTTGTTTGTATGGTCTGTCGCATGAATATGGATGACTACTAGTTGATTGTAGCATTGGAAGATTGCTGGTACGATAAGAGAGTAAATTTATTAAACGGAAAGTGTTGTTTGGTTTGCTGGTCACACATTGAAACCTCTGGTTGACAGGGTGAAACAGTTCATTAAATGTTCCCTCAGTACAACCAACAAAAACTGGGTTTTGGTGTTTGAAGTCAGGACTAGATTCTCTGTCCTTGCTTTTCTCCAAAGAGTTGAAACCGACACACAGGGTTGAGGGTTTTTTAAAACTGATATGCCTCCAAAGAGTTGAAACCGACACACAGGGTTGAGGGTTTTTTAAAACTGATATGCGTCTAGGAAGGAGCAGTTATGGTAGGACTTACACAAGGAGGAATGCTTTCTGACTGCCATAAATTACATGGGAAGAATTATGCTGTTAGGGAATAAAGGATGAAGACAATTCATACATACCACAATTTAAGAGAGGCTTTGATGATTGTCACCCTATCAATTGCAGACGACATTATTCCCCATGTCCAGGATGTTGAGGATACCCTTCAAGATTGAGAAAAGATTTTAACAGTACATGAAACTCTCAAATTGTGATGCTTGATAATTTAAGAAGGTTCAATAACCAATCAGCCGACATGTTAGAGATCAGTGAATTGCAGGTTGACAGAGGATAGAAGAGAGCACTGACCTTAATTATTTTAAGTAGTTTTCCTTGCTCTTTCAAAGATTTTAAAACGACTTTGACAATTATAGTAACAACACTATCTTTGTCCTTTGAAGAGCTTGAAGAGCTCTCGCTGCAAAATGAGCATCACAATAAACAATTTTGAGGAGGAAAACAACCAAGGAACCAAACCGACAGAAAAGGAAAAAAAAGTAGAAAATTTTTTAGAACAATGTAAGAAGGAAAATTTCAGACCAAGATATGACAGAAAACCCAATCAGAAACAAATAAAGCAGGAGAGAAAATTTTCATTCAAATTAGAATAATGTCTGATTTGTTTCTATTGTGGTGAGACAGGCTATTTGAAGAAGAATGTAGGGAAAACCTATATGATCTTTCATGTGAAAAGTTTAATAGACAAAAATAATTCTGTCGATAATAATTCAGTTGATAGGAAAGAGTCAAAGGACACATGGTACGACTCAGGTGCCACACAACACATAACAAACATAAAAGAATGGTTCACTTATCTTTTATGGACACAAGTGTGACACAAGTGTAGAGAAGAGATTGTAACACACACTTGGAGATGGCAATACACATGAGGTCCACGAGTTGATTATGTTCCTATAAGAATACCCAATAGTGAGATACAGATTTTGTTCCTATTAGAATACCCAATAGTGAGATACAAAACAATAGTAATGTCTAGTTTGTACCTGGTTTAAAGAAGAGTTTGCTTCCTATTAGTCAAATTGCTAAGCAAGCCTTTAACAATCTTATAAAAACATAATATTACATGAACTATTTGACTTCAACACTACATATTTGACATACAGAAAGAGATATATCCAAAATTAAGCTAAAATCAAAAACATTGTTTTCAATTCAAATGTATATGTTCCAGGAAACCCAATTGTGGCATCACACAAATGAACCTGGCAGAAAAGACTACAACTGGATTAATAATTTAAAATCATGAATAAAATCATCTGGGAGCATTTTAAGAAAAATTTATTTACAAAATTCATCATTTAACTATACATCGATCAAGACACACTCCACTCCATGTCCCCAGGTTTCCCACCATGGTAAATATCCAGCAGAATTGAGGATTCAGGGTGATTATTCACATATTTATCCAAGAAAACTTTTTCTGGACGATTAAAAATAGTTGAGAAGTATATCTCTCTTTTGAACTCTTGCCCTTCCATGGATTCCAATACATTCATTACTTTATACCGAGGAATTATTCTCTTCTCCAAGTTGAATAAAGGCAGAATTGGATACTTCACCAAATCATCCAATGAAAGACCCGCAGAATTAACCATAAAATCTACATTACACTTCAATTTTTCCACTGAATGGGACAATAACTATGGTTGCCGACGAACTAATCCAAACATTTGTTTTTCTGAGAAACCTAAGCATCTCAAACTCTACAATTTTCGTTCTAATGTTTCTTTCCCTAGTCCCAAAATTGCACATACGACAGCACTAAACGATTTTGATCCCTTCATAAACCCGAGATTCTCGGCCTGTTTAAAGAATTCCATAATTTTTTCCTCTGTAACCATTAGCAGACGGGGTCGCCTCGCCACTAACTGTGATAATGTTTTATCATCAAAGCCTGATCTTAGAAGAAGTGAAGCTCTCGATTTAAGCTTATCTTCGCTGAGATTAAGTATTCTTGCATCTCTAACAACAATTTTGGATATATCTTCTTCTTTTATGACAGTTCTAAGGAAGCTGAACTTAACTTAGGCTTCAAATTTTTGTCGCATCTCAGAGAAAGATATGTAGGGTTATGAAGAATCACCCTTCGAATCTGGGCAGAGGTGGTCAAACCACAACCATGTAACAACTCTAAAGCTTCTTCCATGTTTTGGGTCGATTTTACACGAAGTAAGTGATTGCAAAGTCTAAAACATTTTGTGACTTCTTCCTCTGTTAGGCCACATTTGCTGATGAGAAAATCACTTACAACACCTCGCTCTGGTGGAGTCGTGGACGGGATTGCAATTTGGTTACTGAAATTGGCAAATTTCATGGGAAACTTTGCATAAAATGGAAGAGAAGGAAGCAAAGAAATCACGATCGAGGGGCAGTGGCCTAATAATGGGAGTCGGTTGGTGGCCAATCGTGTCCATATTTTCAACTGAGTAGACATCATCCTCTGTGAAATGAATGGAGTAAGGGATAGTTAATTTACCTGGAGGGAACGAGCGGAATCGATGACTATGAACCCTGGGCGCAAGTCGGAAAGCGATAATGCTATGTTCGAGATTCAGGAAGTGGTTTTAATGAGAAAGTAGGGAGAAAAGGGCGGGCATCGCGACAGAGAGTGTTACGGTTAGGGAATTCAACAATCTGGTCCAATGTGAACTTTATGTGCATTCTTCTTGTAGAATAGATCAATGATCTTGTAGAGTATGAGGACCTTGCATATTAGATTCTCGGGCTTTCAGATGGACAAGACAACCGATGGCAAAAATCTTTGAATTCTAAACTAAGGGAAGCAGAATTGGAACCATAGCAAAAAAAAATTACAATAATTTCACAACTGCCAAATGGACAGACATCCAATGGAGTCACGGGTTGCATTTAAATGGTGAATTCTCAGAATTCTTGGCCTTAAACCCTTCATTTCTCCGAAGAAGAGATTTTTCATCCCCAATTTCCCACAAACGCTAAGAATTTGTGGCAAAAGATGGGTAAAATGCATAAATTAACACTAAAATCCTCCACAAAACCCCAAATTCAAACTCTGGACAAAACCCCAAATTCAAACTCTGGAACGTAATTCCCAGCTCGAAATTCGAGATCTAATGCTGAAAATTCGGAAGAATTTTACCTTGGGAATGAAAGGCGTGTTGTTCCCAGCCATTTGCACCAGATAATTAAGATTTAGCGGGCACTACAATGCAATTCTAAGGCGAATGAGTCTTCTTCTAAACCTCTCAAATTTCTCACTAAAAACCTCCAGGATTTAGAGCTTCGAGCTTTTCCTCCTTGTCCTCGGCCTACAGTCTCCTTGAATATACTATTAAAAGTGGCGGGTCATAATGGGGGTGAGGATGGGATAAAACTAAACATATTTTTCCCTTATACTAATCGCCAAAAGAAAAAGCCCTAATTCTGAGCATTGTTCGCAGCCCAAAGTGGAGAGTGGCATTAGGTAGCCAGCCTGTTCACTACCAAGAACCCCGAAAGGCAAAGTGATTCGGATCAGGTCGTGAACTGCGGCGGCTGGGAAAATTGTAGGAGGGAAAAGAAATTAATATTTTTTTTAATCACATGGTGAATCGGTAATTATCAAGTTTAATCCACGGGAGACCCAGGATCAAACCTCATTGCTGCCACTATAACACCAAGAGCATAACCAACCACCTGCAAGTCGGGTATGCTAAGATCCTATGATTTTAGCAAGAGCAGACCCAGCGGTCAGGGGGGTCCGCCCCTCTAGCCGCCACCACAGCAGGTCACTGTACTCCATGAGATTTGAACTTTGGTCTCCCGAGCTTCACCCGTTTGACTTACCGTTAAACCACACATCACTGCACAAAAAGTAGTGGGCTTGGCCCGGTTCGGTTACTATTCGCACGACGAGCACCGACCTTGCTCGGGATCGAACACAAGACCGGTCCGTCATGACGAGGTCGACCATACAATCAATGGTATTCAAAATTTTAGACAAATTACCATTTTCATTACTATTCATGGGCTATAGAGAGTGCATTCAACAGAACCTAGAAAAATATGACATTCATTGAAAGAACTGTATGCAACAGAGATTAGCATTAAATCCTAAAGGACTCTAGCGCTCTGACGTATTTGCTATATTTACACTGAACACAGCTCCGGATCCGTTCGTGAGATTTTCAAACAAGGCTCCTGTCAGTTTGAACACTGCTATATTTTGTGAGTTTGAACACTGCTATACTTTGTGAGATTGTGAAACAGGGTTGTCTGTCAGATTGAACATTGTTATACATAATTTTTAGACAGCATATTACATAACTGTTGATGAAGTTTGAACCAAGACTGCAGCTAGCTGGTAAGGTCATGGAAGCACAGATTAGTTGGTCGTGCAGCACATAATAGGGTTTTCAAAGCATAAATTTGTTGATCGTGCAGCCCATAACTAGGTTTTGGAGAGAGCTAAGGAATAATGCTATCAAACTAAATGCAGAGAAACCTGAAATAAGATGCATGTGGGAAACAGATGTCAAGCTGATTGACAAAAATCCAGGGAAAAATTTATGTGCCAGATGTCAAACGCACTAGAAAAATGTCAAATAACAGATAGCCAGATTTCAAAAAAATCCATATACCACATGTCAATCACAAAGTAAAAGTGTAAATCCATATGCCACATGTCAATCACAGAATATAAGTGTAGACTACTACACTGATTCAAAAAAAGGCCTATCGGCCTAATTAATAAAATAAAATACATTGATATGATGGTAGTAATCCCGGAAAAAGGTAAAAAGTTAACAAGGTGATTCAAATTGATACCGTGAAGGATGATATTAATTAATAAAAATTAAATAAGTTGATATGATGGCAGTAATCCTGGAAAAAAGTAAAATCCAATTTGTTTCTGATATATTCAGCTGTTTATTGCATTGAGAATTTTTTATAATTTAATAGAAGATGCGTAAATGTAATATAAAAAAGTTTTTCAATATTATAAATTTAATAGGTTTATAATAATAATAAAATATATATATAATCATGGCGAGATGAGATATACATCGATTGATCACACTCCATCTATTATTTAATTTAAACTTCGTTGTTTAATCGAGCATGATTCCTTAATTTAAATTCCGTTGGTTAATTCAGTATGGATGGCATAGAGTAGATACCTTATAAAGACGGGTCAACGAGGTAACTTCTCACAGAGGATTGGTCATTACTGTTTCAAATATATTGACCAACAAATATTTCATGCATTCATTGTAATATTGTTGGCAAAATAGTCGAGTATCTCTCTTGCAATAACCACTCTCAAAAAGCGTCGCCTTCTATACTTTTCTATAATTGATTAATACAGATCAGACCACATAAGGAATGTAACGACAAAGAAAAACAATGGCTACAAAAGCATTTGAAAATAATTTAACATCATGACTTTACAAAAATATTTGAAATAATTTTTAATGGTAATGGTTTTTTTGGTTTTTTGTATTTTTTTCTTAATCGCAATTGTTTTAATATTAATATTAAATATATATATGATATTATTATTAATAGTATAAAAAAGATGTGTAAGTATAATGTAAGAAAGTGTGTTAATATTTTTAAATGTTAATTTAATATGTTTATAATAATCAAATCAATATATATGTGTATATGTCAGTGAAACATCTTAAAGAAATCTTAAATGGAAGGATAATGAGGATACAGATAAGTTTGGAATCTATTGTATATTTTGGTCATGCAATACAGATGTGACCGTCTCTGAGTCATATTTAAGTGATATATTTCATTTTTTGTGTGGAAGAGGAGGGTCTTTGTTGATATTAATTACTAGGCTTTGACAACAATCATTTTTCTTTTTCTTTTTCGTTTGATAGATTCATGGTTAAGTTTATTTGTTGAAGAGGGAGAGAAGGGAGGTAAATAGAAAGACATACAGAGAGAAAGGTGGACAGAGAGAGGGGGAGTGATAAGGGAGAGATGGAGAGAGAGTAAGGGAGAGAGGATAAGGAGAGGAAGAGGGAGATAGACAGATATATATGGAGAGATAATGTGTATATTTGGGGTGAGATAGAGAGACAAAAAAGGAGAGAGATGGAGATAGAGACATAGATAGAGGGGGAGCGAGCTAAGAAGAGAGAAAGAGTGTGTGTGTGTGTTTTTTTTTGGGGGGTTTGGGGGGGGGGGGACGGGGTTGGCGGGGAAGGGGGTGAGATAGAGAGACAAAAGAGGAGAGATAGAGGGATATATATATATATATATATATATATATATATATATATAGAGAGAGAGAGAGAGAGAGAGAGAGAGAGAGAGAGAGAGAGTATGTTATTCACTGAAACATATGCATGGGTTTCAGTGTAGATGTTGATTCCTAATCCTATTTAATTGATTACATTGGATGGATGTATTAGATGCATTGATTTCAAGTAGATGTTGATTTCGAATACTATTTGATTGCTTACACTAATGCATTGATTTCTAATTTTATTTAAAACTTGCACTAGATGCATTAGTGTAGATATTGATTTCTCATTTAATATAACTAGATGTATGATGTACATTAATTTCAAAGTAATTAAATTAATATTGTGCATTGGATTTAGTGTAAGCACAAAATATTATTAACGAGTGCATTGATTTTTGTGTTACAATAATTCAACCATAAATAAAATTTGTTTTTCATCTTAAATAAAATGTTCATTTACCTGAAATGTTTTCTTCTTGAGAGTGTAAACTATTTGTAATTGATTATATGCTTATTATTCCCATTTTCTATCATTCAACATTGTTAGTCACTTTGCATTTAAACAAGGTAATAGAAAAAACTACAATTGAAACTTATTTCGGGTTTAACACCCCATAAGTCACAATCTTGGAGAGCAAGAGAGACAAGGTATGATGTTTACTACAACATCCCGAGTTCAATATTTAAATGATCTACAGTTTCAACTGCGGTTGCAAACTAATAGGTGTGACAATAAGAAGAAAATAGTTTGAGATTAACCACAATGAAGCCTATTTATAATTTACTACATTCTTATTATTCACATTTTCTATCATTCAACATTGTTACATTGTCACTTTGCTTTCAAAAAGATTATTTCAATTATTTTTCATAATCAAGTTATTAACAATCTCTATAACTGAGTAAATTTCAAATTAAAATAACCATATTAATCTTAGACATATTTAAAATGATTATAATAGGTAAATGTTCAACAAATTTTCCATAGACCACTGAAACCAGTGTAGCTCTATATTAACTTTGGATCTATCAAGTGCTATCTATATTAACCTTGGATCTATCAAGTGCTAATAAGGATCAAATCTTTCAATGTACAAACTTTTACTCAAATTTTACAATCAAGAAAAAAGTTGCATCTTGAGAAATTTGATCTCTCTAGATATTTAATAAATTAAATATTAAAATAAATCTTTACTATCATAATATAATATATTTTGTAATAAAAACTTGAATTTAAGTAAATTCAACGTTTTCATCTTTCATTAAAATAATCCCAAGTCTACTTCCAGTTAAATAAAAATTCCTCTTACTTCCATTAAAAATGATGCTAAATGAATATTGTGATTTATCTTGTATAAGTGACTTTCCCTTTTGGAAGCTTTTATTTCATTAAAAAACACGAAAAGAGACATATTATTCAGGAAGTCCCTACTCATGTGTTTTGCTTTCTCGTAGAGAATAAACAAACAAAAAGAATATGTGCACAGCCTTTGAAGGAAAAAACTTAGACTTAATTTGTAATCAAACACCATTGAACATAGCAGTATTATAATCTATCATGTGTTCTCTACTTAATTTATTTGACATATTATTATCACAGCCAAAGCTAATGGTGACACTAAGGAAGATCTTAAACAGTAAAAAAATCTTAAACAGTATTTATTTTAAGATCATTTAGTTTGGAATTTGAAAAGAATTTGATATGAAAAGTTGTTCCAACTAGAAAATGTATTGAAAACATGTTGCCATGTCTGAAATGAAATTATTGAAAATGCACTCCAACCACAAAAATATATAGTGTAAAAATATATAATTTTGATAATTTTGGTAAAAAATATGATAGTGATAATTTAGAAATTAAACAAAATTTTTAAAGTAGAAATTATACCGGAGAAATTTTTGACTAACGTTTTTCTTGAACCAACAAATATAATTCATCATAAAATAAAACAAACCATAACAAAAACTTAAATAAAAACCATATAATTCATCATAAAATAAAACAAACCATAACAAAAACTTAAATAAAAACCATATAAAAACATAAAACTTAAATCGAAAACAATATAAAAACATAATTTCAAATCTAAGTTAATAATTATACAATGCCTGCGGATAAAGCGACCCGACTGCTGGTTATACAATGGCAACCGATAGTCTTTTATTTAAGCAAAAATAAATTATTCCTTCATGCTTTCAAATTTGGGTTTCCTATTGGAATCTGAATTTGAATCTAACTGTGTATCATAGACATACATGGATGAGGTGTGCAATAAATTAATGAAAAGAGAGAAATGATATAATTATGAGGCGCCCCTGTTGATCATTTCCATGTAGCGGACAAGAGAGTCTTCCTTCTGCAGCCTCATCTCGGTATTGAATTTCTCAATGAACGCCTCCACCCGTTTGTTCAGTTCATCCACCCCAACATGAGAACTTTTCCTCTTCAAGCTTCCCCCGGACCTCCTTACTCCACTACACGGGAGCGCTGAAGATTCTTCTTCATTGCCCCGCCTGACAGAAGGGGAAGAATGATCGATTCTTGATTCTTCCGGGTTGTTGGGGATTGGACGGAGATGCCTCGTAAGAGGGGGATGACGCCCCTCTGTGATTTTTTTCCACACCGATTCAAATGTTTCCTCCTTGTGTTTCTGGCTCACCCGTAGAGATTTGCAGGCGCTTTCGTGCACGTTCACCTTTCGACGAGTGAAACGAGCAGAAGCCAACACTTTATTAGACTCATCATCGGCTCTTGCGATACCCACAGCAGGTCTCCATGCCGCTGCTTCTAAAGAATTCGTGCCTTTTTCCACTTCCAACAAAGGGGTCGTATATTCGCTCTCCATTACTTCAGCTTCTTCACAGTCATTCTGAATCGTTTCATTCTCAGATTCTGGGTCCAAGTCCTCGCGGCATCCGCTGATTTCCTTGACTAATTCCGAGAAATGGCGATGGTGGTCCAGCTCCTGGGGCTCGTGATCGTGGGATTGATTGGGCGCTAAATTGAACATCGTCCGAGCCGGAAAGCCGCCGGAATTGGCGAATATGGCGAGAATGATGCAGTTCAACAGGAAAAACAAATATGGCGGAGTCAGCCAGCCAGAGAACGAATCCCGCGCCCACGAAACGGTCACCGCCACAAAGTGCTGTAGCGAAGGAAACAGCGGCTTCGATAAAAACGGAGCAAAAGCTATGGCCACAGCCGCCACTACGAATGAAACTCTGTAAATAGCGGAGGCGGATGATTTCTTCCTCGCGTCTATCTCCATATAATACATGAAAACCTGCAAATCAATAGAAAGCAGATGGAGTAGATAAAATGGAAAGATGAAGAGTAATAGAAAAATAAATGATGGGGAATGAATGGCAGAAGGGGTTGTATAAGTATGTGAGCATCATTGAGGAGAGCGGAAGCAACGACAATAATAGTAATAATAAGATAAAATTAATAGGTTTGCAGGAGTGGAAAAAGCAGGACGCGGAGGACTGGGAAAAGCAGGACGCGGAGGGGAGTAACTTTGTAGGTTTGCTAGTTTATGTAATTGCTTTTTTTGTTTTTGAAAGTTATGGAAAATTTGGTAGAGATTTTTTAAATTTAAGTTATAAGGGTTAAATTTAAAAATTTTAGGTACTTTAAAAATTTTGATAATGCGAATCTATTTCTAATATAAAAATAAAAATTAAACATTATTTTTACAACCTTTTTTGAAATTCTTTTACCAAAATTTCATCAAAACAATTCTTCAGCCTCCCTAAACAACTCCTACCTAATTTGGTATCAAAACAATTCCACAGCCTCCCTAAACAACTCCTATGTAATTTGTAATTTCGTATGAAGGAAGAGGACGATGAAGATAAAGCAAAGGACGTGTTTGTGTCATTTCCACGGAATGTGCGCATAATAATTCTAGATTTACAGTTACGTTTCAATACCCGCATTTTTTTTTTCCTGTTGTAATGGTCCACTAAGCTCACATGGAAAAAGCGTTAGCCTCATATCAAGTCAAAATATCGGTGGTCAATCGACTTTGTTTTCTGACTCCGACCTGCCATTGCTCCCTCATAGCCGGGCGGTGCCTAACGAAAAGAATAGTGTCTGCGTGGATAAACAGCAGCATTTAATTATGGTCCCTGGAACTCACACTTTACATGGCAGCTGCCAAAAAACTTTGACAGACAAAATTGCTACTTCAAATCTGACGCCACCCAATAAGCCTGCATCTTCAATTCTACATTTGACTTGACCAAACCTCAATCCAATGGTGTTCAAGCTATGGACGCAACAAATATTAATAACAATATATATTCGCAACAAATATTAATAACAATATATATATTAATAATAATTATTTAAAATAAAATTATAATTTGAAGAATTTTTATGTTTTTTTTTAATTAACCATCTGAAATATATCATGATGTAAGTGTTTTGATATTTATCAATATTTACTAATCATTTAATTTAGATGGCTGTGTTAGTAATCTTAGTGTTTTGATATTTATTAATATTTACCAATTATTTAATTTATATCACTGTGTTAGTAACCTTAGTGTTTTGATATTTATCAACATTTACCAATCATTTAATTTATATGGCTATATTAGTAACCCTAGTGGCCTACATAGCCTTGGGGTTACCTCAATTTGTCAAGTTCCAGTTGCTAAAATATCTCACCAATTGGAGGTCAGGAGGTCAATTCTCCTCAATGCCCTTGGGGTTAGGATTTTCTAATAAGCTGGTGGGATGTGATTCTTTCAAGTTAATTTGCCCAGATATTTCCTTTGGAAAATAACCCTCGTGGCCTACACCCTTGTCATCCACAATGTAAACAAAAACCCACTCATTATGTCATATTCCATCACTGCCCATAACCATAAAAATTATTCTCACATATTGCACGATGTGACAGGGATGGTGATAAGTTGACAAGATTTGAGAGAATGACTTTTGGTGTTTAGATCATTAGAGATATAGTTTCTCCCAATAGCCCGAAAACTAGATACCACGATGAGAGCATGTGGCACTTTTTCATTTCTTTCAAGTGTTTTGGACATTGGCCAAAACCATTTTCACTGTGGCCCAAAAGGTGCCCATCTAAACCCAAACCCAAAGATAACAACATGGCCTTTACATGGACTCTTAATCCTAGACACCATACCATGACATCATTGGGGTTTTTTGCTGTGATTCCATGCCCTCACCAAGCACAAAATTCTTCTTGGGATTAACCTTGAAATTCAACAGTAATGATTCCTCATCACTGTCTTTCATTAAATGCACACCCAAATGGTGGGTTTTATCTATATTATTCTTGTAACCACAAACTTTTCATTATGTCTACTATTGTCATCACTTGGTTTATCTATAAGATATTGTATATGGGCATCTATTCTTCCATTTCATTCTCCAATTTCATCTGTGCTGGGAATATTCACCACTCAATTAATCCTCTGGGAAATCATCTACACTTGTCAAAATTCCAATATCGTTATTCTTTATAATGGCTTGTATTTTGGAAACTGGTTGATGTCTATGGCTCTGAGGTTTAGGAGAATCAAGATATGATTTTATCCAAAATTATGGAACTATGTTATCAAGGGTTGTAGGATCATGATGTGTTGGAAACTTGACTAGACTGAGAATGGGGATGAATCAGTATAGTGCCTTCATGGTCATCAATTTACTAGCTTTTACTTTTCTTTCTAAAAGTTATCTGAACTATTATATAAGCATCAACAAATCATATAAATAACTTATTTAATATATTAACAACATTCAACCACAACATAAGAATCAATATATAAAAACAACACATGTAGACACCAAATATAAGTGGAAATCCATAAAGGGAAAAACCATGACTTTTGCTGTTGTGATGTAAAGGCAAGCTCCTACTTCCTCTATTACATCAGTTTTTTGTAGGCTTCCACCTATAGGAGGCTTATACCTCGATTTTCTTCTGCAAGCTACAACTCGTTGGGAAAGTCCTACTCCCTCTTTTAAGGCTTCTACCTACATGAGGATTCTACCTTGATATTCTTCTGCAAGCTACAACTTGTTGGAAATCTCCTACCCCCTTTTCTACAGGCTCCATCTTCTCTTTTTCAGGCTACTACTTGAAAGGAGACAACAATCCCCTGATAAGATTACAAATTTATTTTGTTGGTTTACTTGGTCTTTGTCTCCATTTTGAACCCTGTCTCTATCCTCTTCTTCCTCAACTCTAATATACATTTGCTCCTCTTTGGATTTCTCTCTTTTCCAAACAATCCGCAAACTAGGTCTCACAATAAATGAGTCAATTCTCTCACTCTCTAACCATTCTTCAATTTAAAAGAACTTATTTTTATATGCATAAATTGTTCACTGTTAGTGTTCCATTTAGGAATATAAAGTGAAGGGTTGTCTCTTTGTATTCCAGGACTCTTTGTGGTCTCTCTCTACATTGCCAATTTTGAAGATCAAGTCAAGATAAATAGACCTTGTAATATTAAAAAAAATGAAGTAATACAAGCCAAAAATAATGATTGCAAAAACTAAGACCAATGTATATTTCTTTTTGCTTATTACAAGTGTCATACACATTTTTCTAGGAGAAAATACACATATATACGCGGTCTTCTCATTGAGAAAATGGGTATATGTTGTTTCATTCTTATTTTTTCTTGCTATTCCTTTCAAGCACACTAGTATACTTTGTTCATCTTTGACTAGAAATACACCAACAATCGTAGCGACAACCAAACACTCCAATACTTTGACAAGCATATCTCTCAAGACACACTAGCAACAATACATCAACATCTTGAAGCATTTACATCACAACATTTGCAAGACATTTACATCACAACATTTGCAAAATATTTACATCGCAACATCTACAAGACATTTACATCACAACATATGCAAGGCCATATCTATGACAAGCACCATACTCATAACTTTACATGATCAACAATACATACTCATTAGACCTTTACACTTTATGTGATGCTTACAAGCAATTGCTTCGCATTACACAATGACTAACAACACCTTCAACACCCTTTGCCATCAATGACAACTTTTCCAACAATCTCCCCTCTTTAGCATTGATGATAGCAATGATTTGTTCCTCCCCCTTTTGTCCCAAGAATTATTTCTTACCTCCCTAAGAATCTCTTTTCCTTATTTCTCCTAACTTCTTCTTACCTCCCCCTTTGACATCAATGGAAAGGGGGTCCAAAGCATGTTAACACTTATAATGTCAACACTTACATTGTCAACAACATACTTGACCTCATAGTTAAGGGCACTCACATTTCCTATTGCTTCACAACTTGTTGCATTCCCTTCCTGCCATGAACCTTGTAAAAAGTGTGCTCCTCGTTCCCAAATAGGTAAAGGAAAATTCTTTAGGCTTCAAGCTTGTTAGTCCTTGTAACCAAGCTTGTCTTTTGTGTGAGATAAGATGATCTCATACAAATATCATAAGTCAAAATCAAGATCTTCTTGCAATTCAGTCCAGTCTATATTTTCTGCAAAAGAGTTGCTACCATCAACAACCAACAATGGTGGCCACTTTGACAAGCACAAAAGAGGCTTGATATTCTGAATAAATTTTCAAATGATGAAGATCTTGAGACCAAATCCTTGCTTTCATAAATAGACACAAGGAAACGTAGGCAATGTATAGACTGTCTTGCAAGAGAGAATGCCACAAATGATTGAAAAGCATCTGATGATTACGAGAAAACATTGTTACATCAAATATTTGTATGTTAAACTTCAAAATCTAGGATTGAAGAAGAATTTCTCTTTATGCTAGGTGAGAATGCAAAAATGGGTTTCCTAAGTTCTTGTTATTTTATGTTAACTTGATGAAGACATCAACTTGAAATACTTTACGAGGCCAACGAAACCGCAAAAGGTCAGTAAGGCATTGATCAAGGATTTATAAGTCAACTACATTAGTGTTGTTGTGAATTAACCATTATTTGGCATGATATTGAAATATGATAAATCTCATTTTCATCAAGTTTTTCAACCTCTGCCTCACAAACATAACAACAAACTGGCTTGAAAACTTCATCTCTTAATTTCATTTTTAGCTTCAGGAAAGTTATTATAATTTTTGTTGTATCGATTATCAGAATTTAAATGGAAGGGACCTGTCACAAAATGGTTTCATCAAATCACCCAACGCTGAATCTACGATCTAAATTAATTGGGCAGCGCCTAACCAGCCATATATCGCGTATTCAATGTATCCGGAGATGCACGCGAGATAATCCGTTAACACACAAATTTGAAAACTCGTCACTAAATAAAAAAGGGCAATTTGCGTGTTAACGGGCTGTGTCGCGTGCATCTCCGGGTGCATTGAATACGCGATATATGGCTGGTTAGGCGCTGCCAATTAATTGTGTCACCCCTCACCTCGATTTTCCAAAACCATGAGATGGCGCAAAATGGTTTTTCATTTTTCAAAACCGCATGTAGTTGTTGACATATTTATGACAACACCTACGAGACCTACATGCACCTTAACTATGTCTCAAACCTTATGTGTATTAGTCAAACTTAAAGAATTGTTTCCACCATGTATTGTATAGAACTTTATTAAAGGGAGAGATTTGCAGATTTGAAATGTAAAAAGATATAAATTAATATCATATATATTATTTATATATCATATTAAAATTATAGAAGCATTCCGAAAATTAAATATAAGTCTTGTGAAATCAAAAGAAAGATGTAATTGTCTATAAATCAGTTTTGTAGCCAATTCTTGACAGTTAGTTTAGGGGTTGTGAATAAAAGTTACTAATAAACATTGGGAAAGGGTTCGAAATATGAAAGTGGAGAGTCTAAAAATGAAGATAAATTGTAATGAAATATCTCTCTAAAACTGAATAATAAAGACCAAATTGATTCAATCTTTGGGCAAGTTGCAAACTTGCTTTTCTTTTTTTATGTTTTTCAAATTATATATGTTTTTCTTCTATTGGAATATTGTACAACAAAGTTAGGTTATTTAAGTTAAGTCTTTGAATTTACTGTTGGCATTATGGTGTGCATGGATCCAGCTAGGTGATGTTGGCATTGATGTCAACCCCTCATAGCCTACTTGATGTATGGATGTCTTCATTATAACATGGTTGCAGCTAGTTTGATGTTGGCATTGAGATGGTTATGTTAGGAATTGATGTCAACTCTTGATGTCATCCTTTTGATGATGGTCAGATGATGGCAGTATGGTGTTCATGGAGGTAGAGGTTGTTGGAGATGCAGATCTTCATGTGATGGAGATGGTGGCACACTTGATGATGCAAATCTTCATGGAGATGACTTATTGCAGTATGATGGCCGCGTGAAGATGTTTCTATAGAGGTGTTGTAGGTACGTTCAGAGGTGTTGCAGCTTGTGGAGATGATTGTTGGAGAGTGGACTTGTTGGCACTCTTTTCAACCTTGTTTGTTGGCCCTTTTAGGTCAACTTAGTAGTGACACTTGAGAGACTTGTTTGATCCACCTGAAGATGTGTCAGAGGCAATATCAGAGTTTTGGAGGCTTGTACATATGCTAGAGAAGTGATCCAACAGGTGGCAGAGGTTCTGAGATAAAGGCTTGATGTTTTTCTTCATCCTTTACTACAGTTGCATGCAGCCAAGCCTATGGGAGAACCTAAAAGGCTCCATTCGCTGGAAGACATTCCTATGGGAGCGATTGGAGGTTCCAGTCGAGTTCAACTAGTGTTGTGAATGCGACTAAGGATTTTCATGATATTTTTTCTGCATTCCTTGCACAAATCGAAAGAAAACCAGCAAGGAAATTCTTAGAGGGTTCCAAAAAAGTTGTAAAGGTCGGAAATTTTTTGAAAATTTCCTTCAATGATGTGAATTCATTCAGTGCACAAGTAGTGGCCATAGTGGATTTATTTAGTCCAATTTGTGCACCCTTTATCCTAGACCCAAGCTCAATTTCGTCCTACATGTTTTATATTCATCACTTGGGAGCTATGTGATAATTGATGTTGAGTGTATGTGTGTAGGAGAAGGTTGCATAAAGTGAGTATGCCCCATAACTATTGGAAAGCATAAATGCTTCAGTTTGTGAGTGAAATGGCAGTTAATGGAAAATATTTTTAAAGCAATGCATCAATTTTTTAGGTCAAATTTGAGGTTGTTGTAGCAGAGATTGTTTGGAGGGATTTTGCATGTTGTTGGAGTATATTTTGTTAGTGACTCTCACATTTGTCTTTGCAAGATCTACTGATGCATTTGGAACATAGCCATAGTGTGTTATGATGTTAATTGTATTATGCAACATTATATTGATGTGAGGGTTTGATAGTATTCAATTTTGATGTGGCCACTATTGTGCTAGAGTCGAGAGCACATATGTTTGTGGTGTTTATATTTGTTTTGATGATGATATATTGTTACTAGAGGTCATGTTGCAGAGCTGAATCGATTTGAGTAGAAAGTTTTGGGATTTAGTTTGAAAATAGATGAAAGGAGATCCACATTGAGTAGAGGAGAAGTGACTTCATAGACGTGAAGCAATGATTGTGATGTTTCAGTGATAGGAACAGTTTCTCAATCCAATGGTAGTTGGATAGTCCAATTAGATTTGGGCAAGAATTGATTGATAGTGGCAACTTTCAGTGGATGGTAGTCCGTAGATCCATGGAGAACACAGTCTTATGAGCTTATCAATAGAATCGAGTCTCCAAGATCATCAAAGTCAGTTGATTGTATATGAGGCCTAGTCTCTTGATTGATGGGAGTCATTCATCTATGTAAAAATACTATATTTGCAAGATAGAAGATTCAAAGTAGCGCAACAACAAGGGTTGTTTTTTGCCCAGTGAAGGGTTTTCCACTAGATATCTTGTGTCTCTTGTGTGATGGTTTTCGTGGTTGTATTTGTGGTATTTTTTCTCTCATGGTTCTTTGGTTTAGTTTCTTACATTGTTATATTCATGTGATGATATAATATATCGTTGGATATATGCATGATTTAGTAAGTGAAATTTTAATTGGTAAGTTAAGAAGATCACACTACTGATTCACCCGCTCCTCTTATTAGTGCTCAAAGGTTTCCAAGATTTACTTGCTGGTACTCAAGTTTTTTATTTAAAAACCCTTAATAGGTGCTCCATGTTCCACAAATTCACTCACATTTTCTTATTATTCTCACCATGATTTCCCCAGAGTTGAAGTGCATATTCTTAATTGAGTGTGTTGAAAGCCTACCTTGTTTTATCTTCTTTTACACCATTAAATCCTTAGTTCAAAGTATTCACAATGCTCACTGACTCATGGCCATTCTAGTTCTGAAAGATAGGTTTTGGAATTAGAGAAACCATTACAACTCTCATAACCTCTTTCCCTTTGGCCAATCCTTTAAAAGTATTTATCAAATTAGTAGATGTTGTTAGCATGAAGTTTTTTTTGCAAGTGTACAAAAAATGCTTCACTTAATTTTCTAGTGACAAGCAACCCTAGCAAAAAAATGGCTATTAATGTATTCTCCGGACCTTCAAAATAAGTGTTAAAACCCTACTATAAAATGATATGCAAACCAAGAGACACACATAACAATGAAATAAGAGTGTAACAACCCAATGGAAATATGAAAGAAACTTTTATTTTATTAATCAAATAGAAATTTTACACTTGATGAGGAGAGATTGTAGACTTGGATCTACAAATCTCCCTCTCTGAGATGGGTCCCTTGAAGGCCTTGTGCTTAATCTCTAACTCTTTCTCACAATGTATGTGGTGGGCAAAGAATGGCAATGGAGACTTGAAATCAAGATGAGAGCTCAAATGTCATAGGATGATAATGGGGATGATGATATTGGTAATAGTGAAGAATGAGGAGAAAACCCCTCTATTTATAACAAAATATTGAGATAGATTGAGATTTAGAAAATAATAAAATATTATAGACTAAATCAAAATTTCGTTGTTGTGAATATTTTATTATATTTTGGAGAGGTAAAAGATATTCGAAATGGTAAAATATATTTATTTAGAAAGTGGCTAAAGTAATTAACAAATAAAAATGATTTATTAATTACTCTATGGTGATGAAGACAAATATGAACTAGAAATATTATTAAATAATGATTTAACAATTATCTCATGAGGGAAATAGGGGAATCATAAATAAATAATGATTTACTTAACTATTCTCATAGGGATTTTTGGGTTTTAATGGGAAATAATTTAGGAAAATGGATCACTAAAGTATCTCTTGAGGTGAAAGTGGGTTTTAATATGTAAAAACCCATCCTACATGGTGTATTTCAATCAACCTAGTAAGACATGGCTAGGTAATTATTTTTTGGGTGATAACAAATTGCTCCCCAACATAAGAGTGTTAGGAGCACATCGTATGACCGAAATATGTTGTAGGTTCACTTTCACGAGACACTGAAGGGGAGTCATAGAGACAGAGAGAGATCATTGAAACAATAGGAAGGACTGAAATTGATGGGCGCGAGACCTACTTGTTTGATAGAAGTATCCTTTTATTGATCAGTACAAGATCTCAATGATGTGGGGTAGGCATACCCATACTCGTCGAGATAATTGAGTACAAATGATAATGATGTGCCCAACAATATGGGTCTGAGCAAATAGAGTACATGATACATGATAAGCTGCCATCAACTGGGCTACAAATAGATACAACGATATAATGAATCCCATATACATAATTTCCTAGAATAGAGAAGCGAGGATTGATATAATGAAATGTGTTGATTTGAGTACATAGGACATAATTTCCCCCAGGCTAATATGATGGGAATATCACAAGCTGAACAGGAAACGGCTTGAAAGATATGAATGAACCATCTAAATGGCATGTGCATGTTGTGGCCTTTGTGATTGGTTGAAACCAAGCTAGTCAAATCTACATAACTGCATATGGGGCTGGAATCATGTATTATTGTCTGTCGGGCATGTGGGGGTTTACCTGAAGGGCCACCACCTCATGACGTTTGAAACATCTCACACACACCTAGGGAATGTTGGTATGATCTACTGGATCACTGGACCATGAATTGTATGATTCTCAATCATGCGATAAGGAGTTGGATACGAGCACGTGAGAAACAACCAAGTCAAAGGTCAATGATGATTCCCTTTGCCTTATCCAAGGTACCAAATTTTTTTGAAGGCTACAACCAAGGTACATTTCCTCTAGACCATTCCCTTGGAATATATGTGCTAAAGTCAACAAAAGAAGGTTTGCCAAATTTGAGGTAATGAGGAGTCCTCAATAAAGGCACAAGGATCATGACATTGTTAATGATAGATACTGACACAAGGGATAATCATGGGGAAATAATGGGACTGGCGGGCTTATGACTTGTCAGAGAAAAATATGCAAGGTTGACCTGAAAGTGGCTGACACAATTTCAAAGGGGATGGTTAAATACTCATACAAAGGCTTTTAAAAGACAATTCACGATAGTTGGAAGCCAAATGTGAGAAAAATGGGATGAATGTGATGCACGGATGGATACTATACTATAACAGGACTCAATGGGACTCTAAACATACTTTATGGATGTAGGGGTGACTCATCTCCGATACTCTGAAAAAGGGTGACTCTATGATGCTTCCACATGGGAAAGGCCTATAAGGGACCATAAAAACATGAGTAAATAGTGGTTACTCATGATGAAACTCAACAAATAGGTTGACAAGTGTGAAGGACAAGTGGTGCAAAAGTAAGATCCACTCATATGGAGAGATTTGGTTTTAATAGGCGGCAGAGTGAGACTTTGTGGAAAAAATGGCTTCGTGGGGAAGTTTCAAATTACCAGAAACAAAGAGAGACCCATTATAGAGCTCAGTGAGAGATTTCCAATGGTGCTAACAATTTTTCAAACTGAGGTATGGTTTTCTCATAATGGTTGATGGAAAAAAACTAGGGTTTTTCTATAAAAGGGCTTCTTTCCCCGAATTCCAATTCATTTGCACATTGAGTTGTTGGAGAATTTGGAGAGGACGAGGATGCCCTAAATCTTGGCAAGCTTGTAGTAGACAAACCAAACATTGTATTTTATATCTATGAATTTCAGGTAAGTGGCCTTACTTGTTGAAAAATGGCCTTAATGCTTCTTGGAAGGATGGTTCCTGGTGAAGAATCAAGGTAAAAAAGGAATACATGAATGAAATACTAGAGAAGGTATAGGGTCATCCCTGCCCTCCAAGTCAAACATGGGGACATGGTATGATGGTAAGTGTGATATCAGATAGAGTGGAATATTTGAAGATATGGTATCAATAATATATGATATGCGATGTGTATATGATTCGCTGGAGAGTCCGGTAGGATAAAATATTCAAGGAATGAAAAGATAATCAACCATACCTAGATTGTTGAGGTCTAGGCTAAGACTGATATTAATCTAGTCAGAAGGTGGTTGGGGGGAACCATCATGCCCCAAAGCATGGGATACTTCCCCCCATCATATGTGATGTATGGGACCAATCAGGTATACAAAGGTGGGAGTGATTTCCATAGCTGGATGAGTTTGTGGAGCACCATTGTGTTCCAAGTGCTCAAATAGTGGATTCAAGCATTTGACCTAACTGGAACGAGATCCTCAAGAGGATGATGAGGAGATGTAGGGGCATAACTGTCCCCCATTTTTTAATTTATGGTTATACCATGTTATGCACATGCTGGAAGCATTTAGAATAATGGAATACATAATATGGTTATGCACTTTGTGGTGTCATCGCCATTTTTGGTTATGGTTGTCTTCTTATGGGAAGAATGGATAGATGCAGTGGGAGAAAGGCAATGGTGGATTATCTATCTCATGTGGTACTACATATATGAGTCAAATTGAATGAATTTATGGGTTCATATACATGGTGTCACCATACCAAAGAGTGGCTTGCAATATAATGAACTGATGGTCACCTAGTAGACACTATGGTTGAATAAAAAGAATGTCTAAGGGACTAGGTTGTTGATGTAAGATGGAGGTATGATTAAGTGGATCATCTCCAGGGAGATCTGGAGTGATACGGGACTCTATAGGTTCTTCAAGGTGGGGAGGAATAATCGTATTAGAGTTGACACTACTAGATGCACTATGAGGGTTGGGGAGAATTTATTCTCTTGGACTTTCAAACATGGATGCCCGCTTACCCAAAGATTATGTGGCAATGCAGTGGCCACAAGGTGGATGTGGTTCGAATTCATGGTTCAAAGTAAGGGGTTATTGAACCAATCATCATTATGGGAGAAAAGGTTCACATACACATCGTCAGAAAAGGTAGACATGTGACTAGTGGATGTAATATCCACCAATGTTGAGACCTGTTGTGATGTTCAAAAACCCCCCATTTATTGATTTAATATTTAATATTCTATTAATAAATGGGGACCCTTTATAAAAATCCTCCCAAAAAAAAAAAACTTAGCACTTAAAGGCTTTATTTTTAAATTATTAGAAATAAATTGCTAAATAATATAAGGTATCAAGTCAAATCCCTTTAAGACTAGCATTTCTCGCTTTATCGCATATCGTTGGATCATGTGTGTCAAAGGTTAATTAACAACTGGGATCCGCGAATTGTGATGGAAGGGATCACTGTAATAAATTTAGGATATCATTTAACTTTCAATTTAAAGCTAAGACTTAAGGCATTCTTGTAAAATGAAGAGCCTATCGCAATCACATATCGGATTTCACAAAAAGAACAACTCACAAAGCTTGTTGGAATATAAAAAATGCGATATTGCAGTATAGCAAGCCAATACTTATCGCATTGCAACGCTTTACTTAAAGGCCAATCCTGTGAACTACAAAAAAAATTTGGAACGTGATATGACCCGGAATCAATAAAAATAAATGTTATAAAGTATAAGTTTAGTCTGACTCTTAGTAAAAAAACACTTTACGCAATAATTATTCATTTAGGTAGAGTGCGTTCTAAACAACGAAAAGTATGTCGCTCACATCGTATCTAGCAAAATTCTAAACAGATCCAAAAAATGCACAACTGAAAATGCGATATTGCGATAATATTATTGCAATTGCATAATTGGCATTTCACATTTTAAACTCGCCACCTTAAAGTTTTTCCCTTCCCGTTTGTGATGCGATAGTTTAAATGAGTAATAAAGGCCATGATAAAAGATCTCAGTGCGTATTTAATAAGTTTTAATGGAATTTATGTTAAGAATGGCTTGACGTGACTTGATATATTTCATATGCATTTTGAATAAAATCTCCTTTCTTATCACCATTAGGGGTTAATTGTATCATTTAATTCTCACCGTCATTCTCGTTTTGTGTTTATCCCATAATTTCCATTTGCTCCATTTCAAGAGACCTCTGCAGAAAACAATGTTGGAAAGAATGGCGAAGAAGGGAAAGGCAAATGAATCTTAGAAATCAAACATGATACCACTTTTCTCCTATACCACATGCAGCAAATATGGAGAAACCACGACATGGGAATCCATGTATAACCTGTTAGAAGAAGAGAAGCCCAGGCCACTGGTAACAAAGGCTATGACCGATGCCTAGGAATAATTTGATGCCTCCTATTTTGAAACGATTCATGCACCGAATAGATGCGAGACCAAAGATATTACCATACACGGATATGGTAAAATGGGTAATTGATGATGTGGATGTCTCGGATAGGACTTTTAGGAATACAAGACAAGAGGTTATTGCATCTTTCTCACCAGACAATCTACAACAAATGTACTAGCTACCAGAGCCTCAAACGCTCTATAACCAAGAATTCTTTGAGAATTTCGCAAAAAAGAGAACGAGGACCCATTGGACATTATATAGACCTGGAGGTCAGGTGAAGGAAAATTCAAACGAGATAAATCTGGTATGTACTCAATAACATCCCTCTCTGGCCCTCATAATTTCACAGCAGCAATGATGTGTAGGTTATTCGATAAACCCAATAGCACCAAATTCTCTATGGAGTGGCTCCCATTAATTGATGAAGCAGTTAATGCAATAGTTATGAACTAGAGTCAGATTTTATCAAACAATTTATCAAAGGCCATTATGGAATATAGAAAGAAGAGAAGCGTTTCTTCAAGGAATTTTTCCCCTTTCTTTATGAGTGCTTTTGTTATGGACGCAATTTGTTTTTGTTCTCAGTTTCCGAACATGGGATGGAAGTGGATTGTACAGAACCCACTTCCCATCCATATATACCATAAAATTTTGTGGGAATCTCAATTCCATCCCCATTTTTACAAAATCTTCCATGGTGTTATGTTGCCTATTCATAAAATTTTTTTTGATATAACAAACCCTAGGTTTTCTGAAGAGGCCAAATTAGACATCTTTCCAGTTGCTAGATGGTTCGGGGAGGATACATTCACCTACAATAGAGTTTTTGGGAGCATTTATTCTCCACATGTCCTCCCATATTATGTCTCAGACAAGATATTAGCCAAAGAAATAACTTGCCAGATAGTAGGGGAGGTCGGTTTAACCAAAGGACTGAAAGAACAGAAGAAAGCCATTTGACCAGCCTTTCCATTACAATGTGGTGCTTTTGCACTACACGACTATGGACCTGCAGTAAAAGAAGTAGAGATTATTATGTCTCTGAAATTAGCCACAGTTCTGGGGAGACAATATGACCCAAATCACATTGGTAAAGAACTTACCACTATGGTGAAAGTCAAATAGTTCACTCATGAAGAGGATTCCTTTGATGACCTCTTTCAAGAAGTAGAAACATTTTCACAAGTCCTACATTTGGCATCATTACTATTGAGCCCAGAAGATATTAATGCTTTTCATGTGTATAGCAATAAGAGACTGTTAAATGTCCCATTGGACCTATAACAGATTGAACCAATAAGAGAACCAACACCTAGAGTAATCTTGGAGGGAAGTTCAAAAGAAAATTCTGAAGAAGAAACCCAAGAGAAGTTGACTCATGAGTTAGAGCACTGAGAATGACAATCTCAAAATGGAGGAAACACAAATAAAGGGCCTGAGAAAGATACAACTGGAAGTACAGAGGAAATGACCGAACAAGACTTGGCAAAGAAGCAGGTAGGGGTTGCTTCTAGTTCATCACAATTATGTAAGGCTCTAGTCATTGACCCGGAATAGGAATGGGATCAATTCAATAAGAATCTCCATACGGACACAAATCTCGAGGAAACATCTGAACTACAAACCCAACATAAATAAAATCCAGAAACAATAGAGCAAGGAGCTACAGGTACTCAGGACATTGAGGTTATCCCTATTTTTCCTACTTCTGAAATTGTCTTGAGAATTGAAGAGATACCTCCATTAGATATATTCTACAATCCTACTCATAAGGATGTAGTTAAAAGATGAAGGAAGAAAAGGAAACTGGACACCAAGGCTATTACGACTCTAGAAAATGAACCAATGGATGTTGTGCGGAAGGACACCCATGTTGACCCATCAAAGAATCTCACAAAGCTATTGTAGTTCACAGGAGCTTATGCCACAATAACCATTGATAAGGAAACAGATGTCCAAATTCTTCTAAAGGAAAAGGAACAGAAAATGTTGTTGCTTGTACAACAATTAGCAGTAGAAAAAACTAATCAGCAAGCAAAACAATAGGTAGCCCATCTTCAAAGAGAGTTTGAATAGATGAGATTACAACACTAGGCCAGCTTATCAGAAAAGGATTCGTAAATTCATCAAATGTAAGCCATGGTGGATAAATTCAAATATAACTCTCAAATTGATGAATTCATCAAAGAACCAGTCAACCTCAATTCCCTATTAATGTAGCAAGAAGAAATATTCAGCTAGAAAATCTCATAGATAAATCCTTACTATGAAACAAGTGATAGATTGACAAACCAAGTAATTGATATGAGGTTTGAATATGAATAATTCTACAAAAAGGTTTTTGAATTTATCACCTAGCAAGAATCTGAGGATGGAAGAAAGGCTGACTTACCAACAGTGGAAGAATCCCACAAAGATATTTTGTTTACAGATTGAGATTCATGGTTGAATCAAGAAAAAAGGGCAACAGGGATAGCAGTAGGAGCAACAAGTAGTATAATAGAAGCCTTAAATGAAAACCTCCATGGTGCCAACCTTTACAAAGAGTGCATACCATGGTTTCTACCAAATTTCAAACAACTAGAGCTGTAGTGGAAATAGACAACGCAGGAAAATAAAGAGGCAATTAAACAACTAACCAGGCTGAATTAGGAGACATACTGGCAGTTTCTAGTAAAACCACACAACCAATGGATGACTTTGCAGTGTTTAACAACCTCTACACAAAATATGGTGCCTAATGTAGCAAGAAGAAATATTCAGCTAGAAAATCTCATAGATAAATCCTTACTATGAAACAAGTGATAAATTGACAAACCAAGTAATTGATATGAGGTTTGAATATGAATAATTCTACAAAAAGGTTTCTGAATTTATCACCTGGCAAGAATCTGAGGATGGAAGAAAGGCTGCAGTGGAAGAATCCCACAAAGATATTTGTTTACAGATTGAGATTCATGGTTGAATCAAGAAAAAAGGGCGACAGGAATAGCAGTAGGAGCAACAAGTAGTATAATAGAAGCCTTAAATGAAAACCTCCATGGTGCCAACCTTTACAAAGAGTGCATACCATGGTTTCTACCAAATTTCAAACAACTAGAGCTGTAGTGGAAATAGATAACGCAGGAAAATAAAGAGGCAATTAAACAACTAACCAGGCTGAATTAGGAGACATATTGGCAGTTTCTAGTAAAACCACACAGCCAATGGATGACTTTGCAGTGTTTAACAACCTCAACACAAAATATGGTGCCAAATTTATTAGATGCCGTATTTACTGGACAGTTAAAATCCACAATCAGCTAGCCACCTAAGCTCAAGCCAATGATCGACATTTGCAACCTCAAAGATCAAGTTAGCAAATTGACTTTGTTCAAGTTCAAAGGAGCTAGTCATTAGTTTAATTCTATTTTAAGTTATACTTTTTTCCCACTATTTTTAAGAAGGTTGTTTAAAACCTCCTTAGCTATTTTTGTAATAATCTATTTTGAGGCATGTATTTTAGTATTTAAACCCCTCTCATGCATTTAGAGAGGGGTCCAGAATTTTATCAAAACCACTTTTCAAGACATTACACTTCTGTATTTTTGGGAAGGTTTTGATTAAATGAAGGGAACATATCTATTTTTCTTTGAATGTCTAGCATGCTCTACTAAAATTACATTTTTGTACTCTTAGAGTGTATTGGATTGAATGAAATTGGGTCAATATTGCTGAAGCACATGAGTAGGACTTATCATATATGGTACTTTTATCATATGATTATGTTTTATTTATGTATTAGCAATACTTCTTCTCTCGATTGTTTTATGTATGAAAGTCTAAATTATAGTTCTGCATTATTGCACTTATGTATGATGTTTTAGCTGTGATTCCGTTTTGAATACATAAACGATTTTTATATGCAATATATTTCTCTCAATTGTTTTGTCTAACTATTTATCCAAAACAATTATTGTTAAACGATTTCATTTCTTTTGGCAGTTGAATGATCTTTATTACCAATTTTTGTGAGACATCATTGTAGATCACATATCTTATTTTATTCCCCGGGTATATTTATAGTTAGATAATGTTAGATTAAGATATATGCATGTGTTTAATATTTAGATTAGATTATACTTAGTTGAATCATTTCCCATTACATCTTATATCATCCCATTAACATTATCAAATTAATCCTCTATGGAAAACTGGTCCCATTATCCCTAGTTGGAGCCACTATACCAAATGGAAAAGGAGCTACTTTCAAGGTCTAGATCGGGTGGTTATCCCCCATGTTCCACAACGAATTTTGAGTCTTCAACATTTTGGCACTAGAAGGAGGACCTGACTATGAATGGAAAGAAAACATAAATCATAAAACCATTCTAAGAGTAAATCTCCCTCATCATCACCTCTGACTTCTCGGTCACATTCCAAATCCCCAAATCCTAGGTGTGAAGTTGTGAAGAAATCCTTAGAATCCACTACTATTTTTCCAAAGAAATCAGATCAATCTTCTTCTATAGAAACTCCCGAAGTTTAGTCTTTAATCCATAAATTGCAAGGGATTTCCCTGTCTCAAGAAGAATCTGAATTATCCCAAGCCAGTGTTTCTTCTCAGTTTCCTTCCTCTCAAAGGTTAACCAGATCACAAAGTGAAAAATTTGGGATTCCCCCATTTGAATTTCCTCTACCTAACCCTCGAAGGAAAACTAAGAAAACACAATATGAAACTCATAGTGAGATTCTCTCATCATCACCTGAAACACCCTCATTCATTCCATCATCTTCATCACAAGATCAATCATCCACCTCACCACTCTAGATCGTGATTTACACTGGTACTGGAGCACAATCCTCCTCTACCCAATCACCTTCAACTACTGGAACATCTTCCTCTACACAGATACCCATAATGGCTCAAAGACCATGGACAAATCCAGGAGTTGTTTGAATGGTGATACCATTACATCCACTACCTGCGCATCAAGAAAAATGGTTGCCAAAATTCAACCCTAATGATGGTCTCCCTACTGAAGAACACATAAATAACTTCATGTTGTCCATAAATCTGAATGCAGTGGTAGAAAAAGATGCAGTTATAATATTATTCCATTATACTTTACAAGAATCAATATGATCATAGTATTTTTCATTACCACCTAGTTCCATTAATAGTTGGGATGCCTTTTAAGAATAGTTCCTAACCAAGTTTGGAGATGACCGATCAACAAATACTCTTCTAAATGATCTTTCCAACTTGAAAGCTGAAATTAGAGAACCAATTAAGGACTTCAATTCACGTTTTAATAATTTATTTAACAAAATCCCAATGACATCCAAACCGAGAGATGAAGTTAAAAACGAATGGTACGTTTCTACTCTTCCCTCAAATGCAGTTATTTTGTTCGATAGGGTTGCCAAACCAACATTGGCAGAAAACATGAAAGAAGCCATAACTATAGAAAAACACATTTTAGCTTTAGATAAGAAGAATGCACTAGAAGAAAGAAAATCCAAGAAGGTCACTTTTAGGGACAAATCTAAGAAGAAAGCACCTAAAGACCCTTTTGATATTGAAGGTCTACAAAAGGTCCTTAAAACCATGTCCAATGAAATGGTCGATATTAAAAAGCAAGCAGCTGAGACTTATTCAAGGAAAGCTTATAGACCTTACAAAATGTATCCTTCCTTTAATCCTAAACCTTCAAATACAATATCAAATCCTGAATCAGATGTGGAGGAAGAGGAAGTGTCAACTGCTGAAGAACAAACTGATGATGAAGAGGTAGTTGAATTACAAGGAATGTGGGATTTCATTCTTCCTATGTTAGATAATGAAGAATCACAAGAAGAATTACCTGTCACAACCAGGAGTAGGAGCATTGTTGATTTTCCACAAAAAAATAAAAAATAGAAATCATCAACTCCAACACTCAAAGATAAAGAAATAAGTAAGAAATCTTCTCCCAAATCCACTCAAACAACTCCTCCGCAATCAAATTCTTCACCTTTAGCCAAAACCTTCTAGTATCTGATGAAATGGAATACAATATAATTGAAGATATGAAAAATACTAGAGCTAATATTACATTCCATGAGCTTAGCAAGTTAAAACATCAACGGAAGCTATTGCTCAAAGAGCTTAAAGCAATCCCCACTTCTCCTCATTGCGCTATTGTAATCTCTCAGGTTGCTCAAGAAATGGGTAGGCCTCCCAGTACTTCATCAGACAAAATGAGTTCAACCAATGTTGATTTAATAGGTGCTAGATCTAAATCCCATACACCTCCATTTCTTTTGACTTTTGAAGTCATCAATAAAAATCTGCACAATTGTTTAGTTGATTCTAGAGCTTCATCCAACATTCTACCAAAAAATATTTGTGAAAAATTGAATGTGGAGCTTGTAGAAATTTTGAATAATATGACACTTATTCATAGAGATTATCCTGATCATACACTATTGCGGAATACATGCACAATACATAATATCCTCTACGTTGACCATCAATTTAGCAGCATTAAAAACAATGAAACATCAACCGCATGTGCACATTGAAGCATCAATCACACATATCAACACAATATGTAACCCGGGGAAAGCATACAGTTGAAAACCCCACACTATCTGTATATTATAATGATTGAGAACATGTAACAATACATAGTACAATACTCCTCACAAGTACTCAGTACTATCTCCACCTGTTACACACAAAACTAGCTCAGATCCGAACAAGTCACAGGTTCAAATCTCCTTCGCTGCTTTGCCTGCCTCTACTGCACAATGCTTGGTGAAAATCACGTGAGCACAGGCTATAATTTTCTTGTATTGGCCCACACTGCGCAGTCCTCATTGGCATAACTCAATCCCATTGATTGTGCAAGATCTCATGCACAACTATAGTCACAACTGATAGCAATCTCAACCTCTAACACCTGTCTCCACTGAACTGTACATGCACTGACATGCAACTGAGTTAACTGATGTATTCTTTAGTTGCTTTATGAGTTAATAATTAGTGAATTAATTTAACAATTAATTCACACAACTCATCACTAGTCTATTTGCAGTTAGACTAAATACAACTAGTTCAACCAAGTCAAACTGAACACAACTCCATCAACTCCACATCCAACTCCACCAAACTCAACTGCTTGAGTTCTAACTGAAGTCCTACATGCAATAGCTCAACTGACCCACAAAGAAAGCATATTTCCTTCTGACAGCTACATGTGCCACATCTGTAGCTCAAACTGAAGTGCTCCAAGAGGATAAGATAATGTTTATAGTCCAAATATTATTATGAGACAATAATATTCGACTGTTCTATTTTTAGCCTGACAGTCTAAAAATAGAAACTTGCCCATATGTCTAAAAATAGAAGTCCATCTATTTTTACCAACATGACCAATCATCCACAAATAACATACTGCAACTCATAGACCATGATCATATGTCTAAAAATAGACTTTGCGCCAAAAATAGACTGCGGGCCCACTTAGTGAAGGCCACTTCTTTCCACTAAGCTCCATCATCTTGTTGCATTCTCAACACTCCCTCTCAACAAGATATGGATTATCAACAACCCCTATCCTGCCTCGGTGGTATTCAAATTTGCTCCTGGTGAGCGCCTTTGTCAAGATATCAACATCCTGATCCTCCGTTGGAATGTATGAAAGTAACATGATTCTCTGCTGCACACAATCTCTGATATCATGGTACCTGATGTCAATGTGCTTAGATCTATCATGAAATACAGGATTAGCCGAGAGTTTATTGTAACTCTAGTTATCACAGTAAATCACAGTAGGCTCCAAGTAAGAACCGAACAAACTGACCAGGATCTTCCTCATCCATATAGCCTCACATGCAGCCAAACTTGCTGCCATATACTCGGTCTCTGTTGAACTGAGTGCCATGGAACTCTACTTCCTGCTGTACCAAGAAACTGTTGTCGACCCGATACTGAAGACCCCTCCTAATGTGCTCTTTCTGTCCGTTGGGCTCCCTGCCCAATCTGCATTCGTAAAGCCACATAGCTTCACCTCATCCTCCTGTCTGTACCACAATCCATATCCTGATGTGCCTATCAAATAATGCAATACATGCTTGCCTGCCTTCAAGAAGAGCTTGGTTAGCTTAACCATAGCTTGTGAAAGCTGGTTAACAGCATAGCATATATCGGGTCATGTATTGACCAGATACATAAGCGACCCCACCAACTGTCGATAAACAGTGGCATCCACTTCTTCTGCTGAAGTGGCATCCTCCTTCCTCCAACCTCCAGGAAGAGGAGTATCAACATGCTTGTAGCCATGCATGTTGAACTTCTCCAGTATCTCCCGAGCATACTTACCTTGAGAAACAAATAGTCCATCACTGCGCTGCCAAATTTCCAATCCCAGGAAATAATGAAGGAGGTCCAAGTCCTTCATCTCAAACTCCTTGGCAAGATCATCCTTGCATGAAAGTATCAACAGCTCATCACCCGTTAGAATCAAATCATCTACATAAAGTACAATGATAAGCAACTTACCCTCCACCACAATCTGGTATAGGTTAGGATCCGCCTCACTCTTGGAGAATCCAATTCCGGTGAAATAACTGTCTATCTGTGTGTACCAAGCACGTGGTGCTTGTTTCAACCCATACAACGCTCTCTTGAGCTTGCACACATGCGACTTGCTGCTGAAGATCTCGAAACCTTCGGGTTGTTCTATGTACAACTCCTCCTCAATGACTCCGTTGAGGAACGCAGTCTTCACATCCATCTGATGAATGTGCCACCCCATCTGCGCTGAGAGAGCAAGAATCGTCTGTATGGAAGAATACCTTACGACAGGTGCAAAGGTATCCTCATAATTGATCCCCTCTATCTGTGAAAAGCCTCGGGCAACAAATCTTGCCTTGTACTTCTCCACACTCTCGTCAGCTGCCTGCTTAACTTTGTAGATCCATCTCGAACCCACCACTGATTTCCCCTGGTCTAGGAACAATCTCACATGCATTGTTTCTGACAATCGAATCATACTCTTCCACCATGGCGTCTACCCATGCGGGATCCTCCACAGCTTCCTCGAAAGAGGATGGCTCAGTCACAACACATTTGCTCACAAGAGCCATGTATCTAGTGTACCAATCAAGTGACTGTCTCTGCCTACGTTGGGTTGTAGGTGGTCCTACAACTTTCTCTGCATCTTGAGCTAGTCGCTCAGCTTCTATCAAGCGCTTTCGCCCTCTTATGGTTGGCACTGCATGAGTGGTCTCTTCCACTTCATGAACTTTGTCCTATGGCTGATCCACATCCTAAATCTCATCTTTAGGAACTAATAGCTCCTCATCTGCATGCAAGTGTGGCTCCCTCTCAAGCGAACACTTCATGGCTTTCTCCTCCTGAAATTTTATATCCTGTCGCACAACAGTCTTACCACTGTCTAGAAAATACACACGATAGTTGTGGGGCGTATCAGTGTACCCCATAAATATCCCAACCTTTGCAGTCGGCTCCAACTTCTTCCTGGCATCCTTCGTCACATGCATGTAAATGTCAGCACCAAAAATCCTCAAATGAGAAAGATCTGGCTTCTTACCAGAATAAGCCTCCTCAGGTGTACTCATGCCAAGTATCCTGTGAGGACAACGGTTCTGCACATATACTGCAGTATTGCATGCTTCCGCCCACAAGTGAAGGGGTAGGCCCTGATCATGCAACATCGCCCGTGCAACACCCATGATCATTCTGTTCTTCCGCTCAGCAACCCCGTTCTGCTATGGGTTATGGGGAGCTATGAGCTCTCTTTAAATCCCTTTTGCACTTCAGAAATCCTTGAACTTTCCAGAGATTTATTCACCACCATTATTGCTCCTAAGAGCCTTCACCTTCTTCCTCGACTCCTTCTCGACCAATGCTTTGAACTCATAGAACTTTGAGTATGTCTCACTCTTCTTCTGCATGAAGAAGATCCAAAACTTACGAGAGAAATCATCAACAAAAATCACATAATACCTGTGTTTTGTTGTCGAAGCTACTGAGAAAGGTCCACACACGTCTGTGTGAATTCTCTCAAGGATCGTCGTGGCGTGACTATCCTTCTCGTGAAAGGTGGCTTTCACAAACTTTCCCAAAGTACACCCCTTGCACTGATTTGACTGTGCAAGAGTGCCTTTAGGAAGCCCTGTAGTGATCTGCTGCAGTATCTTCAAGGCTCCATGGTGAAGGTGACCCAATCTCCTGTGCCACAGCTCGCCATCATCCCGGCTCACCAATCCTTCTACCTTGCATGCCATTGCTGCACAACCATCTACATGCAACTGATAAAGTTTCCTCACTCGAACCCCTATCTTTCGGGTTTGTCCAGTTGTCTTACTGCGTAGGAAAGCCTTTCCCTCACTGAAAACAACATCATATCCCTTGTCTTCTAACATTGCCACAGAGATAAGATTCTTCTTCAATCCTGGAACATGCATCACTTCCTTCAATACGAAGTGTTTACCAGACTCCCTCTCAAAGGAAATGGTACCGATACCGGTCGCACTGTATCTAACATCATCACCCATCTCGATGTGCACTCCAAGATCTTTGTCCTCCAGATCAGAAAACAAATCTCGATCTCTTGTCATGTGAAAAGACGCACCACTATCCAAGAACCACACTGATCCCATCACACTTGAAACCAAGCATGCGATCAATGAAAAATCAAGCTCAAACTGTGAGGCTAGAGCCTCTCCTGCTGCAGATCCAGTAGCTTGCTTGTTCTTCTTCTTCTGCGGACAATTAGTGGCATAGTGTCCATGCTGGTGACAGTGAAGGCACTTAACCTTGGACATGTCCTACTTCTTGCCTTTTGCATCGGACTGAGAAGCCTTCTTGTTCTTCCCCTTCTTTTCTTTGGCAGCCAAAGCGCAATTTTCTTCATCAGTTCCCTTTGATGAAGATTCATCCCTGGTATTTCGCCTGATCTCCTCCTGCACAAGATCTGACCAAAGTCTCTCCCATCCTGGAAATTTCTCCCGACCATTGAAAGTGTCCTGATAGGATTGCCAACTCTTCAGAAGACCAAGGAGAGCCAAGCTCACCAAGTCCTCATCATCGACAGTTACCCCCACACTTCCCAGCGCATCCCTACACTGAGTGAACTTCGTGAGATACTTGGGCATACTGTCTCCCTTCTCACATTTGATGTTTCTGAGTTTATCCTTGAGCGCCAACTTCCTCTGATCGCTCTTGCTTTGGAATAGAGCTATCAATGCTTTCCACATCAAGTATGGAGAAGCCTTTCCATGCAGGCTGGACACAATGTGATCCTTCATGCCCTCCAGCAGAATCCTTCAACACTTTGCTGTCTTCTTTTGCTAAGCATCAACCTACGCAGTATTAGTAGGCTTTGGGACCTCAGCCTCTATGAACTCCTTCAACCCATTATCATCCAACACTGCCTCCATCCTATCCTTCCATGAAATATAGTTCGAGCTGCCCTCAAGAGCATAATCCAATCGCAATCCGTTGAAAGACATTGCCACCTTGATACCAAGAAAACACTGCTGCAAATTCGAATTCCACCAGCTCCAAACTCAACTGCCTCTGATCTAAAATTCGTGAGAACAAAGTGTTTCTTGTACAGAGATTGACTGTATGGGATTTTACTGGATATCTCACCTTCCAAAGGAAGGATGAATCCAGAGGCTACCTTGCCCGATTACAGACTCTACCTGAAGAAATAGAATGTAAACACTTTCTGAATAATAGATCTGATGATCAACAGCTCTGATACCATGTAGAAATTTTGAATAATATGACACTTATTCACAGATATTATCCCGATCATACACTATTGCGGAATACATGCACAATACATAATATCCTCTACATTGATCATCAATTTAGCAGCATTAAAAACAATGAAACATCAATCGCATGCGCACATTGAAGCATCAATCACACATATCAACACAGTATGTAACCCGGGGAAAGCATACCGCTGAAAACCCCACACTATCTGTATATTAATAATGATTGAGAACATGTAACAATACATAGTACAATACTCCTCACAAGTACTCAGTACTATCTCCACCTGTTACACACAAAACTAGCTCAGATCCGAACAAGTCACAGGTTCAAATCTCCTCTGCTGCTTTGCCTGCCTCTACTACACAATGCTTGGTGAAAATCACGTGAGCATAGGCTATAATTTTCTTGTATTGGCCCACACTGCGCAATCCTCATTGGCATAACTCAATCCCATTGATTGTGCAAGATCTCATGCACAACTATAGTCACAACTGATAGCAATCTCAACCTCTAACACCTGTCTCCACTGAACTGTACATGCACTAACATGCAACTGAGTTAACTGATGTATTCTTTAGTTGCTTTATGAGTTAATAATTAGTGAATTAATTTAACAATTAATTCACACAACTCATCACTAGTCTATTTGCAGTTAGACTAAATACAACTAGTTCAACCAAGTCAAACTGAACACAACTCCATCAACTCCACATCCAACTCCACTAAACTCAACTACTTGAGTTCTAACTAAAGTCCTACTTGCAATAGCTCAACTGACCCACAAAGAAAGCGTATTTCCTTCTGACAGCTGCATGTGCCACATTTGTAGCTCAAATTGAAGTGCTCCAAGAGGATAAGATAATGTTTATAGTCCAAATATTATTATGAGACAATAATATTCGACTGTTCCATTTTTAGCCTGGCAGTCTTAAAATAGAAGCCTACCCATATGTCTAAAAATAGAAGTCCATCTATTTTTACCAACATGACCAATCATCCACAAATAACATACTGCAACTCATAGACCATGATCCATATGTCTAAAAATAGACATAGTCTAAAAATAGACTTTGTGCCAAAAATAGCCTGCGGGCCCACTTAGTGAAGGCGAATTCTTTCCACTAAGCTCCATCATCTTGTTGCATTCTCAACAGAGCTCCAAAAATCTGTTGTTCGCATTGTGCAGCTAGATCAATCTCAAGTCGAAGTTATAGGAGAAATCAATTAGGTCACCATTAAACTCTCATCAAACCTGAAAGTGTGTCAAATAATTGACGTTCTAGTGGCCGATATCCCTGCATTCTACTGTTTGATCCTTAGTAGAGATTGGTTTAAAAATATTCATGGCTATTTTGCAACAGACTGGTCCCATATTTGGCTTCCTTATAATGGTAAGACAAATCAAATAAGGGTCGACTGTGAAAAACATTTTTAGTATATTGTCACGGAACTGGAGGGAGAAAATGAACCCATCGCATATAGTAGCAATATCATTGGAAATTATTCAATCGGGTCATTCCTAGGCAATTTTAATGCCCATACCTCACCCTTTTTGGAAAATTCTATTACATCACAAGTTGAAAACTATTCTCAAACATATTCTTCTAAATGTATCAATTTTGTAGATAAACCTGTAGTCAAGTCTTTATTTTGGAAATTATTTTTTGATGGATCTAAATCTAATGATGGAGCTGGAGCAGGTTGCATATTAGTTAGCCCCGAAGGGGAAAAACTATGTTAGCATGCATACTTGAATTTGAATGCACAAATAACACTGCCAAATATGAAGCATTAGTTCAAGGGTTGTATAAAGCCATTGGCCTTGAAATCAAATATCTTCAAGTATTTGGAGATTTGGAAATTGTAATTAAACAGGTGAGGAATACTATACACTGTCTCTCTGGACATTTGAAACATTATCAATCACTAGTCCAAGATCTCACCTCACATTTTACAGCATTCAACATTTCCCCGATTCCAAGACTTCAAAATGCAAGTGTCGATCTTTTGGCTAATGTTGCATCCAAGCTCATTCCACCAGGAGATTATAGTCTTGATCGCTTTTCTATAGAATTAATTTTTAGGCCTTCTATTCTCGACAACATCACCAATTGGCGAGTTTTTAATAATGATTTGGATATCATAAATTTTATAACATATGATGGATCTTATGATGACCAGATAATAGACGAAGATTAGCATGACAGCCAGTGTAAGCAGGAAACAATTGCAAATTCCATACTTTTATCTATGGTTAAGCTGGAAGATTTATATGATCTTAAGGACAGATTCAAGAAACCTACTAACTCAAAGCTTCATAGTTTAACTTTGAGGTTTGAATTAGCTAATCTTGGAACTGACCTTAAACCTCAAAATATTAATCTAGTACTTGGTCTTACATCTAATGAAAGACTAGCCTTTATTCATTTATTAAAGAAATACAAAAATAATGTTTTTTCTTGGAATTATGAATATCTGAAGATAAATGATACTTCCATCATTCAACATACTATTCCTATGATATCCGATGAAAAGCCTGTACAAAAAAAGTTGAGAAAGATTTACCCAAATTTAGAAAATCAGATGAAGTCTGAATTGAATAAACTTCTCAAAACCAAAATAATTTTTCCTGTCAACCATTCAAGGTGGGTTTCTTACTTAGTCCCCGTCAGGAAAAAGAATGGTGATATTCGAATATGTATAGAGTTTCGCAATCTCAACAAAGCTTGTCATAAGGACAACTTTCCATTGCCTCCTATGGAACATATACTGCAATTGCAGGCTCAGAGTTAATCTATTTTCTGGATGGATTTTCAGGTTATAACTAGATTCTCATGCATCCAGATGATCGACTGAAGACCACATTTTGAACCAAATGGGGAACATATGCTTACCAAAATATGCCATTTGGATTAATAAATGTTGGTGCAACATTTGAGAGAGCCATGGATATAGCTTTCAAAGCTTTGGTAAATAAAACAGTGGTAATTTATTTAGATGACATAACTGTGTATTAAAAAAAGCACAGTATTCATTTAAAGGATTTGAAACAAATGTCTGAACGTTGTCAGAGATATGGAATTTCTCTAAATCCCAACAAATATTTATTTTCTTTAAGTGAAGGAAAACTTTTTGGATTTATTGCATCTAAAGATGGTATTCACATTGATCTTTATAGGGTAAGAGGAATTTCTGAAATCTATTTGCCTCATAATAAAAAATCTGTGCAATCTTTCCTAGTTTAGATAAATTTTGTCAAAATATTGGTCCCTAACTTTTCACGAATTGTTTTACCCCTCCAATCTATGATTAAGAAAAAATATATTTTTAAATGGGGACATACCAAGCATGAAGCTTTTATTCTTATCAAACAAGCAATCATAATTGCTCCCTCTTTAGCAACTCCAAATTTTTCTTATCATTTTATTTAATATACCTTTGCTTCTAAAACATCATATGCAGCTATATTGACACAAGTCAATGATGACAAAGCCGAAGCACCAATTTCTTTATTTAGTTCCAATTTGCAGGGGTCTGAACTAAATTATTCAGATGTTGAAAAACAAGCTTATGTCGTTTTCAAATCAATAAAACACTTCAGACCCTTTCTTCTCAAAACTCACACTAAGGTAATAGTTCCATTCTTAGCAGTGAGAAATTTACTAATGCGAAGAGAAGTAGGTGAGAAAAGAGAAAATTTGGTAACAACACTGCAAGAGTATGACATATCAGACAACCTAAAATTGTTAGAAGTCAAGGCTTTTTTAGAATGTTAGCCAAAGCATCCAACTTACCAACACTACAAGATTCAGGTGATAATATACAAATATGTGAGGTAAGCCTCAATGATACTGAATCTAAGTATACTGACATCATATTTTTATTTGAAGAATGGATATGCCCCTCTGCAACTCTGTTACAAAAGAAAAAGGGCTTTGAGGTTAAAGGCTAAGCAATATGAAATCATCAATGATGTTTTGTTTAGGAAGAATTATGATTCTGTTTTACTTAGATTCCTTGAAAATTCTGAGGCATAAAAGGTTTTGTAGGAACTCCATGATGGACTAGTTGGTGGATATTTTGGAGGAGACACAACAACACACAATATCTTGCATGCTGGCTATTATTGGCCATCCTTATTCAAATATGCTCAAGAATATGTAAGGAAATGAAAAATTTGTCAAATAACTATTGGAAGACAGAGGAAACCCACATTACCATTACAATCGGTCAACATTGAACAACCATTTGAGAAATGGAGACTGGACATAATAGGTGAGATTGTTCCTCACTCTTCAAAATAGCATAGATATATCCTTACAACAATTGATTACTTCACTAAATGGGTGGAAGCAATTCCACTTAAGGTAGCCAATTCTGAAAACATCATTGAATTTATTGATCAGTTTATTATGACTAGATTTGGCTTACCAACTGCACTCATGTTTGACAATGCACCTTATTTCACAGGCAATTCTATGACATAATTTGCTCTTAAAAGAGGTTTCAAAATTTTAAATATTCTACTAACTATTATCCTCAGGGAAATGGTTTGGCCGAATCTACAAATAAAAATCTCATAAGGATCATCAAACGAACCGTTGATCAAAGTCAGAAAAACTGGCATAAATCTTTAACATTTGCTCTATGTGCAGATCGAATAACACATAAGGCCTCAATAGGCACTTCTATTTTTATTTTGTCTATGGGAAAGAGGTTGTTCTTCCTACAAATGTAGATATTCCCTCTTTATCCCTAGTTCAATTTATTGGAGAAACTCCTTCCTCTTCTATGAAATTAAGGCAATCACAAATCCTCAAACTCGAAGAAGACATGGATAAAGCTAAGATTATACATTATCATCATCAACAATTGGTTAAATCTTCATTTGATGCAAATTATGTAAGTCCTAAATCCTTCCAACTTAGAGACCTTGTATTGAAGTGGGATAAAGAACACGAGGAAAAAGGTAAGCATACCAAATTCCAAAGAATGTGGCTTGGCCCATTTCAAATTGCGGAACAAATCGGCCCATCAAATTTTCTATTGCAAGATTTATCAGGCAAGAGAGATTCTCTGCCTGTTAATGGGCAGATTCTGAAGAAATATTTTTCATAGAAGATAACCTCTTCTATCCCTTGTACACTATTGCCTTTACTTTTCCTAGGAAAATAAAAGTTAAATAATATTTACTTTTGGCCTTTCAATAAAAAATCCTTTTTTCATATTTTGATTTTTTGCTTGTATAAGTAGAGATTGTTAAGAAAATAATCTTTACATTTGAGACATAAGCTAAGTTCCATTTCTCTTAAACTTTCTTGTTTTCCACAAAAATCATTCATCCTTTGTAAAACCTCAACTTTATAAAGAGACCTTTGTTTTATCATCAGTGAAGAAAAGTATATTTAACAAAGCAAAGATGATCTACAGATAAGCACCTTCAAATCTATAATTGTCATCCAGAAACTCTTAAGGAGTCAAGGATTCTCCCCATCTAGTAAAATTTTCTCTTTTTGGAGTGTAATTATAAAATATACTAAAACTTAAAGGATAAGAGGTCTCATTGAGAGTCGAATTACCATGTTCATAGGGAAATAATAAACTGGCATTACTAATACTTCATGTCAGAACAGGGTAATGGCTTGAGGTTATTTTAATCGAAAGACAAGGGGTCTCGTCATGAACCAACTTGTTCAGTTAAGTTACAACAAGTGAATGGAATTGTCACTTTTGGCCACTAAACCAAGACAATGACCTTTAAGTAGAAAAAAGGAAAATTTTAGAGAAAAAATAAACTGTTTAAAAAAGAAAGAAAAGAAAATAAGTATATGAATCTGAATTTATCTCTAAAAATTTCACTCTTATCTGGATGGGATATTGAATCATTGATGGTTAAAAGGTAACCCTGTCGAGGCTATGGACGCCTGCTAGCAGCAGAGGCTCTACCCGTGACAAATGAGTATATCTAAAAGCTAATCTACAAGAGCCTCTTGCTTTATCTTTAAACCAAGTAAGGATTGATGCAAACAAAGGAATTTTCATTTTGAAGAGGATATCAAGTGGATGGTAATTAGGTGAATTTTGTTTTCTTATTTAGAGAAATGTTACTTATCTTAGATTTCATGTAAATTCTTATTTTATGAATTATCTTTATTTTGGAATTTTTAGAAGTTTCAAAAGACTATTAGAGATAATTGGATCTTCCAGTGAATTACCGATTGTTGTGTTGTTCAACAACCCCCCCATTTATTGATTTAATAGTTAATATTATATTAATAAATGGGGACCCTTTATAAAAATCCTCAAAAAAAACTTAGCACTTAAAGGCTTTCTTTTTAAATTATTAGAAATGAATTGCTAAATAATATAAGGTATCAAGTCAAATCCCTTTAAGACTAGCAATTCTCGCTTTATCGCATATCATTGGACCATGTGTGTCAAAGGTTAATTAACAACTGGGATCTGTGAATTGCGATGGAAGGGATCACCGTAATAAACTTAGGATATCATTGAACTTTCCATTTAAAGCTAAGACTTAAGGCATTTCTTGTAAAATGAAGCGCCTATCGCAATCGCATATCGGCTTTCACGAAAAGCACAACTCACAAAGCCTGTTGGAATATGTGAACTACGATATTGTGGTATAGCAAGCCAATACTTATTGCATCATGACGCTTTACTTAAATGCCAATCTTGTGAACTAAAAAAGGTTTGTGAAACGTGATATAACTCGAACCTGATAAAAATACATGTTATAAACTATAAGTTAAGTCTGACACTTAGTAAAAAGGCACTTTACACAATAATTATTCATTTAGGCAGAGTGCGCTCTAAACAACGAAAAGTATGCCGCTCACCTCGCATCTCACAGAATTCTAAATAGCTCCGAAAAATGCACAACCAAAAATACGATATTACGATAATCTTATCACAATCGCATATTCGACATTTCGCACTTTAAACTCGCCACCTTAAAGTTTTTCCCTTCTCGTTTGTGATGCGATAGTTTAAAATGAGTAATAAAGGCCATGATAAAAGATAGTGCCTATTTAATAAGTTTTAATGGAATTTATGTTAAAAATGGCTCGACGTGATTCGATATCTTTCATCTACATTTCGAATATAAGCTCCTTTCTTGTCACCTTTCAGGGTTAACTGTATCATTTAATTCTCAATTTCATTCTCGCTTTGTTTTTATTCGATAATTTCCATTTCAGGAAACCTCCGCAGAAAACAACGTTGAAAATAATGACAAAGAAGGGAAAGGCAATTACATCTGATAAATTAGACGCGATACCACTTTTCTCCAATACCACATGCAGCAAAGACAAAGGAACCACGACATGGGAAGCCATGTATAACATGTTAGAAGAAGAGAAGCTCGGGCCACTGGTAACAAAGGCCATGACCTATTCCTAGGAATCATCTTACACCTCCTATTTTGAAACAACATGTTCATTCTTGGACTGAATAGTTGCGAGACCAAAGGTATTAACATACACAGATATGGTAAAATGGGTAATTTATGATGTAGATGTCTTTGACATGACTATTAGGAATAAAAGGCAAGAGGTCATGGGGTCTTTCTCACCAGACAATCTACAACTAATGTACCAGCTACCAGAGCCTCAAAAGATCTATAACAAAGAATTCCTTGATAATTTCGCCAAAGAGAACGAGGACCTGTTGAACGTTACACAGACATGGAGGTCAGGTGGAGGCAAATTCAAATGGGATAAATTTGGTATGTACTCAATAACATACCTCTCTGCTCCTCATAATTTTGCAGCATCAATGATGTGTAGGTTATTAGGTAAACCCGATAGCACCAAATTCTCTATGGAGTGGCTCCCATTAATTGATGCAGTAGTTAATGCAACAATTATGAAGTGGAGTCAGATTTTGTCAGTCAATTTTGCAAAGGCCATTATGGAATATAGAAAGATGAGAAGCATTTCTTCAAAGATTTCCCCGCCTTTCTTTATGAGTACTTTTGTTATGGACGCAATTTGATTTTGTTCTCAGTTTCCAAACATGGGATAGAAGTGCACTATACAAAACCCACTCCCCATCCATATATACCATAAAATTTTGTGGGAATCTCAATTCCATCCCCATTTTTACAAAATCTTCTAGGGTGTTATGCTACCTATTCATAAAATTGTTTTTGATAGAACAACCCCTAGGTTTTCTGAAGAGGCCAAAGTAGACATCTTTCTAGTTGCTAGATGGTTTGGGGAAGAGACATTCACCTACATTAGAGTTTTTGGGAGAATTTCTTCTCTGCATGTCCTCCCATATTATGTCCCAAACAAGCTATTAGCCAGAGAAATAGCTTACCAGACAGCAGGGGAGGGCGGTTTAACCAAAGGACTAAAAGAACAAAAAAAATCCATTTGGACAACCTTTCCATTACAATGTGGTGCTTTCGCACTACATGAATATGGACATGTAGTAAAAGAAGCAAAGATTATTATGTCTCTAAAATTAGCCATAGTTCTAGGGAGACAATATGACCCAAATCACGTTGCTAAAGAATTTACCACTATGGTGAAAGTCAAATAGTTCACCCATGAAGAGGATGCCTTTGATGACCTCTTTCAAGAAGCAGAAAAATTTTCACAAGTCCTACATTTGGAATCATTACAGTTGAGCCCGGAATATATTAATTATTTTCATGTGTATAGGAATAAGAGACTGTTAAAGGTCCCATTGGACCTATTATAGATTGAACCAATAAGAGAACCAACTCCTAGCGTAAGCTTGGAGGGAAGTTCAAAAGAAAATTTTGAAGAAGAAACCCAAGAGAAGTCGACTCATGAGTCAAAGCACTTAGAATGACAATCTCAAAATGGAGGAGGAAACACAAATAAAGAGTTTGAGAAAGATACAGCTGGAAGTATAGAGGAAACGACTGAACATGCCTTGGCAAAGAAGCAGGCAGAGGTTGCTTCTACTTCAGCTCAATCAGGTAAGGCTCCAGTCATTGAACTGGAATAGGAATGGGAGAAATTCAATAAGAATCTCTATACAAACACAAATCTTGAGGAAACATCTGAACTACAAATCCAGCATAAAGAAAATCGAGAAAATACAGAGCAAGGAGCTACAAGTACTCAGGACATTGAGGTTATTCTTGCTTTTCTTACTTTCGAAATTGTCTTGAGAATTGAAGAGATACCTCTATTAGATATATTCCACAGTCCCGCTCATAAGGTTGTAGTTAAAAGACAAAGGAAGAAAAGGAAACTGAACACCACGGCTGTTATGAATCTAGAAAATAAACCAATGGATGTTGTGTGGAAGGACACCCCTGTTGGCCAATGAGAGAATCTCACAAAGTTGTTGCAGTTCGCATGAACTTATGCCACAACAACCATCGATAAGGAAACGAAAGTACGAATGTTGCTAATGGAAAAGGAACAAAAAATTATGATGCTTGAACAACAATTAGCATAAGAAAAAACTAATCAGCAAGCAGAACAACGGGTAGCCCATCTTCAGAGAGAATTCGAACAGATGAGATTATAGCGCTAGGCTAGCTTATTAGAAAAGGATTCGCAAATTCGTCAAATGTAAGCCGTGGTGGACAAATTCAAAGATATCCTGCAAATTGATGAATTCATCAAAGAAGCAGTTAGCCTCAATTCCCTATTAATGCAACAAGAAGAAATATTCTGCCAGAAAATCTCGTAGATAAATCCTTACTATGAGACCAGTGATAAATTGACAAACCAAGTAATTGATATGAGGTTTGAATATGAAGAAATCCACAAAAAGGTTTTTGAATTTATCACTTGGCAAGAATCTGAGGATGGAAGAAAGGTTAACTTACCAACAGTGGAAGAATCCCACAAAGATATTATGTTTACATATTGGGATTCATGGTTGAAACAGGCAAAAAGGGTGACAGTGATAGCAGCAGGAGCAACAAGCAGTATAATAGAAGTCGTAAATGAAAACCTCCATGGTGCCAACCTTGTCAAAGAGTGCGTACCAGGGTTTCTACCAAATGTAAAAAAACTAGAGGCGCATTGGAAATAGACAACACAAGAAAAGGAAGAGGTAATTAAATAGCTAACCAGGCTAAATTGGGAGAAATACTGGGAATTTCTAGTAAAACCACACAGCCAGTGGATGACTCTGTGGTGTTTAACAACCTCTACACAAAAGATGGTGCCAACTTTATCAGATGCCATATTTGTTAGGTAGTTAAAATCCACAATCAGCTAGCCGCCTCAGCTCAAGCTAATGATCAACATTTGCAACCTCATAGATCAAGTTAGCATATTAACTTAGTTCAAGTTCAAAGGAGCTGGTCATTAGTTTAATTCTATTTTTAGTTTTATTTTTTGCCCACTCTAAGGAAGGTTGTTTCAAACCTCCTCCTCTATTTTTGTAATAATATATTTTGAGGCATGTATAGTAGTATTTAAACCCCTCTCATGCATTTAGAGAGGGGTCTAGAATTTTATCAAAAACACTTTTCAAGACATTACACTTCTGTATTTTTGGGAAGGTTTTGATGAAATGAATGGAACATGATCTATTTTTCTTTGAATATCTAGCATGCTCTACTAAAATTACACTTCTATACTCTTAGAGTGTATTGGATTGAATGAAATTGGGTCAATATTGTTGAAGCACATGAGTAGGACTGATCATATATGGTACTTTTATCGTATGATTATGTTTTATTTATGTATTAGAAATACTTCTTCTCTCGATTGTTTTATGTATGAAAGTCTGAATTATAGTTCTGCATTATTGCACTTATGTATGGTGTTTTAGCTGTGATTCCATTTTGAATACATGGATGATTTTTATATGCGATATATTTCTCTCAATTGTTTTGTCTAACAATTTATCCAAAACAATTATTGTTAAACGATTTCATTTCTTTTGACTGTTGAGTGGTCTTTATTATCAATTGCTATGAGACATCATTGTAGATCACATATCTTATTTTATTCCCAGGTATATTTATAGTTAGATAATATTAAATTAAGATGTATGCATATGTTTAATATTTAGATTAGATTATACTTAGTTGAATCATTTCCCATTACATCTTATATTATTCCATCAACATTATCAAATAAATCCTCTATGGGAAACTGGTCCCGTTATCCCCATTCGGGGCCATTATACCAAACGAAAGGAGTTGCTTTCAAGGTCCGGACTGGGTGGTTATCCCCCATGTTGTCAAAATGAATTTCGAGGCTTTAACAAGAACAAAGTGTCTTTCGAAGATGGTTCGAAAGAAACACAATAGGAAACTCCCAAAGAGTCTCAATAAATGGATCCCATGGATGATGACAGGTACAGAATAGGTGTTGAATTATCCATCATCTCGACATTAGGAGGGGGAATCATAATAGTGGGTTGAGAAACCTCCTATCCTGGCGAAGAACTTGTACCAGGACCCGCAGGCAGAGAAGAAGGAGAGTCACTATGAGTGACATCTAGTTCACGAAGAATATGGAGCGTATCACAAAAAATGTTGATATGAGTAAAATGAAGGGAATAGTATCCATGCGTATCACACAAAGAACAAGGGTAGTTCGTATGTAACAATTTATTCTTCTTGGCAGTGTTGAGTGTAGGGCTTGATTATCTTCATGATTGTTGAGAGGTTTTTGTTTTAGTCGCGTTGGATCCCTATTCCTAATGTGGCCGCAATACCTCCTATTTAAATGCCATCATGGGTTCCATGGGGGGTGACGATGACTTTTATGAGCCCCCTTTGGTGGGGATTTGGGGGCAACACCCCCAAAGCTAAAAATAGATGAAATTTTACCTTGTAAAATATTGTAATTTCATAGTCAATGTAGGTCATTCATTAGGCGAACGATCTGATGGTAGAAGTTATGTTAATTTATGGCTTTTCCCAACAAGGAAACCCTCAGTTTATATGAGGGAATTGAATTATGGTTGTGATTTATTATTCTGAGTGAGAAAGAGAGAAGAGACTCTATGAGAGAGAATAGGAAATTATAATGGTTATGTTGTAGGTTGTATCTCTTCATTTTGTTGGATAATAAAAAAGTAATGGCTGGCTATTTCTCCATGGACATAGTCCAAATTAGGTGAACCACACATATATAACATAGTTACTAATCAAACAGGAACTATTATCTAAAAACGGGTACTCTAGCCCGAAAACCCCAAGAAAACATGAAAAGACAACCCAAAAACGAAAATTGTGTATGCAGTAATGATGTTTTTTTAAGGATAAATTTTCAACATTATTTTTAAATGAAAGTAAAAACCATTTTTTTTTGCAAAATGGATGAGAAAAACACCATAAAAAAAGTGTTGATGCAGGAACAAACAAACAAAAAAACTGGGTTACAAATTTGACACTTTTTAGCAATGGAATTAAAGATAAAATATCAGATGTGATATTAAAGATAAAATATCATTCCAACAATTATCCGATATGATGTTAAAGATAAAATATCATGTCTCAAATCCTGATAATTCCAACGATTTCCATCCATGTTGTTAAAGATAAAATATCTTGACTCTAAAAAACCCTGAAATTGTAATTGTTTTCAACCATTTAAATCTTGATAATTTTTCAACCATGCAATTAAAACCAAAGATTATGACTACAAAAAAATTTTAAGTTTTCAAAATATTTCAAGCATGTCATTATGGAAAAATTTTATGACTAAAAAAACTTTAAAAATGAGCACCTGAATGAAAGAGTTTTTATACCAAGTGTAATTTATTTTTTAAATGGTAATATATAGCGATTTTAAATCTTAGCCTAAGACAACTTGATACATTATAACAAAAATTTAAAAATTGACCATCAAATTGACACACAATGTAGGTGAACTCGACCCGTTGTAATGAAAACTTAAAAACCAACCATGAAATTGACACATTGTGGGGGCAGACTCGAGTTGTTATAACGAAAAATTTAAAATTAACTATCAAATTGCACATAATGGGATTGGGTTGCGAGACGAGCATCGACACAGACCCTGTGAAAAAAATAAAAAAATAAATAAAAATTAAAAATTAAAAATTACCAATAATATATATGTAGGAATTTACAGGGTAAGTTCCTCAGAAAGAACACCAAAAGGACACCGCTCACAACCAGATCACAGATCAATACACCAATATTTTTGACGTGGTTAAAACCCTCAAAGAGGGAAACAGTCCACGGCCTGAGCCAACGCGGCCACTTCAGGCAATTTATTAATCAAAGAATGAAAATTTACATAAGCTTCTCTCATGCACGGATTACCCTACAAATGACCCTCCATGCGCTTTAAATAGAATTCATGGACCAATCGGGTGTCAAGCCACGGATCAAGTGTCAGTAATACCGAGGAGAGAATGAACCGTCGGATCACTACATATCGTCACCGTCGGATTGTAAGTTACAAAATGTACAACGGTAAAGAAACACACTTTACCTAACTCTATACCTAACTCTATACTAGACCAAGTTGTACTTAACTATTTCCTATGTGTCGGAATATCCTAACATCCCCCCTTAAGAACAACTTGGGATAGGATTGAAGGATTTACAAATATGACACAATAGGAGAAGGAAGGAGGCACTAGAGCCTATCCCCCCTTAGTGACAACTTCCTGAACTCCAACCATAAATCGAAGTTTAGTGAACTTCCCTTCTGTGAGAGCCTTTGTGAAGATGTCTGCAACTTGATCATCTGTTGAACAATATTGCACTTCAAGAACATGGTCGTGAATGAGCTTTCTGATGAAGTGCATGTGCAGTTCAATGTGTTTGTTGTGCTGATGTTGAACTGGATCTTTGCATAGCTGAATGGCACTTTGATTATCACACCAAAGTGTAGTCGGATGCTGCTGCTGAAAGCCAACTTCTGACAGGATCTGACGAAGCCACAAGGCTTCCTTGCTAGCTTCTACGACACCACGATACTCTGCTTCTGCTGATGAAAGAGAAATGGCAGCTTGTTTCTTACAAGCCCATGTAATAGGTCCTGAACCAAGAGTGAACACATAACCGGCAGTAGACTTCCGATCATCAGGGTCACCCGCCCAATCGGAATCAGTGAAACCAACCAATAGAGGAGCTTCTTCGGCACTGTAATGAATCCCAAACTAAACTGTACCTCGAACATAACAAAGTATTCTTTTGGCTGCTTTCCAATGACTTTCACGGGGGTTTTGCATGAACCGAGAAACAAGGCCAACAACAAAGGAAAGGTCAGGACGAGTATGGGTTAAATACAAGAGTTTTCTACAAGCTGACGGTATAATGTAGCATCAACTTCAGGAGAAGTACAAGTGACTGAAAGTTTGACTCCAGACTGAAAGGGAGAAGGGGCTGGCTTACAGTCTTCCATGTGAAAATGACGTAGAATATCACAAGCATACTTGGACTGGGAAAGGGAAATACCCTCCTTGGATTGCAAGACTTGAAGACCGAGAAAATAGTGTAAGTGTCCTAAGTCTGTCATTTCAAATTTCCTTTTGAGGCTAGACTTCACATGGTTTATAAGGTTGGGATCACTACCAGTAAGGATAAGATCATCAACATAAAGAACAAGGATGATAAGAGAGTTGCCCACTTTCTTGGTGTAGACAGTATTGTCAGAATGACACCTAGAAAAGCCAGATTCTAAAAGAAAGCTATCCATTTTGGCATACCAAGCCCGAGGAGCTTGCTTGAGACCATAAAGGGATTTCTTAAGTCGACAAACAAGGCTGGAGTTTGTTTGTATGAAGCCAATGGGTTGTTCCATATAGATTTCTTCATGCAAGTCCCCATGCAAGAAGGCAGATTTAACATCCATCTGATGGACTTCCCATTTGAAAGAGGCAGCAAGGGAAAGAACAAGGTGGATAGAGTTCATTTTGGAAACAGGGGAGAAGGTTTCAGTGTAGTCAATGCCTTAAACCTGTGAAAATCCCTTAGCAACAAGATGAGCTTTATGTTTATCAACTTCCCCATCTGGTCCATACTTGGTTCTGTAAACCCATTTGCATCTAACAAGTTTTCGTCCCTTTGGTAAAGGAACAAGATCCCATGTATCATTTGCCAATAATGAATGATATTCTTCATTCATAGCTGCTTCCCAATCTGGATGGCCTGAAGCTTCTGCAAAGGTGTCAGGATCATAATTTACGAGAACTTGAGCCAGTAAAGAAGAGGCTCTCTCGAACTGAGAACGTGTGCGTCGCTGATCTGTAGGATCACCGACAAGATCACCTGCTGCATCTCGAGTAGCACGAACCCATTTTGGAAGCTCAGGAGCTGAAGGAGGATCCTAATATGGTGGGGGAGGATTGTCATACTCACTTTCATCATCTGAAGAAGAAATGTTTTCAAAGGTAGAAGAGATAGGAAGAGGTGGCACATTCGCCGGACTAGGCTCGCAGGTCGATATATTTTCATCAAATTTTACATCTCTTCTAATGATAACATTTTTGGACTTAAATGGAATAAGTCTATAGCCTTTGACATCTTCAGAATATCCAACAAAAGTACATTTTTCACTCTTAGGTTCTAAAGCTTTATGCTTTTCATCTGGAATATGGGCCCACACTTCACTTCCAAAAACACGAAAGTGACTTACATCTGGTTTGATTGAGCTCCATGCTTCTTCTGGAGTGATATTCTTTAAAGCCTTAGTAGGAGTACGATTTATTATGTAATTTGCACAGTTAATTGCTTCTGCCCAAAAACTAAGACGAAGTCCTTTAGATTGTAGCATACAATTAGCCATTTCCTTTAAGGTGCGATTCTTCCTTTCGGCTACACCATTTTGTTGTGGAGTATATGGAACAGTATGTTGCATTTGAATTCCATTCTCAGTGCAATAGTTGATGAATGTGTTTTTAACATATTCTCCACCATTATCAGATCTTAACTTAAGAATTTGATGTCCAAATTGTTTTTCAACAAAGGCCTTGAAGGCCAAAAAAGTGTTAAATACTTCACTCTTGAGTTTTAAGAAGTATACCCAAGTGCGTCTGGAGAAATCATCAATGAAAGTTAAGAAGTACTTGCAACCAGAGAATGACACAACTGGAAGTGGACCACATAAAGGGGCTGAGGCATGCCAAGAGGCACGTTTTTCAAAACTGTCTCGATGATGTTTTCCGAGTACACATCCGGAACAAACACCATCTCTGCAAGATACCATAGGAAGACCTGTCACCATATCTTCTTTACATAGATGCTGAAGGGAGCGATAGTTTAAGTGACCAAATCGCTCATGCCAAAGTTTGCTCACTTCATCGTTATGAGCAACAAATACTGAGGGAAGATTTGATGACCCAAAGTTGTGAAACTTATACAACCTTGTAGAATCATTAGCAATGCCAGTAGCCAAAATCTGTTTAGGATCTTTTAAGTCCTTGATTACAACATCATGAGGTGAAAATTCAACGATTTTACCTTCACCTGAATGAGTTATCTAATATACAGATAGAAGGTTGCAGGATAAGGTTGGAACACATAATACATCATTAAACTGACCATTGTCTAGATGAACAGTTCCAGTCCCTACAACATTAAGAGATCTATCATCACCAACATATATATTTTTGGTGTTACAATCATTTAAAGAAGAAAACAATGCTTTGTTTTTGGCCATGTGATAAGAAGCTCCAGAATCAATGAGCCACTCATGAGAATGAGAAGAAGAAGATACATTTAATGCATAGCCAGACCGAGATGCTTGACAACCACATGCAGAAAGTGCCATTCCTGAAGATGAAGTTGAAGTCGAAGATTGCCCCAAATGGATGTTATGCTTCTTCATTGCTGCTTCCAAGGCTTCCATCTTTTTAAAGCATTTTGATTCTAAGTGGCCATCTCGATTACAAAAATTGCAATGTCTATCAGTCTTCTTCCCTTTGTTTTTATTTATCTTATCATTTTGTTGAAATGATTTTTCATTTTGGGGCTGAAATTGCTTAGGACCCTTGTTTGGTTTAGGACCATTCTTTTTAGGATATGACTTCTTAGGATTCTTTGAATTTGGTTGCTGCTGGGCGGCTAACGCTTTCTTGGAAGAGTTTCCAAGATTAAGAAGACCAAGGTGTAAGAGTTTTTCTTGTTCTCTTATTAAAGAATCACAAAAAGAGTCAAAGGAAGGGGGCTTGTAGTCTTTTCCTTGAGAAATGAAGGCTTCTCTTGTAGAATGGAAGGTGGAAACAAATACAGAGTAGGCTAGTCCCAACTTAGAAAGGATGGAATAAATAAGGTTACTATCTTCTTTCTTAACCTTAACACCTTACAAAAGATATCTAAGGGTCTTGAACTTAGACAAGAAATCTTCAATGCAAGAAAAATTATTAGGGTCCAATGTAAGCAACTCATTTTCAAGTTGATGGGCTCTAATTTCATTTTTAATCCCAAAAACTTTATTGATTTGTTCCATTGCTTCATGAGGAGTTTCAAGTTCTGCAATATGGAATCTAAGATCTGGAGAAATAGACATCCCTATCAAACCACGTGCCTGATCTTGTCTATTTTCCCATTTAGCAGCCTTGTCTTCATCTTTCGGTTTCTTTTCTTGGCCTGTGGCTATTCGGTAGAGACCTTTACTTCTAAGTAAATCCTCCATGTAGGACAAACATTGGAAGTAGTTGGTGCTGTCAAGGGTGACTTGGTATTGACTCTCCATTTCAACAGAAACAGAAGCTGAAGATGCTGAAAGTAAGTGTTCCAATGGATATATCTCGAAAAATTAGGCTGGTTTAAAAAAAACGGCTCTGGAAAAGGCTTCCGGATGAAGAAGTTATGGCTTTTTGAAAAAAAGTTGTTGAAGTTGCCGACGAAGTGCGGGAATGTGCGGAAATGAAAAAGTCTGCCCCCACAAAATGGAGACTTGAACCCAAGACCTCTACTCTCTTAAAATAGCTCTGATACCATGTAGGAATCTACAGGGTAAGTTCCTCAGAAAGAACACCAAAAGGACACCGCTCACAACCAGATCACACTAAGGTGCAGGGAAAAGAGCATACGCATGAGAAAAATCCTTCCTTTCTGTTTCTGATTTGCCCAGATCGCGCAGAGTCGCAGGGCAAAGAGCATACGCAGAAATGAAAGGTATAGATCTGGTTAAAAAAAAAGCTAAATAAACCAAAACCGAAATAAGCAGAGAGAAAATAACAGTAAACTGCAAATAAACATTGTATACCTCCAGATCTTAAAAATGACGCAGCTAGGGCTATCGGAAACCTTTTCGCGTGAAACGAAAGGGGTTCCTCACTGGAACAGATGCTCCGAACACAACAGAGCAGTCCTCTCGGCACGAAAGCAGTCAGAAATAGCAGATCTAGGAAACGGCAGTCGGATGCAGTTCTACCAGCTTCAGATTTGGATCACCAACAGACGCGGCCCTCAAATAGCTCCAATACCATGTAGGAATTTACAGGGTAAGTTCCTCAGAAAGAACACCAAAAGGACACCGCTCACAACCAGATCACAGATCAATACACCAGTATTTTTGACGTGGTTAAAACCCTCAAAGAGGGAAATAGTCCACGGCCTGAGCCAACGCGGCCACTTCAGGCAATTTATTAATCAAAGAATGAAAATTTACATAAGCTTCTCTCATGCACAGATTACCCTACAAATGACCCTCCATGCGCTTTAAATAGAATTCAAGGACCAATCGGGTGTCAAGCCACGGATCAAGTGTCGGTAATACCGAGGAGAGAATGAACCGTCGGATCACTACATATCGTGACCGTCGGATTGTAAGTTACAAAATGTACAACGGTAAAGAAACACACTTTACCTAACTCTATACCTAACTCTATACTAGACCAAGTTGTACTTAACTATTTCCTATGTGTCGGAATATCCTAACAATATATATACACACACACACACACACACAAAAGAAAATAAAAATTCAAATATTGAAAAAAAAAATGATTAAAAAAATAAAAAAAATTAATACAAAAGAAAACAAAAATTCAAATATTGAAAAAAATAAATAAATAAAAATAAAAACAAAAAACAATACAAAAAAATCAAATGTTAAAAAAAATAAAAACACAAAAAAATAATAATAATAATAACAAGTAATAAAACATAAAAATTATTTAAAAGCATGACAAAAAAATCAAATATAAAGAAAAAAATATTTAAAAAAACCATATAAAAATGTAAAAACAAATCAAAATTAACTCTTAAAAATTAAAATGTAGAGAACAGTTCGGATTAATCACACTCTCCTCAGGATGAACCACATTAGCTGATTCGAAAAGTCGACCCAATCCTTACAATGTGATTAATCCGAAAGACTGTTCTCTACATTATAGATCACAAAAGTCTTAGATCTAACATTAAAAATGTAAATAAAAATTTAAAAAAATTAAAAAGGGGGAAATTTTTTCAAAAATAGACATAATTTAAGAAAAAAATTAAAATTAACCAATAAAAAAACAAAAACAATAATTTTTTTTTAAGTTAAAAAATTAAATTAAATAAAAAGTATATAATTAAATAAAATTATAAAATTAAATAAAATTTAAAAAATAAAACAAAACAAAAAACAAAAATAAAATAAAATAAAATAAAACAAAACAATTAAAAATTAAAAATTAAAATAAATCAATAAAACAATTAAAAAAAAAAGAAGAAGAAAAGGAAGAAAGAAAGAAAGTAAGAAAGAAAGTAAAAAACCGGCTAAGTGGGAGGGCTGATTCCAGTAATTAGCCTATCACCCCTAGGCGGGGTGGACCATTTTTTCCTGTTTGTTTCTAATTTTTTTTCTACTCTAATTTTTTTAACATTTTTTTTAATTAATTAATTAATTAATTTATAATTGTTTTCTTTTTCAATTTAATTTATTTTAATTTTTCAATTTATTAATTTATTACCCCATTTTTTTAATTTAATTGTTTTTTACTATAAATTTTTAATTTTTAGTTTATTTTTTAATTTTTTAATGGGTTTTTTTTTTTTTTACTTAAAAAAAATTGTTATAAATTTTTTGTTTTTTTTGGTTAATTTTCAATTTTTTCCTTTAAATTATATGTGATATATATATATATATATATATATATATATATATATATATATATATATATTTGTTTTTTGTTGTTTATTTTTTATTTTTTATTTTTTATATTTAGAAGTTAATTTTGTTTTTTTGTTTTTCTTTTACATTTTTATGGGTTCTTTTTTTAATATTTGAGTTATTTTTTGTCATGTTTTATTTTATTTTATTTTTATGTTTTATTACCAACATGAAAATCACCAACATTTAAAAAAAATATCCACACTTAGTACATTAGAAAATTTAGTTTAAAAAATAAGCCCTCTAAACAAAAATGGTTGGTGTTGCATCAACACTTTTCAAAATCAAGATGCAAATCACTAACAATTTATAAAACATGTTCATACTTGATACATAAAAAAATTGAAATTGTAAAAAAATGAGCCCTCTAAAAAAATGTGTTGATGTTGCTTCAACAATATTCAAAATGAGCATGAAAATCACTAACATTTAAAAAAAAATGTTCATACTTGATACATAAGAAAATTTATAGTGCCAAAAATATGCTCCAAAAAAATGTGTGTATTCTAAATCACCACTTTTTAAAATCGAGTGATTTTTTGCTACCTCAAAAAAACGGGTTCTAGGTAATTTTCTTGTTTGATCGGTAACTATGTTATATATGTCTCTATTGTTTTATGTGTTTCTATATTTGTGTTTTCACAATATTTTGTGTATTTCATTGCTCCGTTAATTAATTTCTAAGAGGTGGATTTGGGTAAGGTGACTTACACCTCAAGAATATTAGGATTTAGTTGAATACCAAATTCAGAGACCATGCTCTTAACATGGGAGAGGTCAGGACAATTATTGAATCCTTGTCCTTGCCCCCCTCACCAGATGCTTTTACAACAAGAATGAATTCTTGTTTAGGTTGTTGTGGAACCGAAGCAAAGGAAGGGGCGATAGCAATAGGTTGTACCATAGTCAAATCCATGTAAGGTTTGAGCGAGTCAGGAGGAGTGTTTGCAGGAGGATGGATGTACCAAACTAAGATCCCCAAAGTCATGTTAGGAAGAATCAACAGAGTCATTACAGGAGTAGAAAATATTCTTGGTAGCGAAAATAAGAAAGGTATCTTTCCAAAGGGGTAGTGACCTGGAGGATCTCCTCTAAAAGGAGGAGGGCCAAAAGGAAAACCGCCTCAAGGGAAATGGTATGGAGGAATTGTTCCAGAAGGATGAGTTGATTCTTGAGCAACAAATTATTGGGGAGCTAACTGTTGGGAATATGTATCAAATTTCTTATTGGCAACACGTGATGCTTGAAGCATGCAAACACTTGAGATAGGCTCTCAGAAATAGGTTGTGGGCCATAATAAGCCCCAAGCAGTGTGGAATATTTATAGACTCCAGGGGAAACATCGGTTAAGGTAGGAATGGTATTCTAAGGAGAAGTTTGAGACCGAGGGTCATAGAAATTCAGTTGATTGATAGTGAAGATCTTTCCATTATGGGGAAAGCATATCTTGCAAAAGACAAAAGATGTGACAACTGAAATGGTGTATCTTGCAAGAGAGAATGCCACAAATGTAGGATTGAAAAGCATATGATGATTACAAGAAAACATTGTTACATCAAATATTTGTATGTTGAACTTCAAAATCTAGGACTAAATAATAATTTCTCTTTATGCTATGTAGGAATGCAAAAAGGTGTTTCCTAAGTTCCTACTATTCTATGCTAATTTGATGAAGATATCAACTTGAAATACTTTATAGGGCCCGTGAAACCTCAAAATATTAGTAAGGCATTGATCAAGGACTGATAAGACAACTACATTAGTGTTATTTTGAACTAACCATTACTTGGCATGATATTGAAAAATGATAAATCTCATTTTCATCAAGCACATCAACCTCTGCCTCACAAACATAACAACGAAATGGCTTGAAAACTTCATCTCTTAATTTCATTTGTAGCTTCAGTAACACTATTATAATTTTTGTTGTATCAATTTCTTCATTTCTTACAATTATTTCTATTGTATCGATTGCCTCATGTTTTCTACAATCCTTTGTATTCTATGGTCTTCCACAACTTTACAATTGATAAAAAAGCATGGCCCAATATTGAGTTACATATATTTCATGTCTTTGGTAGTCATTCCAAAGAGTCATAAAACACACTAGGTAGTTGAGCAATGCGTCAGATTTGCTGCATTATCTTTTGCATAGAAGCCAAGTCTCAACCTTGTCATCCATATCTAGATCATAGAATTCTGGCTTCACAAGGTATTCTATTCATCATCATCTGAAACAATTTGGTCCATACCATGGGAGTAAGATAACTCCTCAGAATCCATGGAAGTCCACCTCTCCACCGAACCACATTCTTTGACATGCATATTGTTCAAGCTTTTGTTATTGATTCCATGGCATTGAGTCTGCTCAATTTTGTATTCTTTGGCACTCTAACACATACACAAATATTATGGCATCACTGGGTATCCTATAATATTCTCTAGTTGTGTATTTATCCTCTGACATCTGTTACTAGATAGGAAAATAGCAATGAATGTCTATGGTTACTAGACAATGGCTACAAGAACCATATCATAGGTAACAAATATAGTTTTTTAAGTTTTGATGAAACAAATAAAAATCAAATTATGTTCGGTGATCATAATCTTGTTAGTGCCTTAGGTAAAGGTACTATTATAGTTGTAACTAGGAAAAATGAAAAAAATACATTCTTTATGTCTATTATGTTTAAAATCCGAAAAAGAACTTGTTGAGTGTAGGATGAATGAGTGAAAATGGTTTTGAAGTCAAGTGTAAAGGTCCTAGTTTCACAATTATTAATAGACCACCCAATCAAAGAGTCATATCAAGGATCCAAATGACCAAAAATAGGTTGTTTCCTCTACTCATGATAATTTCAAGCATGCATTACAATATGCTCAGTTTGTAATAAGTTTTGACGAAACTTAGTTATGGCATATTAGATATGTCCAATTAGCTTTTAACAATATTGATCTTTTGCATAACAAGTTTATGGATTTAGGTCTACATGTGATAGATGTCCATGTGAAATTTCTATCCTTTCCAAACATAAAGAAACAACTTTCCAAATGTTTCCAACTATTGAGCCAACATTCCACTTGAACTAATACAAATACCTTTTTGGTCTAATGCAAACCTAGTGAATAGGATAATTTTTTCATTTTCTAACATTTATTGAAGATTTTAGTAGAATGACAAGGGTCTTGTTCATCAAAAACAAATTTGATACATTTGGAAAATTAAAGCAATCCAAAACCATAGTAGAGAAGCAAAGAGAAAAGAAAATTAAAGTGTTAAGATCAGATGGAGGAAGTGAATATGATTCCAAATAATTTGTAGCATATTGCAAGGATCGAGGTATCAAGAGGGAATTTACAAAAGGGTACACTCCACAACAAAATGGAGTAGCATAAAGATAAAATCAGACTATCATGAATATGACTAGAAGCATGTTGAAGGAAAATAATTCTCCTAATGAGGTATTAGGTAGAAGCAGTAGCATGTCCAATTTATGTTTTAAACAGATCACCAACCAGAAGTATCAAAACATAGTTCTTTTATAAGCTTGGAGAGATGTGAACACAAGTGTATCACACTTGAGTATCTGTGGTTGTGTAGCCTATGGACATGTTCCATAAGAATTGAGGAGAATATTGGATGATAGGATTGAAAAGTACATATTTGTTGGATATAATGAAGAATCCAAGGCTTAAAATTTGTACAATCCTTGTACTAGGATAAAAAAGTATTTCAAGAGACGTTAAATTCCTTAAATATCAAGCATGGAATGATCAAGATAAAGGGACAAACAAGAATCAAATTTCTCCACATGAATTTGAAATACGTGATGCAAGAAAAGTAGAAAATCCACTACAAGTATTTCCACACCTACAAGTTCTAGATGAAGATGCAAACCAAGGAAGATAGAGTGTGCACAGTCCATCCTCAAGCACTGAAATTTAATTCACCATTCCATAGAAAACAAGAAGGTTTAGAGAGATTTATGAATAACTAGGTAATGAACAAGTACATTTTCTTTACTGTCTTTCCATCCAACACATTTTGAAAAAACAATAAAAAAGAAAGAATGGGTTGAAGCTATGAATGAAGAAATTGCAGCCATAGAGAGGAATGATACATGGAGCCTTGTGGATCTACAAGAAGGAAAAAATTCATTAGAGTCAAATGGGTCTACAAGAGCAAGGTTAATGAAAAGGGGGGAATTGAAAAACATAAAGGTAGATTGGTACAAAAAGGATTTGCATAAAATCCTGGACTGGATTATGAAGAAACCTTCAACCTAGTAGCAAGATTGGAAACTGCCAAAAAAATATTAGTAATATCGATAAAGAATCATTGGCTAGTTTATCAAATGGATGTCAAATCAACATTTTTAAATGGAATCTTGAAGGAAGAAGTTTATGTAGATAAACCTCCAGGGTATGAAATCAAGGGTCAAGAACATAAAGTTTAAAGGTTACAAAAGGCTTTTTATGGTTTCAAACAATCGCTCAAAGTATGGTACAATATAATTGATTCATATATGCTCAACAAGGATTCAAACACAACAATAATGAACCCATTCTATACATTAAAATAAATATGCAAGGTAATATTATAATTTTTTGTATTTATTTTAATGATATGGTTTACATAGGAAGTTTACAGCTTGAAAGTTTCCAAACAACCACGGAGAAGGAATTTGAGATGACCAATCTTGGTCACATGGAATATTTTCTTGGAATAAAAGTTGATTAGGTTGAAAAGCAATCTTCATTCTTAAAAAATGTATATGCAAAGGATAAATTTTGACAAGATTCAAGATGAGTGTATGCAATCTAACATAAACACCAATTGTCCTAGGAACCAAGCTAAGCACAGATGACAACATTCTAGCAATTAATTCCACTTTATATAAGAAGCTAGCAGTAAACCTAATGTATCTCGTAGAAACGAGGCCTGACATAATGTATTCAACTATTATTATATCCAGGTTCATGGAGTCACCAAAAGAAACTCATTGGAAATCCTGAGTTGAGGATCACTCATTTCATCTTTTGCACTACAAGTGGAGTAGACATGCCCAAAGCCAACTATTTGCTAACAAAGCTTCTTAACATATTCCCTAGTGTTAAGAGAGTCATGATTTACCAACAAGGATGCTTCATTAGAGGGACCAATCTCTACGTGGATGAAGATATGGCTGAGAACAATCGAGGAGTTCGGATTTTGATCATCTTCAAAGAAATCATGGCTATTACATTTTGTGACCCCTCTAAAACTCACCTCAATAGTATGGTTAGCTCCTATATCTTTGACAACAGTGTAACTACCCTCACTGTGGGAGTTGATCTCATATCTCAAGTGGAAAAACCCTCTTTCAGGCTGATATGGACAACTAATATGGATATTTAACTTGATTGATTTGCAAAATTACTTAATTGTGAATGAGGAATTAACTTAATCAATGCCGAGGAACAATCATAAATTTGAAAATGAAGCAATAATAGTAGAATATAGAGAATTAAAGAAAACACATAATTCACCCAATGTTTGGGCTACATATCTAGGTCCAACTTCCAACTAGGGACTGCTTCTATTAGCCAAAAAAAATTGATATTACATCAAGCATCAAGCCTTCAACCAACATAAAAAATTATCTGTCTCTACTAGAAGGTGAGTGGGTTTCCCAAAACCACAACTGCCTCCAAAATATGCTCCAAATTTGAGTTACAAATCCACCTTTTACAGACTACGTAGAGCTAATTATAACTTAAAATAGTTAAATCAAAGTTCTTTATGAAAATCCTCCTTGTGGAACAATGGAAAAACATTGATATATTTAAATGTTGGGGCGCTAATCAACTCGAGGTCAAGCCTGCAACATTGCGCTCCCTTCAACAATTTACATATCAAAACCAATTTTGATTTCCATACCAATCAAGGTGTCTAATATTGGTTTATTTATTAGAGGATTGTTGCAAGTCATATCTTTCTTGTGGGAGGTTCTAGGTTCGAGCTCATAGACTTTCACATTTGGCAATTTGTTATAACAAAGGTTTAAATTTAGTGCTTGGTGAAGGTTTCAGCAGGTATATGGCTAGCACAATGGTTATGTTCATTTTTTGGTAACTTGGTGGGAGCTCAGTGATTCGACTCATGTTGACTCCATTTTGGGTCGAGCAACACTTTATATAGAAGTTCCACACATATGTTATTGAGTACCATCGAGTGGTCCAATGGCCACTAATGTGGTTTCCCTCATCAATATTAGCAGTTTGATTCACTTCTTGACCTTTCTGCAACTACTTGATGGAACCTTCCTAGCCAATCGAAGACTTCCACATGGCAGCTTATGGTTGGGCCACATCCTTCTACCTACTCAACACTACCAAAATTGGCTTGTTAAGTTGGATGCCACATCAGTCTTCCGTGTCATTAGCCCATGTCGTGTGTCACCTTCTGATTGGGCCACCTATCTACCATGTTGGAATAATCATTCTGCCATGTCAACAATATGTCATCTAGCACATTAGAGCCAAGTCATGTTTCGTATGGTAAACTACCATGTGTCCAATGTTTTTTCTCCCACATGTTCTGTATGAATGCCACTTATCACTCTATATGGTTTCCACATGTCCTTTAAGGGACTGTCGTGTGGCACACCTCTAACCCCATTTTTGCTTGTTTTACAAAAACTTGAAAACATGATATTTTCCTCATATATAGTTTGTTTAAGTCCATTCAAGTGGCGTTATAAAGTTCTTGTTGAGCTCTATGCAATGGAAACCATTGCATCAAGTTTTGAGACCTTCGAATTTTGATATATTCTGGATTCTCTAGTATCAACTTCTGAGACAATACTTCCCAACGATGATAGAGCCATTGAGGTAGGTCTCACCTTCCATCTTCTTAAGGACATTCTAGGACTTATCTCCAAGAAAATATAAACAAGTCTAGTTGAGGCCTTACAGTAGTTTAGAATCTCTGAAAATACTAATTATCTTGAATCATGATTGAAGTAAGTATCTTCTAAGCAAGGGAGGATCAAAGGAGTAAGCTTCGACAAACATCGATTGGATAAGTTTCACAACTGTGTGGTCCCTCTTGGTATGCTGTTGTCTAATGATGAAATTGACTCTTCTTCCATTACATTACATGGTCTAGATGGGTACAACAAAGAGTGAGAGCGAGGGAGCTCAGTCAAATCAGTGCTTGTAGTAATCCAAGGTAATCCTCAACAGGTTATGTTGAATCAGAATTATGGAGCAATGGAGCAAACAAGAGAAATGAAATGATGAATTAAGCAATGAAATGGACTAATAAAGAGAGTGGAACATTTTGTCATATTAATTTATTAACAATAAAGTTCATAACATATAAAATTAAGGTTTCAAGTTAATCAGAATCTTCTATTAAAAACAACAAAGAAAAATATTTAGAAAAAATTAAATCTCTCTTATCCACCTTTTTTTCCTTAAATTAAATTAAAATTATAAAAACGTCATTACAATATCAAACACTTATTACCAAATAATATTTTTTTTAAAATATCATTATTATATAAAAATCTATTTATAACATTACTTTTTTAATTGTATATCATTTCTCACACTATGTTCTCAAATCATCATAACTATGTACTCACATACCTATTATAAAATATGTAAGGGGAAATTATTAAATTATCACAATAAAAATGAAACATGTATGTGTTTTAAGCTTCATAACATTAAATCGAGAATCATTTTAAAAGTATCTCACTTTTGAAGTATAAGATTTGTTCCTTCCACAAATGAGAAATGGAAAATTAATAAAACTATTTGGATAAAAAATTACTTGCTATCAATCTATAAGGTTATTTAAAAGAATCTTATAGTGATTTGATATCTATTTTTTTTTAAGGTCACAACCAAGCTAGACACCAAATTGGTGTATGAGATCCCCTTGTTTGTGGGACAAGGGGGGACCCGCTTCCGCGCAGCAATTTGACAGCTAAGTCTATGAAGGCATACATACTCTACCTCCTCTGGTTTTGAACTTGTGACCTCTTAGGAAGAAACACATGCTCTTAACCATTAGGTGATATTTTAGTTTTTTTAGCATAGAAATTGATACGATGAAAGATGATATTAATTAATAAAATTAGATACGTTGATATGATGGCAGTAATCCCGAAAAAAAAATAGAAAATTAACAAGGTGATTCAAATTGATACTATGAAAGATGATATTAATTAATAAAATTAAATATGTTGATATGATGGCTGTAATCCTGGAAAAAGGAAAAATTCAATTTTTTCCCTGATATATTCAGTTGGTTATTGCATCAAGAAGTTTTTTATAATTTAACAGGAGATGTGTAAATGTAATATAAGAAAGTTTTTCAATATTATAAATTTAATATGTTTATAATAATATATATATATATATATATATATATATATATATATATATATATATATATATATATATATATATATATATATATATATATATATATAATCATGGCGAGATGAGATCTACATCGATTGATCACACTCCATCTATTATTTAATTTAAACTTCATTGTTTAATCGAGTATGGATGGCCATAGAGTAGATACCTTCTTATAAAGACGGGTAAACAAGCTAGCTTCTTACACAGGATTGGTAATTACTGTTTCAAATATATTGACCAACAAATATTTCATTGCATTCATTGTAATATAGTTGGCAAAATAGTCGAGTATTTCTCTTGCAATAACTGTTGACAATTGGGAGCAATTGTCTCCAAGTTGGTTCTCCGTAATTCAAGTTCCTGATTTATCTTTGTTACTCTGATTCCTGATTTGTCTCTATCTCTGCCACTGGCTGATCCCTAATTTGCTTTTGCTACTGGCTGTACAAATAGACAAGAATCACTCCTGAAAAATTGGCTGTACAGACTCCTGTGATTGTATCAGTTTCCTTATTCTAGGCCTAAACTATAGGATCTGAAGTGTATACAGCGGCTATTTATGCCGAACAAGTATGAGTAAAAATAATGAATTGAAGCCTTTCATAAAACTTCCTTGTTTTTGACTTGGTATCAGAGCCAGAGTTCTTCACCTCTGTGCCTGAATTCTCATATACCCCTCGCATCATGACTAAGGATCAACCTGAATCATCTTTTGTACCAGTCATTCATGTTCAATCAGAAAACCCCAGTTTCACCACCAATATCATCCTTACCGAAGTTAATTATGATTTCTGGTCCCAAATCATGGAAATGCAGATTGCAGGGCATGAGAAGCTTAAATACCTTACAGGTAAAACACGTATTTTGCAGGTTACTAATGCTGCCTATGCAAAATGGTATGCTGAAAATCAAAACGTCAAAGGATGGTTGCTGACTTCCATATCACTAGAGATTATGAAGCGTTATCTTAGACTGTCTACTGCACGTGAAATCTGGACTGCTCTTGCTAAAGCTTTCTATGATGGATCAGATGAATCACAACTCTTTGCACTGAATCAACGAGCATTCTCCACCAAACAGGTTGGTCATTCTCTTTCCACCTATTATGGTGATCTAGTAGAAATCTTCCAAGAACTAGATCATCGTGATAGGATTGTCATGAAGGATCCCAAAGATGTTGTCGCCTATAAAAAATCAATTGAGAGACTGTGGGTGCATATCTTCTTGAATGGACTAGATGCAGACTTTGAACAAATTCGAGGTGAGATTCTCAGGAAAGACCCTGCACTCGATCTTGAAGCAACTTATGCATATGTTCGTCATGATGTCGTTCATCGAGCTACACTTCAAGGTGAACCTGAACACTCTGAATATGCTACTATGGTGGCTTGTCGGGGCAAGCCTTACCAATCGCAAAAAATAGAGCACACTTCTGGTCCGTCGAATCACACAACTGACCAAAATCGGTCATCTGGATCACAAAATCATAGCTATGAAATAGGAGCTACAAAATTAGAACGTGTATGTACTCACTGTGGAGAAACCGGGCATACAAAGTCACGTTGCTATGAAATAATTGGATATCCATAATGGTGGGATCCTGCCAAGGCACCTCGCAAGCGAAATTCAAAGTCAAATCATCATGCTTCTGTTGTTGTGGCTGAGCCCTCCACCAACACCAGTACTACTGAGGAAGCCTCTTCTTTCATTGCTACTGTTGGGAATGTTGGTAAGTCTCTTCATACCTCTGTCCCAATTAATCATAGTGAATGGATAATTGATTCAGGTGCCATATATCACATGACCTTTGGTGGTAAACATATTCAGTCCATGAAATCCTCAGATCATCATATAGTGTCCACAGCGAATGGTACTCCCTCTCCCGTGGTTGGAGAAGTTTCAGTTCCTCTTAACCAAAATTTGAATTTGGAGTTTGTTCTAGATGTTCCTTATCTTTCATAACTTATTGTCTGTTTCTCAAATAACCCTCACTTTGAACTATATTGTGATATTTTGGCCTAACCTTTGTGTTTTTAAGGACATTCGAACTCAAAAGACAATTGGTTATGGTACTAGGAGAGGAAAGCTCTACTATCTTGATCTACTGCCGGCAAGCTCCAATCAGTTGGCTCAAGTTTTCTCAGCTAATAAGACTGACAACACTTAGTGCATAGGCTAAATCTAGCTGAGTATGTGCAAGATACATTAATCTTCCAACCAGTCTCTGATAGCGCTCCTTGTTAGCAGGAACTTGGTTTGGGTGCATACCTAGCTTTAGATTTTCTTCCATAGGGGTACTAGCTGGACTACATCCTGTCATGCCAGTTTCCTCCAATAAGTCTAAGACATATTTCTGTTGTGACAAAAAAATACCTTTCTTTGATCTTGACACTTCAATTCCAAGGAAATACTTCAATTTCCCAAGAGCCTTCATTTCAAACTCACAGGCAAGTTGCTCTTGCAGTGCTTTCCTTTCTTCAGGATCATCTCCAATTACTATCATATCATCAATGTACACAATGAGGGTTGTGATTCGTTCTCCATTATGTTTCAAGAAGAGAGCGTGATCTGAGTTACTTTGCTTGTAACCAATAGACCTCATAAAGCTAGTGAACCTTCCAAACCACGCTCTAGGAGACTGCTTCAAGCCATGTAAAGATTTTTTCAATCTACAGACCTGTTTATTGCCTTTAGTCTGCAGGTTACAGCCAGGGGGCAATTCCATATATACTTCTTTTTGGAGATCTCCATGCAAAAATGCATTCTTTACATCGAATTGATGTAAAGGCCAGTCAAAATTCACTGCAAGAGATAATAAAATATGGACTGTATTAATTTTGGCCACTGGTGCGAATGTCTCCATATAATCAATTCCATATGTTTGAGTATATCCCTTGGCGACAAGTCTTGCCTTGAACCGTTCTATGGTTCCATCAACTTTGTATTTAATGGAGAATACCCACCTACATCCAACAGGTATCTTCCCTTCAGGCAAGTCAACAACTTCCCACGTTGAATTCTTTTGAAGAGACTTCATTTCTTCATTCATCGCCTCCCTCCATCTAGGATCTTTCAAAGCTTCCTGCACACTGTTAGGAATAGCTACAACAGATAATTGATTCACAAATGCCTTACTCTCATTTGACAGTCTATGGTAGGATACATAATTGCTTATGGGATACTTAGATTTGGAGTTGAGAACAGGTTCATAGTTAACTTTGGGTTTCCCTCTTGTGACTCGATCTGGTAATTTTTTTAATTGAGGTTCAGATTCAGAGTTTACCTGAGACTCGGGCATGGAATCGGCTGGAGAAGAAGTATATATGGAATTTCCCCCTGGCTGTAACCTACAGACTAAAGGCAATAAATAGGTTTTTAGATTGAAAAAATCTTTATATGGCTTGAAGCAGTCTCCTAGAGCGTGGTTTGGAAGGTTCACTAGCTTTATGAGGTCTATTAGTTACAAGCAAAGTAACTCAAATCACACTTTCTTCTTGAAACACAATGGAGAACAAATCACAGCCCTCATTGTGTACGTTGATGATATGATAGTAACTGGAGATGATCCTGAAGAAAGGAAAGCACTGCAAGAGCAGCTTGCCTGTGAGTTTGAAATGAAGGATCTTGGGAAATTGAAGTATTTCCTTGGAATTGAAGTGTCAAGATCAAAGAAAGGTATTTTTCTGTCACAATGGAAATATGTCTTAGACTTATTGAAGGAAACTGGCATGACAGGATGTAGTCCAGCTAATACCCCTATGGAAGAAAATTTAAAGCTAGGTGTGCACCCAAACCAAGTTCCTTCTAACAAGGAGCACTATCAGAGATTGGTTGGAAGATTAATGTATCTTGCACATACTCGACTGGATTTAGCCTATGCACTAAGTGTTGTCAGTCAATTCATGCACTCCCCAAGTGAAGAACATATGAATGCTGTCATCCGGATCTTACGCTATTTGAAGTCATCTCTAGGAAAGGGAATTTTATTCATAAAAGGTGATAGCCTGGATGTTAAAGGTTATACAGATTCTGATTGGGCTGGGTCAATTAAGGATAAACGTTCTACATCAGGCTACTTTACTTTTGTAGGAGGAAATCTGGTTACTTGGCGAAGTAAAAAACAAGAGGTAGTTGCTAGATCCAGTGCTGAGGCCGAATACAGAGGAATGGCTAAGGCAATATGTGAATTGTTGTGGATCAGAAATCTGTTGCAGGATTTACATATGAAGCAAGTCAATCCTATGAAGTCATACTATGATAACAAGGCAGCATGTGATATTGCTCATAATCTAGTTCAACATGATCGAACTAAGCATGTTGAGGTTGACAGGCATTTTATCAAGGAGAAACTAGAAGCAAAGTTGATTGAAGTTCCTCATGTTTGATCTCAAGACCAGCTTGCTGATATGCTAACCAAAGCAGTGTCAAACCAAGCATTTAATGGCTGTCTCAACAAACTTGGCATGAGTGACATCTACTTACCAACTTGAGGGGGAGTGTTGACAATTGGGAGCAATTGTCTCCAAGTTGGTTCTCCGTAATTCAAGTTCCTGATTTATCTCTGTTACTCTGATTCCTGATTTGTCTTTGTCTCTGCCACTGAATGATCCCTAATTTGTCTCTGCCACTGGCTGATCCCTAATTTGTCTCTGCCACTGGCTGTACAGATAGACGAGAATCACTCCTGAAAAATTGGCTGTACAGACTCCTGTGATTGTATCAATTTCCTTATTCTAGGCCTAAACTATAGGATCTGAAGTGTATACAGCGGCTATTTATGCCGAACAAGTATGAGTAAAAATAATGAATTGAAGCCTTTCATAAAACTTCCTTATTTTTTACTATAACCACTCTCAAAAAGCATTGCCTTCTATACTTTTCTATAATTGATTAATACACATCAGACCACATAAGGAATGTAATGACAAAGAAAAACAATGGCTACAAAAGCATTTGAAAATAATTTAACATCATGACTTTACAAAAATATTTGAAATAATTTTTAGTGGATTTTGTAATGGTAATGTTTTTTTTGTTTTCTTACTTTTTTTTAATGGGAGGTGTTTTAATATATATATATAGTATAAGAAATATGTGTAAGTATAATGTAAGAAAGTGTGTTAATATTTTTAAATGTCAGTTTAATATGTTTATAATAATCAAATTAATATATATGTATATATGTCAGTGAAATATTTAAGAAATTTTAAATGGAATGATAATGAGGATAAAGATAAGTTTGGAATCCATTGTGGTAGTTGTATCTTGGTCATGAGATACGGATGTGACGGTATCTGAGCCATATTTAAGTGATATATTTAGCTTTTTGTGTGGAAGAGGAGGGCCTTTGTTGATATTAATTACTAGGCTTTGACAACAATCATTTTTCTTTTTCTTTTTCATTTGATAGATCCATGGTTAAGCTTATTTGTTGAAGAGGGAGAGAAGGGGAGGTAAGTAGAAAGACATATAGAGAGAAAGGTGGACAGAGAGAGGGGGAGTGATAAGGGAGAGATGGAGAGAGAGTAAGGGAGAGAGAAGAGAGAGATAGACAGATATATATATATATATATGGAGAGATAATGTGTATATTTGGGGTGAGATAGAGAGACAAGAGAGGAGAGAGATGGAGATAGAGGTATAGATAGAGGAGGAGCGAGCAAAGAAGAGAGAGAGAGTATAATGCATTGATTTATAATTTTATTTAAAGCTTGCACTAGATGCATTAGTGTAGATATTGATTTCTCATTTAATATAACTAGATGTATGATGTACATTAATTTCAAAGTAATTAAATTAATATTGTGCATTGGATTTAGTGTAAGTACAAAATATTATTAACGAGTGCATTGATTTTTGTGTTACAATAATTCAACCATAAATAAAATTTGTTTTTCATCTTAAATAAAATGTTCATTTACCTGAAATGTTTTCTTCTTCAGAGTGTAAACTATTTGTGATTGATTATATTCTTATTATTCCCATTTTCTATCATTCAACATTGTTAGTCACTTTGCATTTAAACAAGGTAATAGAAAAAACTACAATTGAAACTTATTTGGGTTTAACACCCCATAAGTCACAATCTTGGAGAGCAAGAGAGACAAGGTATGATGTTTACTACAACATCCTGAGTTAAATATTTAAATGATCTACAGTGTCAACTGTGGTTGCCAACTAATAGGTGTGACAATAAGAAGAAAATAGTTTGAGATTAACCACAATGAAGCCTATTTATAATTTACTACATTCTTATTATTCACATTTTCTATCATTCAACATTGTTACATTGTCACTTTGCTTTCAAAAAAATTATTTTATCATTTTTCATAATCCAAGTTATTAACAATCAAATTAAAATGACCATATTAATCTTAGACATATTTAGCATATTTAAAATGATCATAATAGCATATTTAAAATTATCATAATAGGTAAATGTTAAATAAATTTTCTATAAACCACTAAAACAGACATAGATCTATGTTATCCTTGGATCTATCTAGTAATAATAAAGATCAAATGTTTCAATGTGCAAACCTTTACTCAAATTTTACTCTCAATAAAAAAATTTGTACCTTAGAGATTTGATCCCTCTTGATTTTCACCCTTTATTAAAATATTCCCAATCTACTTCCCATTAAATAAAAATTCATTGAGTCTACTTGCATTAAAAATGATGTTAAATGAATATGGTTGTTTATCTTGTATAAGTGACTTTCCTCTTTGGAAGCTTTTATTTCATTAAAAAAGGAAAGGAGACATTATTGAGGAATTCGCTACTCATGTGTTTTGCTTTCTCGTAGAGAATAAACTAACAAAAGGAATGTGTGCACAGCCTTTGAAAGAAAAAACTTAGACTTGATTTGTAATCAAAGACCGTTGAACATAACAATAATATAATCTATCATGTGTTCTCTACTCGATTTATTTGACATAATTGACATATGGTGACACTAAGGAAGGTCTCAAGCTGTAAAAGAAATCTTAAACAGTATTTATTTTAAGATCATTTAGTTTGGAATTTGAAAAGATGGTGACACTAAGGAAGAGCTTAAACAGTAAAAGAAATCTTAAACAGTATTTACTTCAATAGCATTTAGTTTGGAATTTGAGAAGAATTTGATAAGGAAAATTGTTCCAGCTAGAAAATGTAATGACAGCATGTTGCCATGTCTAAAATGAAATCATCGAAAATGCACTTCAGCCACAAAATGATGTGACGTGGACAATCCAGAGATGTGACGTTGACAATCCAGAGATTAAGTAGAGTTTTTCGGTACAAATTACATAAGAAACATAATTTCAAGTCTAAGTTACTAATTATACAACGCCTTCAGATAAAGCCACCCGACTGCTAGTTATACAATGGCAACAGATAGTCTTTTATTTAAGCAAAAAGAAATTATGCCTTCATGCTTTCAAACGTGGATTTCCTATTGGAATCTGAATCTGAATCCGAATCTAACTGTGTATCATAGACATATATTTGGATGAGGTGTGCAATAAATTAATGAAAAGAGAGGAATGATATAATTATGAGGCGCCCCTGTTGATCATTTCCATGTAGCGGACAAGAGAATCTTCCTTCTGCAGCCTCATCTCGGTATGGAATTTGTCAATGAACGCCTCCACCCGTTTGTTCAGTTCATCCACCCCAACATGAGAACTTTCCCTCTTCAAGCTTCCCCCGGGCCTCCTTACTCCACTACACGGGAGCGCTGGAGATCCTTCTTCATTGCCCCGCCTGACAGAAAGGGAAGAATGATCGTTTCTTGATTCATCCGGGTTGTTGGTGCTTGGACGGAGATGCCTCGTAAGAGGGGGATGACGCCCCTCTGTGATTTTTTTCCACACCGATTCAAATGTTTCCTCCTTGTGTTTCTGGCTCACCCGTAGAGATTTGCAGGCGCTTTCCTGCACGTTCACCTTTCGACGAGTGAAACGAGCAGAAGCCAACATTTTATTCGACTGATCATCGGCACTTGCGATACCCACAGCAGGTCTCCATGCCGGTGCTTCTAAAGAATTCGTGCCTTTTTCCACTTCCAACAAGCGGGTCGTATATCCACTCTCCATTACTTCAGCTTCTTCACAGTCATTCTGAATCGTTTCATTCTCAGATTCCAGGGCCGAGTCCTCGCGGCATCCGCTGATTTCCTGGACTAATTCCGAGAAACGGCGATGGTGGTCCAGCTCCTGGGGTTCGTGATCGTGCGATTGATTCCGAGCCGGAAAGCCGCCGGAATTGGCGAATATGGCGAGAATGATGCAGTTCAACAGGAAAAACAAATGTGGCGGAGTCAGCCAGCCAGAGAACGAATCCCGCGCCCACGAAACGGTCACCGCCACAAAGTGATGTAGCGAAGGAAACAGCGGCTTCGATACAAACGGAGCAGAAGCTACGGCCACAGCCGCCACTACGAATGAAACTCTGTAATAGTGGAGGCGGATGATTTCTTCCTCGCCGCTACCTCCACACAATACATGAAAACCTGCAAATCAATAGAAAGCAGATGGAGTAGATATAATGGAAAGATGAAGAGTAATAGCAAAATAAAGGATGGGGAATCAATGGCAGAAGGGGTTGTATAAGTATATGAGTTCATTGAGGAGAGCGGAAGCAACGACAATAATAGTAATAATAAATAAATTGGTTGTAAATGGGTAATTTTTTTATAAAAAACAAAAAATTTAATTATAATTAGTTAATAATTTCTATATAATGACAAATTGTAAAACAAAAAGAAGATAACTTCTATTTTAAAAATAATTATAAAATAGTAAATTCTTTGTAAATTGGTAACTCTTATACAAAAACAAAAACCATAACTTTTATATGGGAAAAAAATTTAGTTAGTAATTTCTATATAATGACCAATTGCAAAAAAAAATAAAAAAAAATTATATTTTAAAAATAATTATAAAATAGTAAATTCTTTGCAAATTGGTAACTCTTATAAAATAAAAATAAAAACCATAACTTCTATATGGGAAAAAATTATAAAATGACAAATTTAAGTCTTAAATGGATAACTCCTATAAAAAAAAAAATAGAAAAATGATAAATCAATATTAGAAAAAATTATAAAAGATATAAAATGGTAAACTTCCAAATCCACAACTTCTATACAAAAAAAATAGAAAAACAGTAATTTCTATATTACAAAAAATTATAAAATGGCAAAATTGAGTTTACAATGGATAAGGCTTATGAAAAAATAGAAAAAAAAGGATAAATCCAATAATAAAAAATAGAAAATGGAAGCCTTAGTTGCACTTGCAAATGCATAACTGATATACAAAAGAATAGAAAAACGACAACTTCTATATTATAAAAAATTATAAAGATAAGTTTGCACTTGTGAATAAAAAAAATAGAAAAACAGTGACTTCTATATTACAAAAAAATATAAAATAAGAAATTACAGTTACCTAAGATAAGTGTGCACTTGTGAATAAAATAAATGATAGTAAAGGTAAGTTTCGCTTAGAGTAATAATTAAATTACATGAAAAAGCAATAAAATAGTAATAAAGGTAAGTTTACACTTGTGAATAGAATAGAAAGTAAATTTACATTTTAAATTTTATGTATAAAATAATAAAATAATAAATAACATGTAAAAATTATGTAGTTACAAATGGTATAGTAAGATTGGTATGCTTAGTAAATTTGCATGCTACATGTTTTATTAAAAAACAATAAACTAAATTTACATGTTCAATTTTATATTAAAGTTTGGTAGAAAATTATAAAGTTTGCACTTGTATATTTTTTTCCATATTAAATTTAAATTATGACAGAGAAGGTAAGTTCTATTTTTTTAAAATTGCAATGAAACTAGTTTACCAACTAATCTTGTTTTTTTGGAAACCTTCTACAAGTAATGAGAATTAACATGAAATTATGTCTTAATGTAGTAGAAAAATATACTTAGAAATTATAATTAAAAACATATTCCCTTCCATAAAGAATTATTGGTCAAATTAGTAGCAAAATAGAGTTAGAATTAAGAATTTGTTCTCTTCAACAAAGTATTTTGGATCAATGCATCTACTAAACACTTTGGAATACAAGGAATTGTAAGTTTTATATTAAAAAAATGCAAATATATTTAAATCACATTTTTGTTTTTATTCTCATGATTTTTTTTATGATATCCATTACTAGGTTGGAGTATAGTGATTACGTGGATTGCATTCCATTGCAAAACAAGGATCAATGGTGTGGAATTCAAATAGAGGGGCTCATTTTCCGTAGTCAACCACAAAGGTTGGGCACTACCACATATTGTGTAGTAAATTTGGATAAGATAGGACACATAACAAATTGAAATTAAATGAAAACTATTATTTGTTATTTGTGATCAAATAGTTTGTCTTAGTTGTTAATAGACATGTAAATATTAATTTCCTTGTATCTATCCAATTATCACTCCAGTAATAGTTTTGAAATTGTTCCTCGCCATATTTGCAATTTTCTACTAGATTCCTAGGAATTAATGTGTTTTAGTTTCACATGGACTACCATGTTTTTAATTCAATTATAAGTAATCTCATAAGTAGGCTTCTATGCATTGTCTCTTTTGTATTCTCTATAGTTTGAAAATTTTTGTTTTTAAAAATATGTAAAAATATAGTTCAATGAATTTGAATGATTTTTTTTCTTGCGAACAGGATACTTGGAGACCCTCTAAAGGAAATTGATGGCACCTAGATCGAAACTTCTTGAATGGAAATATCTTGAAAGAAAAAATGATGGAAAAAATTATTACAAGTTCTGCAACAATACTTGTGGGACACTAGTGACTCGAGCAAGAGATCATTTGCTTGGCATTGTGGGTAGAACTAGTGGAGGAGTGGAAACATGTACTAAAATTGATAAAGATGTGAAGAAAAGTTTAAGTGAAGAAGTCAATGCTCATAAGCAAGGAAAGGTAGTCCAAGAAGCAAGAAAAAAAAGAACACAAGATACACTCATGGGAAGAGAAAATGTTATTAACTCAACACCAAGCTCTTTCCCACCATTTGTGGCATCTACAACATCTTCTATGCCATATGGATCACAAAGAGAACCTACTTCACCAAACGTTGATCCAACACAACAAATATTGGAGAAAGCTTGGAAGCCATTGGAGCGAAATGAGGTAGATGATGCAGTTTATGATTTTTTTCATTGGTTGTAATATCTCTTTCAACATTATCAAAAGCCCATTATTTCATGATATGTTAAAAAAGATCAACCATTTTGGTCCCTCATATGTTCCTCCCAGCTATGAAAGTATTAGGACCAAAGGAATTGATAGGAGCAAACAAAGAATAGAGGAAAGAGTTAAACCAATATGAGATTCATGGGCTATTTTTGGATGTACTTTAGTTAGTGATGGTTGGACTGATTGCTAGTCTAAACCTCTTGTGAACACGCTTGCTTGTTGTCCTCAGGGAGTGATCCATTTGTCTACTATTGATTGTATGGACAAAACAAAGACTGCTAAATATTTATTTCCGATACTAAAGGACACCAAATTATCTATAGGAGAGGCCAACATAGTCCAAGTTGTCACTGATAATGCATCCAATTGTGTTCATGCTGGTGAGCTATTGATGGAGCATTTCCCTAATTTTTTTTGGACACCTTATGCAACACATTGTATTGATCTAACCCTTCATGACATTGGTAAAATAGGTTGGGTGCAAGTAAATATATCTCAAGCAAGGCAACTGGTCAAATTCATTCTTAACCACTGATTGAGTTTGAGTATATTTAGAAAATACAAAACCAAGAATCTACTGAGACCAGGTGACACTAGATTTGCCACCCATTTTATTGCACTGCAAAGGGTGGTAGAGCAAAAAGCTGCATTACGATCATTTGTATGCAATGAAGAGTGGGTGAAATCTCCTTTGTCAAGGTCAGAAGGTGGTAAACTAATAGAGAAAACAATCTTCAATGAAATGTTTTGGTCATGTGCAGAAAAAAACATCTCTATTTGTGAGCCTATTGGACAAATATTGAGGATGGTGGATTCTAATGTTGCATGTATGGGTTTTGTATATGAAGGCATGGATAGGGTAAGAGAATACATATCATTGATATGTAAGAATGATAATTTAGTATATAATCCAATATGGAGAATTGTGGGAAAAAGGTGGTGTATGTTGCATACGCCATTACAAGCTGCGGGGCTTTTTTTAGCACCTAATTACTTTCACGTTCCTAAGGATAGAGATATCATGGAGGGATTTTATAATTGCATGGAGAGGATGTATCATGATCCTGAGATACAATATCAAATACAAATACAATCAATATCATATAGGCAAGGGACTGGTCATGCTTTCACTACAGCTAGGGCACTACGAGATATGCACCATCTAGAGGTCACCCCTACTCAATGGTGGTTTCTCCATGGATATGAGACACCTCAACTACAAACATTTGCAGTCAAGGTGTTGAGTCAGGTATGTAGGCATCATAATTATTTATACTTTGTATGTATATTTGCAAATTATTCCATGTAAATTATTATACTAATATAATATTATTTTCATGTAAAAAAATAGGTCACTAGTGCATCAGCATGTGAAAGGAGTTGGAGCACTCATGAGTTCATCCATAGTAAGAAAAGAAACCATTTAGGAGCTAGCAAATTGGCAGATTTGGCTAGCATTCATTGCAATTTACACTTGTGGCTGAAATCTTTGGAGGGGAAGAAAACAACTTCAAATATAGTATGACAGGTTCCCCCTATTTTTAATGCACTAGTGCAACCTCACAAGCACCAATTGTGGGATCGTCTTCTATGTCCACACATCACATCAATGAGAATGATGTCTTGCTCAAAGATATTCTAGATGAGAGTGCTAGTAGTGATAATGCCTCTCTCATGAGTGAATACACTGATGTGGATGAGGACAATGGAGATGAGATGACCTACACACCTTAAGATAATTTTGGCCCTTCATTTACGGTAATGACCATAAATTTTTTATTTCTATTAGCATTTTGTATAAGAACATAAGTCTTAAACTATGTTTTAACTTTTTGACATTTTATGATTGAATTGTTCTAGTTTGACATATTATGATTCTTAGTTACTTTTATTGCATTGTTTTATAAGGTTTAAAGGTGTTTATTTTATAAGTAACATTGTTTTTTAACTATAATACAAAATGAGCATGAACTAAATGATCTAAATTCGTATTTGAATCTTAAATTAGATATCATTGTTGTTGTATTTCAAGAAGATTCTCTAGAATTTTGTAGGTATCTACAAAAAAAGACCCTTTAAGAGCTGTATCAATGTTTGTAGATGGCATGTACATTTTCAAATAGATCTATTTAGTGATTTAGACATAAATTTAATGGTATTTAGGGATCACTTAAATCATAATTTTAATATCCAATATCTCAATTTTTACATTGAACTCTAGTTTTGTGTGTGGTGACTCATATTATTAGATTTTACTTTTACATGTTTTTCTAGTCTGCAATAATAATTAATTTGATGCATTTTGATCTTCATTATTTCTAAGCCGTTTTAGAGAGAAGGGGTCTATAACATTTTAAATAGGAGAAATTAACGTTGGAAATAAGTAAACATAAATATACTTGGTAGAGAAAGATTTAATGAATTTTCATATAATGATTGTTTAAAAAAAATAAAAATTAAGTATGTGTAAGATGTATAATGTCAATTTTTTTCCGTATTGAATTTTATAGGGTCAAATTTTTTCCGTATCGAATCGAATTCGAATTCAAATTTGGTAACTATGCCCTAAACAACTCCTATGTAAAATGGTATCAAAACAATTCCACAACCTCCCTAAACAACTCCTATGTAATTTCGTATGAAGGAAGAGGACGATGAAGATAAAGCAAAGGACGTGTTTGCGTCATTTCCATGGAATGTGCACATAATAATCCTTTTTGTCTTCTGTTGTTATGGTCCACTAAGCTCACATGGAAAAAGCGTTAGCCTCATATCAAGTCAAATAATTGGTGGTCAATCGATTTTGTTTTCAGACTCCAACCTGCAATTGCTCCCTTAGAGCCGGGTGGTGCCTAACGAAGAGTGTTTGCATGGATAAACATCAACATTTAATTGTTTTGCTTTTGATGTTTCGCTTTTGCCGTTAAATTTGACATTTAAATGTTGTTGAAATTATGGTCCCTAGAACTCACACTTTACATGGCACCTACCAAAAAACTTTGTCAGACAAAACTGCTACTTCAAATCTGATGCCACCCAATAAGCCTGCATCTTCAATTCTACATTTGACTTTACCAAACCTCAATCCAATGGTTTTCAAGCTATTGACGCAACAAATATTAATGACAATATATACTTTCTTTTACAATGAGTAAAAATAATAATAATTTAAAATAAAAATATAATTTCAATAATTTTTATGTTTTTTTTTTTTTTTAATTAACAATCTGAGATATATCATGATGTAAGTGTTTTGATATTTATCAATATTTACTAATCATTTAATTTATATGGTTGTGTTAGTAACCTTAGTGTTTTGATATTTATCAATATTTACCAATTATTTAATTTATAGGGTTGTGTTAGTAACCCTAACGTTTTGATATTTATCAACATTTACCAATCATTTAATTTATATGGCTATGTTAGTAACCCTAGTGGCCTACATAGCCATGGGGTTACCTCAATTTGTCAAGTTCCAGTTGCTAAAATACCTCACCAATGGGAGGTCATGAGGTCAATTCTCCTCGACGCCCTTGGGGTCAAGATTTTCTAATAAGCTAGTGGGATGTGATCCTTTCAAGTTGATCTGCCCAGATATTTCCTCTGGAAAATAACCCTCGTGGCCTACAACCTTGTCATCCACAACGTAAACAAAAACCTGCACAATATGTCATATTACATCACTACCCATAACCATAAAAATTCTTCTCACATATTGCACGATCCGATAGGGATGGTGATATGTTGACAAGATTTGAGAGAATGACTTTTGTTGTTTAGATCATTGGAGATATAATTTCTCCCAATGGCCCGAAAACTAGATACCACGATGAGAACATGTGACACTTTTTCATTTCTTTCAAGTTTTTTGGACATTGGCCAAAACCATTTTCATTGTGGCCTGAAAGGTGCCCATCTAAACCCAAACCCAAAGATAACAATGTGGCCTTCACATGGACTCTTAATCCTAGACACCATACCATGACATCATTGGGGTTTTCTGCTGTGATTCCACACCCTCACCAAGCACAAAATTCTTGTTGGGATTAACCCTAAAATTCAACAGTAATGATTCCTCATCACTGTCTTTCATTAAATGCACACCCAAACAGTGGGTTTTATCTGTATTATTTATGTAACCACAAACCTATCATTATGTCTACTATTGTCATCACTTGGTTTATCTATAAGATATTGTATATGGGCATCTATTCTTCCATTTCATTCTCCAATTTCATTAGTGCTTGGGGAATATTTATCACTCAATTAATCCTTTGGGAAATCATCTACACTTGTCAAAATTCCAATATCATTATTCTTTATAATGGCTTGTATTTTGGAAACTCGTTGATGTCTATGGCTCTGAGGCTTAGGAGAATCAAGATATGATTTTATCCAAAATTATGGAACTAAGTTATCAAGGGTTGTAGGATCACGATGTGTTGGAAACTTGACTATACTAAGAATGGGGATGAATTAGTATAGTGCATTCATGGTCATCAATTTACTAACTTTTACTTTTCTTTCTAAAAGTTATCTGAACTATTATATAAGCATCAACAAATCATATAAATAACATATTTAATATATTAACAACATTCAACCACAACATAACAATCAATATATAAAAACAACACATGTAGACACCAAATATAAGTGGAAATCCATAAAGGGAAAAACCATGACTTTTGTTGTTATGATGTAAAGGCAAGCTCCTACTTCCTCTATTACACCAGTTTTTTGTAGGCATCCACCTATAGGAGGTTTCTATGTCGATTTTCTTCTGCAAGCTACAACTTGTTGGAAATCTCCTAGCCCCTCTTCTATAGGCTCCATCTTCTCTTTTTTAGGCTACTACTTGAAAGGAGACAACAATCCCCTGATAAGATTACAAATTTATTTTGTTGGTTTAATTGGTCTTTGTCTCCATTTTGAACCCTGTCTCTATCCTTTTCTTCCTCAACTCTAATTTACATTTGCTCCTCTTTGGCTTTCTCACTTTTCCAGACAATCCACAAACTAGGTCTCACAATAAATGAATCAATTCTCTCCCTCTCTAACCATTCTTCAATTTAAAAGAACTTCTTTTTATATGCATAAATTGTTGACTGTTAGTGTTCCATGTAGGAATATAAAGTGAAGGGTTGTCTCTTTGTATTCTAGGGTTCTTTGTGGTCTCTCTCTACATTTCGAAATTTGAAAAGTATATTTCTTTTTTCTTATTACAAGTGTCATACACATTTTTCTAGGAGAAAATACACATATATACGCGGTCTTCTCATTGAGAAAATGGGTATATTTTGTTTCATTCTTATTTTTTCTTGCTATTCCTTTCAAGCACACTAGTATACTTTGTTCATCTCCGACTAGAAATACACCAACAATCATAGAAACAAACAAACACTCCAAGACTTTGACAAGCATATCTCTCAAAACACACTAGCAACAATACATCAACATCTTGAATCATTTACATCACAACATTTGCAAAATATTTACATCCCAACATCTACAAGACATTTACATCACAACATATGCAAGGCCATATCTATGACAAGCACCATACTCACTCACAACTTTACATGATCAACAATACGTACTCATTAGACCTTTACACTTTATGTGATGCTTACAAGCAAGTGCTTCACATTACACAATGACTAACAACACCTTCAACACCCTTTGCCATCAATGACAACTTTTCCAACAATCTCCCCTCTTTATCATTGATGACAACAATGATTTGTTCCTCCCCCTTTTTTCCCAAGAATTATTTCTTACCTCCCTAAGAATCTATTTTCCTTATTTCTCCTAACTTCTTCTTACCTCCCCCTTTGACATTAATGGAAAGGGGGTCCAAAGCATGTTAACACTTACAATGTCAACACTTACATTTTCAACAACATACTTGACCTCATAGTTTAGGGCACTCACATTTCCTATTGCTTCACAACTTGTTGCATTCCCTTCCTGCTATGAACCTTGTAAAAAGTGCACTCCTGGTTCCCAAATAGGTAAAGGAAAATTCTTTAGGCTTCAAGCTTGTTATTCCTCGTAACCAAGCTTGTCTTTTGTGTGAGATAAGATGATCTCATACAAATATCATAAGTCAAAATCCGGATCTTCTTGCAATTTAGTCCAGTCTATATTTTCTACAAAAGAGTTGCTACCTTCAACAACCAACAATGGTGGCCATAGACATGACTAATACTATGAACAAGTGCTTTGACAAGCACAAAAGATGCTTGATGTTCTGAATAAATTTTCAAATGATGAAGATCTTGAGACCAAATCCTTGCTTTCATAAATAGACACAAGGAAACGTAAGCAATGTGTAGACTATCTTGCAAGAGAGAATGCCACAAATGTAGGATTGAAAAGCATATGATGATTACAAGAAAACATTGTTACATCAAATATTTGTACGTTGAACTTCAAAATCTAGGACTGAAGAAGAATTTCTCTTTATGCTATGTGGGAATGCAAAAAGGGGTTTCCTAAGTTCTTGTTATTTTATGTTAACTTAATGAAGACATCAACTTGAAATACTTTACAAGGCCAACGAAACCTCAAAAGGTCAGTAAGGCATTGATCAAGGATTTATAAGTCAACTACATTAGTGTTGTTGTGAATTAACCATTACTTGGCATGATATTGAAATATGATCAATCTCATTTTCATCAAGTTTTTCAACCTCTGCCTCACAAACATAACAACAAACTGGCTTGAAAAATTCATCTCTTAATTTCGTTTTTAGCTTCAGGAAAGTTGTTATAATTTTTTTTGTATCGATTATTAGAATTTAAATGGAAGGGACCTGTCACAAAATGGTTTCATCAAATCACCCAACACTGAATCTACGTTCTAAATTAATTGTGTCACTCCTCACCTCAATTTTCTAAAACCATGAGGTGGCTCAAAATGGTTTTTCATTTTTCGAAACCACATGTAGTTGCTGACATATTTATGACAACACCTACGAGACCCATATGCATCTTAACTATGTCTCAAACCTTATGTGTATTAGTCAAACTTAAAGAATTGTTTCTGCCATGTATTGTATGGAACTTTATTAAAGGGAGAGATTTGCATATTTGAAATGTAAAAAGAAAGATGTAATTGTCTACAAATCAGTTTTGTAACCAATTCTTGACAGTTAGTTTAGGGGGGCATGAATAAAAGTTACTAATAAACATTGGGAAAGGGTTTGAAATATGAAAGTGGAGAGTCTAAAAATGAAGATAAATTGTAATGAAATATCTCTCTAAAACTGAAGAATAAAGACCAAATTGATTCAATCTTTGGGCAAGTTGCAAACTTGCTTTTCTTTTTTATGTTTTTCAATTTATCTATGTTTTTCTTCTGCTGGAATATTGTACAACAAAATTGGGTTATTTAAGTTAATGTCTTTGAATTTACTGTTGGCATTATGGTGTGCATGGATCCAGCTAGGTGATGTTGGCGTTGATGTCAAACCCTCATAGCCTACCTAATGTATGGATGTCTTCATTATAACATGGTTGCAGCTAGTTTGAAGTTGGCATTGAGATGGTTAAGTTAGGAATTGATGTCAACTCTTGAGGTCAACCTTTTGATAATGGTTAGATGATGGAAGTATGGTGTTCATGGAGGTAGAGGTTGTTGGAGATGCAGACTTTCATGTGATGGAGATGACAGCACACCTGATGATGCAAATCTTCATGGAGATGACTTGTTGTAGTATGATGACCTCGTGATGATGTTTCTATAGAGGTGTTGTTGGTATGTTCAGAGGTGTTGTAGCTTATGGAGATGATTGTTGGAGAGTGGACTTGTTGGCACCCTTTTCAACCTTCTTTGTTGGCCCTTTTAGGTCAACTTGGTAGTGATAATTTAGAGACTTGTTTGATCCACCTGAAGATGTGTCAGAGGCTATGTTAGAGTTTTGGAGGCTTGTACATATGCTGGAGAAGTGATCCAACAGGTGGCAGAGGTTTTGAGATGAAATCTTGATGTTTTTCTTCATCCTCTGCCGCAGTTGCATGCAGCCAATCCTATGGGAGCGACTAAAAGGCTCCATTCGTTGGAAGACATGCCTATGGGAGCGACTGGAGGTTCCAGTTGAGTTCAACTAGTGTTGTGCATGCGACTGAGGATTTTCACGATATTTTCTCTATATTCCTTGCACAAATCGAAAGAAAATCAGCAAGGAAATTCTTAGAGGCTTCCAAAAAAAGTTGTAAAGGTCAGAAATGTTTTGAAAATGTCCTTCAATGATGTGAACTCATTCACTGCACAAGTAGTGTCCATAGTGGATTTATTTGGTCCAATTTTTGCACCCTTTATCCTAGACCCAAGCTCAATTTCATCCTACATGTTTTATATTCATCACTTGGGAGTTATGTGATAGTTGATGTTGAGTGTATGTGTGTAGGAGAAGGTTGCATAGAGTGAGTATGCCCCATAACTATTGGAAAGCATAAATGCTTTAGTGTGTGAGTGAAATGGCAGTTAATGGAGAATATTTCTAAAGTAGTGCATTAATTTTTTAGGTCAAATTTGAGGTTGTTGTAGCAGAGATTGTTTGGAGAGATTTTGCATGTTGTTGGAGTATATTTTGTTGGTGACTCTCACATTTTTTTTTGCAGGATCTGCTGATGCATTTGGCACATAGCCATAGTGTTTTAGGATGTTAATTGTATTATGCAACATTATATTGATGTGAGGGTTTCATAGTATTCAATTTTGATGTGGCCACTATTTTGCTAGAGTTGAGAACACATATGTTTGTGGTATTTATATTTGTTTTGATAATGATATATTGTTGCTAGAGATCATGTTCCAGAGCTGAATTGATTTGAGTAGAAAGTTTTGGGATTTAGTTTGAAAATAGATGAGAGGAGATCCACATTGAGTAGAGGAGACATGACTTCATGGATGTGAAGCAATGATTGTGAAGTTTCAGTGAAAGGAACCGTTTCTCAATCCAATGGTAGTTGGATACTCCAATCAGATTTGGGCAAGAATCGATTGATAGTGGCAACTTTCAATGGATGGTAGTCCGTAGATCCGTGGAGAACATAGTCTTATGAGCTTATCAATAGAATTGAGTCTCCAAGATGATCAGAGTCAGCTGATTGTATATGAGGCCGAGTCTCCTGACTGATGGGAGTCATTCATCTATGTAAAAATACTATATTTGCAAAATAAATGATTCAAAGTAGCGCAACAACAACAAAGGTTTTTTTTGTCCAGTGAAGGGTTTTCCACTAGATATCTTGTGTCTCTTGTGTGATGGTTTTTGTGGTTTTATTTGTGGTATTTTTTCTCTCATGGTTCTTTGATTTAGTTTCTTACATTATTATATTCATGTGATGATATAATATGTCATTGGATATATGCACGATTCAGTAAGTGAAGTTTTAATTGGTAAAATTGTTAATAAGATCACACTACTGATTCACCTGCTCCTCTCATTAGTGCTCAAAGGTTTCCAAGATTTACTTGCTGGTACTCAAGTTTTTTATTTAAAAACCCTTAATAGGCACTCCATGTTCCACAAATTCACTCACATTTTCTTATTATGCTCACCATGATTTCCCCAAAGTTGAAGTTCATATTCTTAATTGAGCGTGTTGAAAGCCTGCTTTATTTTATCTTCTTTTACACCATTTCCTTAGTTCAAAGTATTCACAACGCTCATTGACTCATGGCTATTCTAGTTCTGAAAGATAGGTTTTGTAATTAGAGCAACCATTACAACTCCCATAACCTCTTTCCCTCTGGCCAATCCTTTAAAAGTATTTATCAAATTAGTAGATGTTGTTAGCATGAAGTTTTTTTGCAAGTGTACAAAAAATGCTTCACTTAATTTTCTAGTGACAAGCAACCCTAACAAAAAATGGCTATTAATGTATTCTCCAGACCTGCAAAATAAATGTTAAAACCCTACTGTAAAATAATATGCAAATCAAAAGACACACATAACAATAGAATAATAATGTAAGAACCCAATGGAAATATGAAAGAAAATTTTATTTTATTACAAGTGTAAATTTTACACCTAATGAGGAGAGTTTGTAGACTTTGGTCTACAAATCTCCCTCTCCGAGATGGGTCCTTTGAAGGCCTTGTGCTTAATCTCTAAATCTTTCTCGCAATGTATGTGGTGGGCAAAGGATGGCAATGGAGACTTGAAATCAAGATGAGAGCTCAAATGTCATAAGACAATAATGGGGATGATGATAATGGTCATAGTGAAGAATGAGGAGAAAACCCCTCTATTTATAACAAAATATTGAGATAGATTGAGAATTAGAAAATAATAAAATATTATTGACTAAATCAAAATTTAGTTGTTGTGAATATTTTATTATATTTTTGGAGAGGTAAAAGATATTCGAAATGGTAAAATATATTTATCTAGAAAGTGGCTAAAGTAATTAACAAATAAAAATGATTTATTAATTACTTTATGGTGATTAACACAAATATGAATTGGAAATATTATTAAATAATGATTTAACAATTATCTCATGAGGGAAATAGGGGAATAATAAATAAATAATGATTTACTTAACTATTCTCATAGGGATTTTTGGGTTTTAATGGGAAATAATTTAGGAAAATGGTTCACTAAAGTATCTCTTAAGGTGAAAGTGGGTTTTAATATGTAAAAACCCATCCTACATGGTGTATTTTGATCAACCTAGTAAGACATGGCTAGGTGATCATTTTTTGGGTGATAACAAATTGCTCCCCAACATAAGAGTGTTAGGAGCACATCGTATGACCGAAATATGTTGTAGGTTCACTTTCACGAGACGCTGAAAGGGAGTCATAAAGACAGAGAGAGATCATTGAAACAACAAGAAGGACTGAAATTGATGGGCGCGAGACCTACTTGTTTGATAGAAGTCTCCTTTTATTGATCAGCACAAGATCTCAATGATGTGGGGGAGTCATACCCATACTCGCCGAGATAATTGAGTACAAATGATAATTATGTGCCCAACAATATGGGTCTGAGCAAATAGAGTACATGATACATGATAAGTTGGCATCAACTGGGCTAGAAAAAGATACAACGATATAATGAATCCCATATACATAATTTCCTAGAATACAAAAGCGAGGATTGATACAATGAAATGTGTTGATTTGAGTACATAGGACATAATTGCCCCCAAGCTAATATGAGGGGGATATCACAAGCTGAACAAGAAACGGCTCGAAAGATATGAATGAACCATCTAAATGGCATGTGCATGTTGTGGCCTTTGTGATTGGTTGAAATCGAGCTAGTCAAATCTACATAACTGCATATTAGGCTGGAATCATGTATTATCATCTGTTGGGCATGTGGGGGTTTACCTGAACGGCCACCACCTCATGAGGTTTGAAACATCTCACACACACCTGGGGAATGTTGGTACGATCTGCTGGATCACTGGACCATCAATTGTATGATTCTCAATCATGCAATAAGGAGTTGGATATGAGCACGTGAGAAACAACCAAGTCAAAGGTCAATGATGATTCCCTTTGCTTTATCCAAGGTACCAATTTTTTTTTGAAGGCTAGAACCAAGGTACATTTCCCTCTAGACCATTCCCTTGGAATATATGTGCTAAAGTCAACAAAAGAAGGCTTGCCAAATTTGAGGTAATGAGGAGTCCTCAATAAAGGCACGAGGATCATAGCATTGTTAATGATAGATAATGACACCAGGAATAATGATGGGGAAATAATGGGACTGGTGGACTTATGACTTCCCTTCTTAGAGAAAATATGCAAGGTTGACCTGGCAGTGGTTGACACAATTTTAGAGGGGATGGTTAAATACTCAGACAAAGGCTTTTAAAAGTCAATTCATGATAGCTGGAAGCCAAATGTGAGAAAAATGGGATGAATGTGATGCATGAATGGATACCATACTATAACAAGTCTCAATGGGACTCTAAACATACTTTATGGATGTAGGGGTGACTCATCTCCGATACTCTGAAAAGGGTGACCCTATGATGCTTCCACATGGGAAAGGCCTCTAGGGGACCATAAAAACATGAGTAAATAGTGGTTACTCATGATGAAATTCAACAAATAGGTCGACAAGTGTGAAGGAAAAGTGGTGCCAAAGTAAGATTCACTCATATGGAGAGATTTGGTTTTAATAGGCGGCAGAGTGAGATTTTGTGGAAAAAATGGCTTCGTGGGGAAGTTTCAAATTACCGGAAACAAAGAGAGACCCATTATAGAGCTCAGTGAGAGATTTCCAATGGTGCTGACAATTTTTCAAACTGAGGTATGGTTTTCTCATAATGGCTGATGGAAAAAAACTAGGGTTTTTCCTATAAAAGGGATTCTTTCCCCCAATTCCAATTCATTTGCACATTGAGTTGTTGGAGAATTTGGAGAGGATGAGGATGCCCTAAATCTTGGCAAGCTCATAGTAGACAAACCAAACATTGTATTTTAGATCTATGAATTTCAAGTAAGTGGCCTTACTTGTTGAAAAATGGCCTTAATGCTTCTTGGAAGGATGGTTCCTGGTGAAGAATCAAGGTAAAAGAGGAATACACGAATGAAACACTAGAGAAGGTATAGGGTCATCCCTACCCTCCAAGTCAAACATGGGGACATGGTATGATGGTAAGTGTGATATCAGATAGAGTGGAATATTTGAAGATATGGTATCAATAATATATAATATGCGATGTGTATATGATTCGCTAGAGAGTCCGGTAGGATAAGCTATCCAAGGAATGAAGGGATAATCAACCATACCTAGATCGTTGAGGTCTAGGCTAAGACCAATATTTGGATTAATCACATTGTCCTAAGGATGAACCACATTAGTTAGTTCAAAAAGTCGACCCAATCCTTACAATGTGATTAATCCAAAAGACTGTTCTCTACATTATAGATCACTAAAGTCTTAGATCTAACATTAAAAATGTAAACAAAATTTAAAAAAATTAAAAAGGGAGAATTTTTTTCAAAAATAGACATAATTTAAGAAAAAATATTAAAATTAACCAATAAAAAAACAAAAACAAATTTTTTAAGTTAAAAAATTTAAATTAAATAAAAATTATATAATTAAAAAAGAAAAAAAATTAAAAAATTAAATAAAATTAAAAAATTAAAAAAGAAAAAAATTAAAATTAAAATTAAAAAAAATGAAACAATTAAAAAAATTATAATTAAAATTTAAAAAAAAAAAAAAAAACAAAAAAACAAAAAAAAAAAACAAACCAAACCAAAACAAAACAAAACAAAAAAAAAACAAAACAAAAAAAAAAAAAAAAAAAAAAAAAAAACAAAAAAAAAAACAAAAACAAAAAAAACAAAAAAACAAAAAACAAAACAAAAACAAAAACAAAAAAACAAACAAAAAAAGACAAACAAACAAACAAAACAAAACCTGTTAAGTGGTAGGGTCGATTCGGTAATTGGCCTACCACCCCTGGGTGGGGTGGACCGATTTTTTTTCTGTTTGTTTCTAATTTTTTTCTACTCTAACTTTTTCAATTTTTATTTTTTTTCAAAATTTAAATTTTTTTTTTTTTCAATTCTAATTTATAATTGTTTTCCTTTTCAATTTAATTTATTTTAATTTTCTAATCTTTTCCCCCATTTTTTAATTTAATTGTTTTTTTTAATATTAATTTTTAATTTTTAGTGTTTTTTTTTTTTTTAATTGTTATAAATGTTTTGTTTTTTTTTTTTTGGGTTAATTTTCAATTTTTTCTTCTTTAAATTATATGGTTTTTTTATTACTTTTAAATTTTAAATTTTTTGTTTTTTTTGTTTAATTAATTAATTAATTAATTTATTTATTTTAGAAGTTAATTTTGTTTTTTTTTTTCATTTTTATGGGTTTTTTTTTTTAATATTTGAGTTATTTTTGTCATGTTTTATTTTATTTTATTTTTATGTTTTATTACCAACATGAAAATCACCAACATTTATAAAAAAATATCCACACTTAGTACGTTAGAAAATTTAAAGTGTAAAAAATAAGCCCTCTAAACAAAAAAGGTTGGTGTTGCATCAGCACTTTTCAAAATCAAGATGCAAATCACTAACATTTTATAAAACATGTTCATACTTAATACATAAAAAAATTGAAAGTGTAAAAAAATAAGCCCTCTAAAAAAATGTGTTGATGTTGCTTCAACAATATTCAAAATCGGCATGAAAATCACTAACATTTAAAAAAAATGTTCATACTTGATACATAAGAAAATTTGTAGTGCCAAAAATATGCTCCAAAAAAATGTGTGTATTCTAAATCACCACTTTTTTAAATCGAGTGAATTTTTGCTACCTCAAAAAAACGAGTTTTAGGTAATTCTCTTGTTTGATTGGTAACTATGTTATATGTGTCTCTCTTGTTTTATGCATTTCTATATTTATGTTTTCGCAATATTTTGTGTATTCAATTGCTCCGTTAATTAATTTCTAAGAGGCAAATTTGGGTAAGGTGACTTACACCTCAAGAATATTAGGATTTAGTTGAATGCCAAATTCAGAGACCATGCTCTTAACATGGGAGAGGTCAAGAAAATTATTGAATCCTTGTCCTTGCCGCCCTCACCAGATGCTTTTACAACAAGAATGAATTCTTGTTAAGGTTGTTGTGGAACTGAAGCAAAGCAAGGGGCGATAGCAACAGGTTGTACTAGAGTCAAATCCATGTAAGGTTTGAGCGAGTCAGGAGGAGTGTTTGCAGGAGGATTGATGTACCAAACTGGTATCCCCAAAACCATGTTAGGAAGAATCAACATAGTCATTACAGGAGTAGAAAATATTCTTGGTAGTGAAAATAAGAAAGGTATCCTACCAAAGGGGTAGTGACCTGGAAGAGCTCCTCTAAAAGGAGGAGGGCCAAAAGAAAAATCTCCTCAAGGGAAATGGTATGGAGGAATTGTTCCAGAAGGATGAGTTGATTCTTGAGCAACAGATTATTGGGGAGCTGACTGTTGGGAATATGTATCAAATTTCTTATTGGCAACTCATTATGCTTGAAGCATGCAAACACTTGAGATAGGCTCTCAAAAACAGGTTGTGGGCCATAATAAGCCCCAAGTAGTGTGGAATCTTTATAGACTCCAGGGGAAACATCGGTTAAGGTAGGAATAGTATTCTGAGGAGAAGTTTGAGACCGAGGGCCATAGAAATTTAGTTGATTGATAGTGAAGATCTTTCCATTATGGGGAAAGCATATCTTGCGAAAGACAAAAGATCTGACAATTGAAATGGCGTATGTGTAACTACGACCAAACAAGAGGTTATAATATAAAGGTGCATTAATAACTTCAATATCAATAATGATTTCCTTGCCAACAACAATAATGGGTCAAGACATTTACATCACAACATTTACAAGATATTTACATCACAACATCTACAAGACATTTACATCACAACATATGCAACACCATATCTATGACAAGCACCATACTCACTCACAAATTTACATGATAAAAAATTACATACTCATTAGACCTTTACACTTTATGAGACGCTTACAAGCAATTGCTTCACATTACATAACGACTAACAACACCTTCAACACCCTTTGCCATCAATGACAACTTTTCCAATAATCTCCCTCTTTTGGCATTGATGACAACACTGATTTAGTCCTCCCTCTTTTATCCCAAGAATCATTTCTTAGCTCCCTAAGAATTTATTCTCCTTATTTCTTCTAACCTATGCTTACCTCCCCCTTTGACATCAATTGAAAGGGGCTCCAAAGCATGTCAACACTGAAATTTTCAACAACATACTTGACCTCATAGTTTAGGGCATTTATATTCCCTATTTCTTCACAACTTGTTACATTCCCTTCCAGCTATTAACCTTGTAAAAGTGTGCTCCTGGTTCCCAAATAGTTAAAGGAAAATTCTTTATACTTCAAACTTGTTATTCCTCATAACCAAGCTTGTCTTTTGTCTGAGATAAGATGATCTCATACAAATATCATAAGTCAAAATCTGGATCTTCTTGCAATTTAGTCTAGTCTATATTTTCTACAAAAGAGTTTCTACCATCAACAACCAACAATGGTGGCCATACATATGACTATTACTATGAACAAGTTCTTTGACAAGAACAAAATAGGCTTGATACTCTGAATACATTTTCAAATGATGAATATATTAAGACCAAATCCTTTCTTCCATAAATAGACACAAGGAAAAGTAGGCAATGTATAGACTATCTTGCAAGAGAGAATGCCACAAATGTAGGATTGAAAAGCATGTGATGATTACAAGAAAACATTGTTACATCAAATATTCGTACGTTGAACTTCAAAATCTATGACTGAAGAAGAATTTCTCTTTATGCTATGTAGGAATGCAAAAAGGTGTTTCCTAAGTTCCTGCTATTTTATGTTAATTTGATGAAGAGATCAACTTGAAATACTTTACAGGGCCCGTGAAACCTCAAAATATTAATAAGGCATTGATCAAGGATTGATAAGTCAACAACATTAGTGTTATTTTGAACTAACCATTACTTGGCATGATATTGAAAATGATAAATCTCATTTTCATCAAGCACATCAACCTCTGCCTCACAAACATAACAACAAAATGGCTTGAAAACCTCATCTCTTAATTTCATTTGTAGCTTCAGGAACACTATTATAATATTTGTTGTATCGATTTCTTTGTTTCTTACAATTGTTTCTATCGTATCGATTGCCTCATGTTTTCTGCAATCCCTTGTATTCTATGGTCTTCCACAACTTTACAATTGATAAAAAACATGGCCTAATATTGAGTTACATATATTTCATGTCTTTGGTAGTCATTCCAAAGAGTCATAAAACACACTAGGTAGTTGAGCAATGCGTTAGAATTGCTGCATTATCTTTTGCATAGCACCTAAGTCTCATCCTTGTCATCCATCTCTAGATCATAGAATTTTGGCTTCACAAGGTATTCTATTCATCATCATCTAAAACAATTTGGTCCATACCATGGGAGTAAGATAACTCTTCAAAACCCATGGAAGTCCACTTCTCCACCGAACCACATTCTTTGACATGCATATTGCTCAAGCTTTTGTTATTGATTCCATGGAATTGAGTCTGCTCAAGCTTGTATGCTTTGGCACTCTAACGCAGACACAAATATTATGGCATCACTGGGTATCCTATAATATTCTCTAGTTGTGTAGTTATCCTATGACATCTGTTACTAGATAAGAAAATAGCAATGAATGTCTATGGTTACTAGACAATGGCTACAAGAACCATATCATAGGTAACAAATATAGTTTTTCAAGTTTTGATGAAATAATTAAAAATAAAATTATGTTTGGTCATCATAATCTTGTTATTGCCTTAGGTAAAGGTACTACTATAGTTGTAACTAGGAAAAATGAAAAAAATACATTCTTTATGTCTATTATGTTCAAAATCCGAAAAAGAAGTTGTTGAGTGTAGGATAAATGAGTGAAAATGGTTTTGAAGTCAAGTGTAAAGGTCCTAGTTTCACAATTATTAATAGACCACCCAATCAAAGAGCCATATCAAGGATCCAAATGACCAAAAATAGGTTGTTTCATCTACTCATGATAATTTCAAGCATTCATTACAATATGCTCAGTTTGTAATAAGTTTTGATGAAACTTGGTTATGGCATATTAGATACGTCCATTTAGCTTTTAACAATATTGATCTTTTGTAAAACAAGTTTATGGATTTAGGTCTACATGTGATAGATGTCCATTGTAATCCATGTGAAATTTGTATCCTTTCCAAACATAAAGAAACGACTTTCCAAATGTTTCCAACTATTGAGCCAACATTCCACAGGAACTAATACAAATACCTTTTTGGTCTAATGCAAACCTAGTGAATAGGAGAATTTTTTCATTTTCTAACATTTATTGATGATTTCAGTAGAATGACAAGGGTCTTGTTCATCTAAAACAAATTTGATACATTTGGAAAATTAAAGCAATCCAAAACCATAGTAGAGAAGCAAAGAGAAAAGAAAATTAAAGTGTTAAGATCAGATGGAGGAGGTGAATATGATTCCAAAGAATTTGTAGCATATTGCAAGGATTAAGGCATCAAGAGGGAATTTACAAAAGGGTACACTCCACAACAAAATGGAGTAGCATAAAGATAATATCAAACTATCATGAATATGACCAGAAGCATGTTGAAGGAAAATAATTCTCCTAATGAGGTATTAGGTAGAAGCAGTAGCATGTTTAATTTATGTTTTGAACAGATCACCAACCAAAAGTATCAAAACATAATTCCTTTATAAGCTTGGAGAGATGTGAACACAAGTGTATCGCACTTGAGTATCTTTGGTTGTGTAGCCTATGGACATGTTCCATAAGAATTGAGGAGGATATTGGATGATATGATTGAAAAGTACATATTTGTTGGATATAATGAAGAATCCAAGGCTTAAAATTTGTACAATCCTTGTACTAGGATAAAAACTTATTTCAAGAGATGTTAAATTCCTTAAATATCAAGCATGGAATGATCAAGATAAAGGGACAAACAAGAATCAAATTTCTCGACATGCATTTGAAATACGTGATGCAAGAAAAGTAGAAAATCCACTACAAGGATTTCCACACCTACAAGTTCTAGATGAAGATGCAAACCAAGGAAGATAGAGTGTGCATAGTCCATCCTCAAGCAATGAAATTTAATTCACCATTCCATAGAAAATAAGAAGTTTTAGAGAGATTTATGAATAACTAGGTAATGAAAAAGTACATTTTCTTTACTGTATTTCCATCCAACACATTTTGAAAAAACACTAAAAAGGAAAGAATGGGTTGAAGCTATGAATGAATAAATTGCAGCCATAGAGAGGAATGATACATGGAGTCTTGCAAATCTATAAGAAGGAAAAAAATCATTAGAGTCAAATGGGTCTACAAGACCAAGGTTAATGAAAAGCGGGGAATTGAAAAGCATAAAGGTAGATTGGTAGAAAAAGGCTTTGCATAAAATCCTGGACTAGATTATGAAGAAACCTTCAACCTAGTAGCAAGATTGGAAACTGTGAAAACAATATTAGTAATATCAATAAATAATCATTGGCTAGTTTATTAAATGGATGTCAAATCAACATTTTTAAATGACATCTTAAAGGAAGAAGCTTATGTAGATAAACCTCCAGCATATGAAATCAAGGGTCAAGAACATAAAGTTTAAAGGTTGCAAAAGGCTTTTTATGGTTTCAAACAATCCCTCAAAGTATGGTACAATATAATTGATTCATATATGCTCAACAAAGGATTCAAACACAACAATAATGAACCCATTCTATATATTAAAACAAATATGCAAGGTAATATTATAATTTTTTGTATTTATTTAATGATATGGTTTACATAGGAAGTTTATAGCTTGAAGGTTTTAAAACAACCACGGAGAAGGAATTTGAGATGACCAATCTTGGTCACATGGAATATTTTCTTGGAATAAAAGTTGAATAGGTTGAAAAGGAATCTTCATTCTTAAAAAAGGTATATGCAAAGGATAAATTTTGAAAAGATTCAAGATGAGTGTATGCAATCTAACATAAACACCAATTGTCCTGGGAACCAAGCTAAGAACAGATGACAACATTCTGGCAATTAATTCCACTTTATATAAGAAGCTAGTAGGAAACCTAATGTATCTCATAGAAACGAGGCCTGGCATAATTTATTCAACCAGTATTATATCCAGATTCATGGAGTCACCAAAAGAAACTCATTGGAAATCCTGAGTTGAAGATCACTCATTTCATCTTTTGCACTACAAGTGGAGTAGACATGCCCAAAGCCAACTACTTGCTAACAAAGCTTCTTAACTTATTCCCTAGTGTTAAGAGAGTCATGATTTACCAACAAGGATGCTTCATCAGAGGGACCAATATCTGCATGGATGAAGATATGGCTGAGAGCAATCGAGGAGTTCAGATTTCGGTCATCTTCGATGAAATCATGGTTGTTACATTCTGTGACCCCTCTAAAACTCACCTCAATAGTATGGTTAGCTACTATATCTTTGACAACGGTGTAGCTACCCTCATTGTTGGAGTTGATCTCATATCTCAAGTGGAGAAACCCTCTTTCAGGCTGATATGGAAAACTAATATGGATATTTAACTTGATTGGTTTGCAAAATTACTTAAGTGTAAATGAGGAATTAACTTAATCAATGCTTAGGAACAATCATAAAGTTGCAAATGAAGCAATAATAGTAGAATATAGAGAATTAAATATAACATGTAATTCACCCAATGTTTGGGCTACATCTCTAGGTCCAACTTTCAACTAGGGACTGCTTCTATTAGCCTAAAAAATTGACGTTACATCAAGCATCAAGCCTTCAACCAACATAAAAAATTATCTGTATCTACTAGAAGGTGAGTGGGTTTCCCAAAACCACAACTGCCTCCAAAATATACTCCAAATTTGAGTTACAAATCCACCTTTTACAAACTACGTAGAGCTAATTATAACTTAAAATAGTTAAATCAAAGTTCTTTGTGAAAATCCTCCTCATGGCACAATTGAAAAACATTGATATATTTAAATGTTGGGGCGCTAATCAACTCGAGGTCAAGCCTGCAACATTGCGCTCCCTTCAACAATTTACATATCAAAACCAATTTTGATTTCCATACCAATCAAGGTGTCTAATCTTGGTTTATTGATTAGAGGATTGTTGCAAGTCATTTCTTTCTTATGGGAGGTTCTAGGTTCGAGCTCATAGACTTTCACATTTGGAAATTTGTTATAACAAAGGTTTAAATTTAGTGCTTAGTGAAGGTTTCAGTCGGTATATGGCTAGCATAATGGTTATGTTAATTTTTTGGTAACTTGGTGGAAGCTCAGTGATTCGACTCATGTTGACTCCATTTTGTGTTAAGCAACACTTTATATAGAAGTTCCACACATATGTTATTGAGTACCATCGAGTGGTCCAATGGTCACTGATGTGCTTGCCCTCATCAAGATTCGCAGTTTGATTCACTTCTTGACCTTTCTGCAACTACTTGATGGAACCTTCTTAGCCAATCGAAGGCTCCACATGGCAGCATATGGTTGGTCCACATCCTTCGACCTACTCAACACTACCAAATTGGCTTGTTAATTTGGATGCCATATCACTTTGCCATGTCATTAGCCCATGTCGTGTGTCACCTTCTAATTGGGCCACCTATCTACCATGTTGGCATAATCATTCTGCCATGTCAACAATACGTCATCTACCACATTAGAGCCAAGTCATTTTTTGTATGGTAAACTACCATGTGTCCAATGTTTTTTCTCCCACATGTTCTGTATGAATGCCACTTGTCACTCTATATGGTTTCCACATGTCCTTTAAGGGACTGTCGTGTGGCACACCTCTAACCCCATTTTTGCTTGTTTTACAAAAACTTGAAAACATCATATTTTCCTCATATAGAGTTTGTTTAAGTCCATTCAAGTGGTGTTATAAAGTTCTTTTTGAGCTCTATGCAATGGAAACCTTTGCATCAAGTTTTGAGACCTTCAAATTTTGATATATTCTGGATTCTCTAGTATCAACTTCTGAGACAATACTTCCCAATGATGATAGAACCATTGAGGTAGGTCTCACCTTCCATCTTCTTAAGGACATTCTAGGACTTACCTCCAAGAACATATAATCAAGTCTAGTTGAGGCGTTCCAGTAGTTTAGAATCTCTGACAATAACTAACTATCTTGAATCATGATTGAAGTAAGTATCTTCTAAGCAAGGGAGGATCAAAGAAGTAAGCTTTGACAAACATTGATTGGATAAGTTTCACAATTGTGTGGTCCCTCTTGGTAGGATGTTGTCTAATGATGAAATTGACTCTTCTTCCATTACATTACATGGTCTAGATGGGGACAACAAAGAGTGAGAGCGAGGGAGCTCAGTCAAATCAGTGCTTGTAGTAATCCAAGGTTATCCTCAATACGCTGTGTTGAATCAGAATTATGGAGCAATGGAGCAAACGAGAGAAATGAAATGGTGAATTAAGCAATGAAATGGACTAATAAAGAGATTGGAACATTTTGTCATATTAATTTATTAATAATAAAATTCATAACATGTAAGATTAAGGTTTCAAGTTAATCTGAATCTTTTATGGTAAGCATCAACAAAAAAATATTTTAAAAAATTAAATCTCCCTTATCCACCTTTTTTTTCTTAAATTAAATTAGAATTATAAAAACCTCACTACAATATCAAACACTTATTACCAAATAATATTTAAAAAATATATCATTATTATAAAAAATCCATTTATAGCATTATTTTTTTAATTGTATATCATTTCTCACACTATGTTCTCAAATCACCATAAGTATGTACTCACATACCTATGTAAGAGAAAATTATTAAACCATCACAATAAAAATGAAACATGTATGTGTTTTAAGCTTCATAACATTAAATCGAGAATCATTTTAAAAGCATCTCACTTTTGAAGTATAAGATCTGTTCCTCCCACAAATGAGAAATGGAAAATTAATAAAACTATTTGGATAGAAAATTACTTGCTATCAACCGATAGGGTTATTCAAAAGAATCTTACAGTGATTTGATATTTCAGTTTTTTTGACATAGAAAGTTAGCGAGGCGATTCAAAGTGATACGATGAAAGATGATATTAATTAATAAAATTAAATACGTTGATATGATGGCATTAATCCCGGAAAAAGGTAGAAAGTTAACCAGGTGATTCAAATTGATACGATGAAAGATGATATTAATTAATAAAATTAAATACGTTGATATGATGGCAGTAATCTTCGAAAAAAGGTAGAAAGTTAACAAGGTGATTCAAATTGATACGATGAAAGATGATATTAATTAATAAAATTAAATACGTTGATATGATGGCCGTAATCTTCGAAAGTGGTAAAATTCAATTTTTTTTCCTGATATATTCGGCTGGTTATTGCATTGAGAAGTTTGTTATAATTTAATAGGAGAGAGGGAGTATGTTATTCAGTGAAACATATACACGGGTTCAATGTAGATGTTGATTCCTAATTCTATTTAATTGATTACAATTGATACATGTATTAGATGTATTGATTTCAAAGTAGATGTTGATTTCGAATACTATTTGATTACTTTTACACTGATGCATTGATTTCTAATTTTATTTAAATCTTGCACTAGATGCATTAGTGTAGATATTGATTTCTCATTTAATATAACTACATGTATGATGTACATTAATTTCAAAGTAATTAAATTAATATTGTGCATTGGATTTAGTGTAAGCACAAAATATTATTAACCAGTGCATTGATTTTTGTGTTACAATAATTCAACCATAAATAAAATTTGTTTTTCATCTTAAATAAAATGTTCACTTACCTGAAATGTTTTCTTCTTGAGAGTGTAAACTATTTGTGATTGATTATATTCTTATTATTCCCATTTTTTATCATTCAAAATTGTTAGTCACTTTGCATTTAAACAAAGTAATAGAAAAAAACTACAATTGAAACTTATTTGGGGTTTAACACCCCATAAGTCACAATCTTGGAGAGCAAGAGAGACAAGGTATGATGTTTACTGCAACATCCTAAGTTAAATATTTAAATGATCTACAGTTTCAACTACGGTTGCAAACTAATAGGTGTGACAATAAGAAGAAAATAGTTTGAGATTAACCACAATGAAGCCTATTTGTAATTTACTAGATTCTTATTATTCACATTTTCTATCATTCAACATTGTTACATTGTCACTTTGCTTTCAAAATTTTTATTTCATCATTTTTCATCATCCAAGTTATTAACAATCAAATTAAAATGACCATATTAATCTTAGACATATTAAGCATATTTAAAAATGATCATGATAAGTAAATGTTAAACAAATTTTCCATAGACCACTGAAACCGCATAGATCTATATTAACCTTGGATCTATCAAGTAATAATAAAGATCAAATATTTCAATGTGCAAACCTTTACTCAAATTTTGCACCCAATAAAAGAATTTGTACCTTAAAAGATTTGATCCCTCTTAGATCAAATATTAAACTAAATCTTTAGTATTATATTTTGTAGTAAAAAATTAAATTTAAATAAATTCAACATTTTCGCCCTTCATTAAATTCATTAAAATAATCCCAATCTACTTCCCATTAAATAAAAATTCCTGGACTCTACTTATTCCTTGACTCTACTTACTTCCATTAAAAATGATGCTAAATGAATATGGTTGCTGGATTGTTTATCTTGTATAAGTGATTTATCTGGTATAAGTGACTTTCCTCTTTGGAGGCTTTTATTATTTCATTAAAAAAGGAAAGGAGACATATTATTGAGGAAGTCGCTACTCATGTGTTTTGCTTTCTCGTAGAGAATAAACGAACAAAAAGAATATGTGCACAGCCTGTGAAGGAAAAAATCTTAGACTTAATTTGTAATCAAATACCGTTGAACATAATCTATCATGTGTTCTCTACTCAATTTATTTGACATATTATTATCAGAGCCAAAGCTAATGGCGACACTAAGGAAGATCTTAAACAGTAAAAGAAATCTTAAACCGTATTTATTTTAAGATCATTTAGTTTGAAATTCGAAAAGAATTTGATAGGAAAAATTGTTCCAGCTAGAAGATGTAATGAAAACATGTTGCCATGTCTGAAATGAAATCATCGAAAATGCACTCCAATAACAAAAATACATGGTGTAAAAATATATAATTTTGATAATTTTGGTAATAAAAAGATATGATATTGACCATTTAGAGAGTAAGTAGAGTTGTTTTAAGTAATATTTTTCTCAAACCAATAAATGTAATTCATCCTAAAAATCAAAATCAGATAAAAAACTGATAATAATAAAAACTTAAATTAAAGACAATATGAAAACATAATTTCAAATCCAAGTTACTAATGATACAACGCCCGCAGATAAAGCCACCGGACTGCTGATTATACAATGGCAACCGATAGTATTTTATTTAAGCAAAAATAAATTATTCGTTCATGCTTTCAAACGTGGATTTCCTATTGGAATCTGAATCTGAATCTGAATCTAACTGTGTATCATAGACATACATTTGGATGAGGTGTGCAATAAATGAATGAAAAGAGAGGAATGATATAATTATGAGGCGCCCCTGTTGATCATTTCCATGTAGCGGACAAGAGAGTCTTCCTTCTGCAGCCTCATCTCGGTATTGAATTTCTCAATGAACGCCTCCACCCGTTTGTTCAGTTCATCCACCCCAACATGACAACTTTCCCTCTTCAAGCTTCCCCCGGACCTCCTTACTCCACTACACGGGAGCGCTGAAGATTCTTCTTCATCGCCCCACCTGACAGAAGGGGAAGAATGATCGATTCTTGATTCTTCCGGTTTGTTGGGGATTGGACGGAGATGCCTCGTAAGAGGGGGATGACGCCCCTCTGTGATTTTTTTCCACACCGATTCAAATGTTTCCTCCTTGTGTTTCTGGCTCACCCGTAGGGATTTGCAGGCGCTTTCGTGCACGTTCACGTTTCGATGAGTGAAACGAGCAGAAGCCAACATTTTATTAGAGTGATCATCGGCTCTTGCGATACCCACAGCAGGTCTCCATGCTGCTGCTTCTAAAGAATTCGTGCCTTTTTCCACTTCCAACAAAGGGGTCGTAAATCCGTTCTCCATTACTTCAGCTTCTTCACAGTCATTCTGAATCGTTTCATTTTCAGATTCCGGGGCCAAGTCCTCGCGGTATCCGCTGATTTCCTTGACTAATTCCGAGAAATGGCGATGGTGGTCCAACTCCTGGGGCTCGTGATCGTGGGATTGATTGGGCGCTAAATTGAATATCGTCCGAGCCGGAAAGCCGCCGGAATTGGCGAATATGGCGAGAATGATGCAGTTCAACAGGAAAAACAAATATGGCGGAGTCAGCCAGCCAGAGAACGAATCCAGCGCCCACGAAACGGTCACCGCCACAAAGTGCTGTAGCGAAGGAAACAGCGGCTTCGATAAAAACGGAGCAAAAGCTATGGCCACAGCCGCCACTACGGATGAAACTCTGTAAATAGCGGAGGCGGATGATTTCTTCCTCGCGTCTATCTCCATATAATACATGAAAACCTGCAAATCAATAGAAAGCAGATGGAGTAGATAAAATGGAAAGATGAAGAGTAATAGCAAAATAAATGATGGGGAATGAATGGCAGAAGGGGTTGTATAAGTAAGCAACGACAATAATAGTAATAATAAGATAAAATTAATAGGTTTGCAGGAGTGGAAAAAGCAGGACGCGGAGGACTGGGAAAAGCAGGACGCGGAGGGAGTAACTTTGTAGGTTTGCTAGTTTATGTAATTACTTTTTTGTTTTGAAAGTTATGGAAAATTTGGTAGAGGTTTTTTTAAATCTGAGTTATAATTATTAAATTTAAAAATTTTAGAAACTTTAAAAAATTTTGATGACTAAATCTATTTTTATTATAAAAATAAAAATTAAACACTATTTTTACAATTTTTTTTAAATTTTTCTACCCAAATTCCATCGAAACAATCCTTCAGCCCCCTAAACAACTCCTATGTAATTTCGTATCAAAACAATTCCACAGCCTCCCTAAACAACTCCTATGTATGTAATTTCGTATAAAGACGACGATGAAGATAAAGCAAAGGACGTGTTTGTGTCATTTCCACGGAATAATTCTAGATTTACAGTTACGTTTCAATACCCGCATTTTTTTTTCCCTGTTGTAATGGTCCACTAAGGTCACATGGGAAAAGCGTTAGCCTCATATCAAGTCAAAATATCGGTGGTCAATCGACTTTGTTTTCTGACTCCGACCTGCCATTGCTCCTTGATAGCTGGGCGGTGCCTAACGAAAAGAAGAGTGTTTGCGTGGATAAACAGCGGTATTTAATTATGGTCCCTGTAATGATTCCTCGTCACTGTGTTTCATTAAATGCACACCCAAACGGTGGGTTTTATCTGTATTATTTTTGTAACCACAAACCTGTCATTATGTCCGCTATTGTCATCACTTGGTTTATCTATAAGATATTGTATATGGGCATCTATTCTTCCGTTTCATTCTCCAATTTTGGGGAATATTCACCACTCAATTAATCCTCACTTGTAAAAATTCCAATATCATTATTCTTTATAATGACTTGTATTTTGGAAACTGGTTAATGTCTATGGCTCTAAGGCTTAAGAGAATCAAGATATGATTTTATCCAAAATTATGGAACTTTGTTATCAAGGGTTGTAGGATCATGATGTGTTGGAAAGTTGACTATACTGAGAATGAGGATGAATCAGAATAGTGCCTTCATAGTCATCAATTTACTAACTTTTACTTTTTTTTCTAAAAGTTATCTGAACTATTATATAAGCATCAACAAATCATATAAATAACATATTTAATATATTAACAACATTCAACCAGATCGATGGTTGCTTCCAAGAAAAGGCGTAAGCAAGGAGGAGCAAGCTTCGAGGTCTAAGGTTTAGGGCTTCAAACCTGTAGGCTCAGCACTAGTTATGGAAGCACATAGAGACAGAATAGCGGATCTACTTTACAGAGGTCGAGGACTGACCCGACAAATGGTAAACGGGGGGTCCACTGGGACCCCATCCTTCAAGCAAGTTGTAATGCAGAAACAGAAAGCGCAGGAAGGATTTAAATTCACTGGTTATGGAGAGCGTAAGGAAAACAGCGAAACCAGCAAAGAAAGGACATAGCAGTTGCAAAAAGAAACAAGAAACAACCCAAAAATGAAAGAAATAGTAAACAATGGACAGGAAAATAACGACAAAAGAGCAGATGCAAGCCAAAGAGACACATTACCAATAATTATCCAAATAGAGGGCGAAGAGGAACATGAGGCAGAGAAGCACTCTTGAGAGGAAGAGGAGAAAGCAAAAGCCCTAAACCCTAGCTCCAACAAAGCAATGCAAGGAGCATGCAAACCAAAAAAAATCGAAACCCTCCGAGTGGTTTTCTCAGATCCAGACATTCAAGCCTATAGAGAACACATGATGGAACATACAATAATATGCAAGTTCATGGGACTGTGGCCAATGGAACAAGCGCTCTGTCAATGGATCAAGCAACACTGGAAACCTAAAGGTGATGTTAAACTACACATTCGGGCAAAAGATTTTTTTACTCTAGTTTTTACGAACTTAGAGGACAAGGATAGGGTCTTCGATGGAGGTCCTTACTTCTTTGCTTCAGCAGGACTCTATAGGAGACCCTGGAAAGCAAACTTTGTGCCCGAAAAAGAAACCTTCACACAGGTTCCTGTGTGGATCCGCCTATTCTCCCTTCCAATAGACTATTGGGGACTAGCGACGCTTAAGCAAATAGGAGACCATCTCGGAACCTTCATCAAAGTTTCAGTAGCAACAATGCAACGAAGATATACTTCCTGTGCAAGAATCTGTGTGGAGATGGATGTCTCAGGATCTCTGCGTGAAGGCCTATGGCTGGAATTTAGAGATGAGGACTATTATCAAGCCATCGATTATGAGCAAATCCCCTTCAGATGTAGAAGGTGAGCACGGACACCTTGTCAGAGAATGCCCTTTAAACAGAACAGGGGAAGAGCACAAACCAAAGCAAGCAGCAAAGAGCAAAGAAGCCTTCACAAAGCCAAAAACAAGACAAAGAGCTAACAGGAAAAGAATGAACAGAGCAGGGGCAGACCCAGGCATCACCAACAACACCTTCAGCATTCTGGAAACCGATACAGATTCAGAAGGAACAAACAGGGAAACGAAACTTAATGAAGAGCCAAAAGACAAGCAAGGACACAAAACAAAGGACGGGGAGGAAAATATAATCAGAACAGAAGTCCAAATGCAAGAGTTAGAAGACGAACACGATGAAGACATTGATATGCTAACCAGCGATGGGGGTAGTGAGGAGATGGAGCTCAATGAAGTTTTAGAAAAGGAAGGGGTGAACCTACCAGACATGGAAAAAAATTGGAGAACTCAAGGACTGGAAAATATTCCGGAAGAAGAAATAAGGAAGATCAGTGATCTATTCATCGCAAGACAAAAGGCGGAACTAGACAGGCAAAATAGGAGATTGGGAATAGCAAAAGGCACAGGAAATCATTCAAAGAGCATCTCTCTTAACCCAACAGGTCTGAAGGCTCTAAATGCCTTCCCGTCTTACTAATAATATATCTAGTTATAAATAAAAATCATTTCATGGAATGCAAGAGGGCTCAATAGCCAAGCCAAACAAAGGCTTCTTAAGAGAAAGTTCCAAAAAGAAAAGCCGGATATTATGTTCATACAGGAAACCAAATGTTCCATTAATCAAATGGAGAACATCAACAAAAGGCTGGGTAAACCTATAGAATTTATAGACGTAGCCAGTTAGGGATGGGAAGGAGACATAGTTACTCTTTGTGACACCAGAGTAGTAGGCATCCTCTCAATGGAAGCTACACGATCGTTCGTCGCCACAGAAGTTCAAATGATAGGTAATTCTGAAACTTACTTATGCATAAATTTTTATGGATCGCAAAGATTAGAAGATAAATTTTCTTTTCTTAATTCTCTCATGAGTTTAAAGCTTAGACACCCCACCTCAAAGATAATCATGGGAGGGGATTTTAATATGATAACCTCTCTCCTAGAGAAGAAAGGAGGAATCAGAAGGCTCAATAAAGATGCAGAACTCTTTGTTGAATTCATTGAATCTGCCAAACTAGTAGACATCCTTCCCAAAAATGGTTCCTTCACTTGGAACAACAGGAGAGGAGGAGAGAAGTTGATTGCCTCTCGTTTGGATAGATTTCTGATCTCTGAAAGTATTTTACTTGAAGGAATAACAGTGGATTTTGACATTCTTCCCAGTGGAGGATCATATCACTAACCAATCTCTTTGGAGGCAGCCTTCCTAGCGACCCCTAGAAACAAGCCCTTTAGATTCGAAAAGTTCTAGTTAACTCACCCCAACTTTGTACATTTGCTGGAGAAATGGTGGTGTGAACCATTGGATATCAGAGGAACCAGAATGTTCAAGCTCCAAAGCAAATTAAAACACATCAAAAACAGAATTAAAGATTGGAATGCAGCTGAATTTGGGGACATCTTCCAGGAAAAAACTATCATAAAAGGCAAGTTAAATCAAATTCATAAGGAATGGGCTTCGGGAACTGCAATGAAGACTTCATGGAACAGGAGAAGGGATTGATGCAACAATGGCAACTCCATTGTCAGCAGGAAGAGACACTTTGGAAACAAAAATCAAGGATCCAATGGCTAAAGGAGGGAGAACAAAATACCAAGTTTTTCCATAGATCCACGCTGGACTACAGGGGGGCAAATAAAATTCTTCGGCTCAATAATGAAGCAGGGGAAACTCTTCAAAATCACAAGGAAATATCAACTTTGCTCACTAGACACTTCAAGCATATAGCTCAGGAAACGCAGGAAGAAAGATCAGAGGCCATAGAGGAACTAACCCAAGCTATACCCCACATCATAACTCCTGAGCAAAACTTAGCTCTGCTAAGAGAGGTTTTGATGGAAGAAGTGGAAGACGCTGTCAAGAGTATGTCGAATGATAAGGCACCTGGGCCTGACAGTTTTACAATAAATTTCTACAAAGCATGATGGCCTACTATTAAAACAGAGGTTTGGGAAGTTGTAGAAGATTCCAGACGCTCCTGTTCCATTCTCAAATCCCTGAACTCCACCTTCCTAGCTCTAATTCCTAAAGAAGAAGAAGCCAACTCCCCAGAAAAATTTAGACCTATAGCTTTATGTAATGTGATATATAAAATCATATCTAAGGTTATAGCCAACAGACTTAAGCCCATTCTTCCTGACTTAATCTCGGAAGAGCAGTCAGGTTACGTGGAGGGCAGACAAATTTTAGAAAACATCCTTTTAGCTCAGGAGATGGTTCATACCCTTCAGACAAGGAAATTACCAGGCATGCTGATGCAGCTAGATCTCTCCAAAGCTTTCGAAAAAGTCAACTGGAATAATCTGGAAGCCATTGTGAATGCTTTTGGCTTTGACAAACAATGGACCAAATGGATCCTTGCTCTGATCAAATCCACCAATTTTTCTGTCTTGGTCAATGGCTCCCCCTCTGAACCCTTCTCCCCCTCCCGAGGCATCAGACAAGGAGACCCTCTCTCCCCGTTCCTTTTTGTGATCCTTATGGAAGGGCTTAGCAGGGTCATTCACAAAGCAAGAGAGGAAGGAAAAATCAAAGGCTTACATCCTCTTCCCTCCATACCTGCAACAACGCACCAGCAGTTTGTAGATGACATAATCCTGCATGGCACTCCAATTGTGAAAGAAGCCAGGGCTTTCAAGAACATTCTAAACCTCTTCAGCAAAGCTTCAGGTATGGATATTAATCATGCTAAATCTACTATTTTCTTCTTTAATACTCATCTAGCCATTCAGAAGCATCTATCCAACATTCTCGGCTTTCGAAAAGGTAGTCTACCCTCTAAGTATCTGGGAGCCCCGCTCACATCTAAACCTTGGCAAAAAATTCATTGGGAAAAAATCTTAGCGAAAATGGAGAAAAGATGTAAGCATTGGACTCATAGGGCTCTTAATTTTGCTGGAAGACTGGTCCTCACTAAAGCAATACTGCAAGCCATTCCGCAATATCTGTTTTCCATCATGCCAGCTCCTAGTGGAGTCCTCCAGAAAATTAGAGCTATTCAAATATCCTTTCTGTGGAGTGGCAATGCTGAGAAAAAGAAATGGGCACTGGTGGCCTGGAACAAATTATGCAAATCGAAAGCAGCAGGGGGCTTAAATTTAGTAGATCCCTACACCATCAACATGACATGCGGAGCCAAGCTGTGGTGGCGTTGGCTGAAGGAAACCAATCTGCCCTGGGCCAGACACTGGAAGGAGAAATACACTCCCGACTGCAACGAACAGGACTTAATAAGGTTACAGGAAGTGCCTGAGGGTTCTCCAATATGGAATTTAGCTAGAAGGAATCGCAACTTAGTTCAGGACCATAGTTTCTGGGAAATCCGCAATGGGGAAACTGCCCTCTTCTGGGAAGATGCTTGGCAGCAACTCCCAAAGCTGGAAAAACCAGAGCTCGAAGATTTTAAAAGAGAATGCCAGAACAGGGGAAGGTTCAACGTCCACCACTACTGGAGTCATAGCAGCAGCGACCAAGAATGGAGAGAATGGTCACTCCATGACACTGAAAACCCAATTGAGGAAAACAATAATACAAGGGATCTGCTAAACCATCTAAACAAAAGAAAAATCAAAAAGACCACAGAAAGCGACATGCTAAGATGGGGTATGAAAGGGAGTGGTAATTTCACTCTCAAAGAGGCCAGAGAGCAGCTAGAACATTCAGAGCAGGTGGAGGTAATGCAATGGAGCAACAAGGTCTGGGATCCCATGTTTTGGCCTAAAATAAAAACCTTTCTCTGGCTCCTAATGCAGAGAAAAACTCTCACCTGGGAGAATCTGCGCAAAAAAGGCTTCATGGGCCCTTCTAAATGCCCTCTGTGCAATCAAGCTGAAGAAACTATGAACCATTTATTCAACACCTGTGAATGGGCTGATGACCTTTGGAGAGGGATGGAAACTATAATGCAACAAACTAACAGGGATAGGGACTCCATTCAAAACACTATTATGAATTGGGCAAGCGAGTACTCTAACAATTTAAGAATCAACAATATATGGAAAGTCCTACCAGGTTTCATAACTTGGACCATATGGAAAGAAAGAAATAGAAGAATTTTTCAAAATGAGCACAGAAATATAGAGCACTCGCAAATTACCTTAACCCAAAATATTTGACAATTAATCTTGGTAAAATGCAGAGTCGATCTTGACAACCAAGCTTCGGTCGAGGACCAGAGAATTCTGAATGCCTTCAACCTGATCAATGAACAAAACATGGGATCCACAGAGCGCCAGCAAAAACTAAACACTGTGCCAAAGGGTTGGGGTCGTCCGCCGGAAGGGTTCCTAAAGCTAAACTTTGACGGTGCCTCGAGAGGCAATCCTGGCCCGGCAGGCATTGGAGGAATCATCCGGAATCATAAAGGGGAAATTCTTCACATTTACAGTAAAGCTCTAGGGGAAGGCACCAATAATGAAATGGAATTTGCAGTAAGGATTCTCATAATGAACCAAACAAGCAACGTAGTGGTTGAAGGAGATTCAGAGGTAGCCATAACAGCGGCCAGGAAAATCTACGGGGGAACGCCAGCCAGCAAGGTTACAAAACATTGGCGACTGTCCAAGGTCACAGACAATATTGCCAAACTGTTAGGAGAAATGAAAGGCCTCATCTTTCAGGCGGTAAGGCGAAATGCAAATTCGGTTGCTGACCACCTGGCAAATCATGGGATTGAACACCCCAACACAATGTGGGACAGCTGTTGGCAGGATATTGACAACCCACAGTTAAGAGGAAAATGCGTGCAACTCTCCAGGTTAGATCTGGTGATGACAGAGGAGTCCGACCGGAGGGTCGAATAACTCAACGCCATAATTGATTAGACAGGTTGACTAGACACGCTCCATTTATTTCCAGCAGACCTCGAAGGACAAGCGGGATGAGGGAAACTATGACAGAAGCAGGTGACAAAGATTTTTGTAGTTTCATGATTTGTGGTGATATGAGCCGCCGAAACATAATAAGGAAGAGGGACACTTGGCAAAATATGGAGAAAGCAGGGAGCGGTGATCGTAAGGGGATACAATTATTCGATAACCCAACCAAAATTCCATCACGCAGCAATTATGGTGATCTGACGTGCATGTTGCACAGAGATAAGAGATCACACACCGGTAATCTCCCCGGAATTCTTTATTTAACCACTATCAAAGGCCAAAGGAAAAACATCGTTTTATTATGTAGCAAGACAGAACCTCCTCACTCTGCAGACAGAGCTCAGGAAAACGCTAGGAGAGTTAGAAATACAATGGCAGGGGAGTGCAGCCGCAATAAGTCTGCCAACAATGACCTTTGGAAAGCGAGAGAGATGTATGAGACGCGGACCTCGCAAAGGAGCAAGCGTAAGATTATCGACTTAGAAGCCATAGTCCAGGAAGAGGAGAAAAAGCTTTCAAACCAGCAAATTGGGAAAGAAGTGGATTGGATCCAGGACCCTGGAACACTCAGCACTCGCGCTACTCAATTTGTCAGAACCCAAGCTGAGAGATGGCGTATGAAGACCCTTCTTGCGAAAGCAATGGATATTCAGGGTGAACATGCGGAGCAGTTGCGAAAGCTTCAATAATGCACAGAAGCTATTACGCATGATCATATGGCGGTCGTGGAAGACAGTGAATTCAAGCTGAGTGCGTTGCACCAACAGGTTGACACGATTGACAAGAAACTCACGATCCTGATTAAAATTTTACGACATGTCATTGGTCAAGACAGCAAGCCTTCAGATATGCAGAAGGGAGATCTGACTGGAGATCAGCAGGGCAATCCTCCCAAGCCAGGACAGGTCAACATGTCAAGGTCTGCACCGTTCCTGGAGATGTTTAAACATATTTGACTCTGTAGTCTCTCTGATTCCTCATCCTCGGCGGACTTTCTCTTTTGTTTCATGGCTTGCTATCCTCGCTTCCCTCTTCTCAGCGGGTTGATATGTTCACTGTCCAGGTTTCCTTTGTTTATGTCCTTTTGTTAGTTCTAGTTCTCTGCTGCCCTGCGTGGTGTGCTGGCTTTCAGTTTTCTGTTACTTTGTCTTCTCTAGTTTTCAGTTACTCTGTTCTCTTCTGGTCTCCTGTGGTAAGGCCTGCTGTTTAGCGGCCCGTTGTCTACTGTAGCAGAAGTTTTGTACTATATTTTCATTTTGTCAATATCAAATGCTGACTTACACAAAAAACATTCAACCACAACATAAGAATCAATATATAAAAACAACACATGTAGACACCAAATATAAGTGGAAATCCATAAAGGGAAAAACCATGACTTTTGTTTTTGTGATGTAAAGGCAAGCTCCTACTTCCTCTATTACATCAGTTTTTTGTAGGCTTCCACCTATAGGAAGCTTATACCTCGATTTTCCTCTGCAAGCTACAACTTCCTGGGAAAGTCCTACTCCCTCTTTTAAATCTTCTACCTACATGAGGATTCTACCTTGATATTCTTCTGCAAGCTACAACTTGTTGGAAATCTCCTACCCTCTCTTCTACGGGCTCCATCTTCTCTTTTTCAGGCTACTACTTGAAAGGAGACAACAAATCCCTGATAAGATTACAAATTTATTTTGTTGGTTTACTTGGTCTTTGTCTCCATTCTGAACCCTGTCTCTATCCTCTTCTTCCTCAACTCTAATTTACATTTGCTCCTCTTTGGATTTCTCTCTTTTCTAGAAAATCCACAAACTAGGTCTCATAATAAATGAATCAATTCTCTCACTCTCTAACCATTGTTCAATTTAAAAGAACTTCTTTTTATATGCATAAATTGTTCACTATTAGTGTTCAATTTAGGAATATAAAGTGAAGGGTTGTCTCTTTGTATTCTAGGGTTCTTTGTGGTCTCTCTCTACATTGCCAATTTTGAAGATCAAGTCAAGATAAATGGACCTTGTAATATTAAAAAAATTGAAGTAATACAAGCCAAAAATAATGATTGCAAAAGTTAAGACCAATGTATATTTCTTTTTGCTTATTACAAGTGTCATACACATTTTTCTAGGAGAAAATACACATATATACGTGGTCTTCTCATTGAGAAAATGGGTATATTTGCTTTCATTCTTACTTTTTCTTGCTATTCCTTTCAAGCACACTAGTATACTTTGTTCATCTCTGACTAGAAATACACCAACAATTGTAGCAACAACCAAACACTCCAATACTTTGACAAGCATATCTCTCAAGACACACTAGCAACAATACATCAACATCTTGAAGCATTTACATCACAACATTTGCAAGACGTTTACATCACAACATTTCCAAAATATTTACATCACAACATCTACAAGACATTTACATCACAACATATGCAAGGCCATATCTATGACAAGCACCATACTCACTCACAACTTTACATGATCAACAATACATACTCATTAGACCTTTACACTTTATGTGATGCTTACAAGCAATTGCTTCACATTACACAATGGCTAACAACACCTTCAACACCCTTTGCCATTAATGGCAACTTTTCCAACAATCTCCCCTCTTTAGCATTGATGACAGCAATGATTTTTTCCTCCCCCTTTTGTCCCAAGAATTATTTCTTACCTCCCTAAGAATCTCTTTTCCTTATTTCTCCTAACTTCTTCTTACCTCCCCCTTCGACATCAATGGAAAGGGGGTCCAAAGCATGTTAGCACTTACAATGTCAACACTTACATTGTCAATAACATACTTGACCTCATAGTTAAGGGCACTCACATTTCCTATTGCTTCACAACTTGTTGCATTCCCTTCCTGCTATGAACCTTGTAAAAAGTGTGCTCCTGGTTCCCAAATAGGTAAAGGAAAATTCTTTAGGCTTCAAGCTTGTTATTCCTCGTAGCCAAGCTTGTCTTTTGTGTGAGATAAGATTACAAATATCATAAGTCAAAATCTAGATCTTCTTGCAATTTAGTCCAGTCTATATTTTCTGCAAAAGAGTTGCTACCATCAACAACCAACAATGGTGGCCATAGACATGACTAATACTATGAACAAGTACTTTGACAAGCACAAAAGAGGCTTGATATTCTGAATAAATTTTCAAATGATGAAGATCTTGAGACCAAATCCTCGCTTTCATAAATAGACACAAGGAAACATAGGCAATGTATAGACTATCTTGCAAGAGAGAATGCCACAAATGTAGGATTGAAAAGCATATGATGATTACAGGAAAACATTGTTACATCAAATATTTGTACGTTGAACTTCAAAATCTAGGATTGAAGAAGAATTTCTCTTTATGCTATGTGGGAATGCAAAAAGGGGTTTCCTAAGCTCTTGTTATTTTATGTTAACTTGATGAAGACATCAACTTGAAATATTATACAAGGCCAGTGAAACTTCAAAAGGTTAGTAAGGCATTGATCATGGATTTATAAGTCAACTACATTAGTGTTGATGTGAATTAACCATTACTTGGCATGATATTGAAATATGATAAATCTCATTTTCATCAAGTTTTTCAACCTCTACATCACAAACATAACAACATACTAGCTTGAAAACTTCATCTCTTAATTTCAATTTTAGCTTCAGGAAAGTTGTTATAATTTTTGTTGTATCGATTATCAGAATTTAAATGGAAGGGACTTGTCACAAAATGGTTTCATTAAATCACCCAACGCTGAATCTACAATCTAAATTAATTGTGTCACCCCTCACCTCAATTTTCCAAAACCATCAGGTGGCACAAAATGTTTTTTCATTTTTTGAAACCGCATGTAGTTGCTAACATATTTATGACAACACCTACGAGACCCACATGCACCTTAACTATGTCTCAAATATTATGTGTATTAGTCAAACTTAAAGAATTGTTTCTGCCATGTATTGTATAGAACTTTATTAAAGGGAGAGATTTGCATATTTGAAATGTAAAAAGATATAAATTAATATCATATATATTATTTATATATCATATTAATATTATAGAAGCATTCCGAAAATTAAATATAAGTCTTGTGAAATCAAAAGAAAGATGTAATTGTCTATAAATCAGTTTTGTAACCAATTCTTGACCGTTAGTTTAGGGGGCATGAATAAAAGTTACTAATAAACATTGGGAAAGGGTTCAAAATATGAAAGTGGAGAGTCTAAAAATGAGATAAATTGTAATGAAATGTCTCTCTAAAACTAAAGAATAAAGACCAAATTGATTCAATCTTTGGGCAAGTTGCAAACTTGCTTTTCTTTTTTATGTTTTTCAATTTATCTATGTTTTTCTTTTGTTGGAATATTGTACAACAAAGTTAGGTTATTTAAGTTAATGTCTTTTAATTTACTATTGGCATTATGGTGTGCATGGATCCAGCTAGAAGATGTTGGCATTGATTTCAACCCCTCATAACCTACTTCATGTATGAATCTCTTCATTATAACATGGTTGCAGCTAATTTGATGTTGGCATTGAGATGGTTATGTTAGGAATTGATGTCAACTCTTGATGTCAACCTTTTGATGATGGTCAGATGATGGCAGTATGGTGTTCATGAAGTTAGAGGTTGTTGGAGATGCAGGCCTTCATGTGATGGAGATGATGGCACACCTGATGATGCAAAGATTCATGGAGATGACTTGTTGTAGTATGATGGCCTAGTGATGATATTTCTATAGAGGTGTTGTAGGTACGTTCAGAGGTGTTACAACTTGTGGAGATGATTGTTGGAGAATGGACTTGTTGGCACTCTTTTCAACCTTGTTTGTTGGCCCTTTTAGGTCAACTTGGTAGTGACACTTGAGAGACTTGTTTGATCCACCTGAAGATGTGTCAGAGGCGATGTCAGAGTTTTGAAGGCTTGTACATATGCTGGAGAAGTGATCCAACAGGTGGGAGAGGTTCTGAGATGAAGGCTTGATGTTTTTCTTCATCCTTTGCTGCAGTTGCATGCAGCCAAGCCTATGGGAGCAACTAAAAGGCTCCATTCGTTGGAAGACATGCCTATGGGAGCAACTGGAGGTTCCAGTTGAGTTCAACTAGTGTTTTCCATGTGACTGAGGATTTTCACGATATTTTCTCTGCATTCCTTGCACAAATCGAAAGAAAATCAACAAGGAAATTCTTAGAGGCTTCCAAAAAAAGTTGTAAAGGTCGGAAATGTTTTGAAAATTTCCTTCAATGATGTGAATTCATTCAGTGCACAAGTAGTGGCCATAGTGGATTTATTTGGTCCAATTTGTGCACCCTTTATCCTAGACCCTAGCTCAATTTCGTCCTACATGTTTTATATTCATCACTTGGGAGCTATGTGATACTTGATGTTGAGTGTATGTGTGTAGGAGAAGGTTGCATAGAGTGAGTATGCCCCATAACTATTGAAAAGCATAAATGCTTCAGTGTGTGAGTGAAATGGCAGTTAATGGAGAATATTTCTAAAGCAGTGCATCAATTTTTTAGGTCAAATTTGAGGTTGTTGTAGCAGAGATTGTTTGGAGGGATTTTGCATGTTGTTGGAGTATATTTTGTTAGTGACTCTCACATTTGTCTTTGCAAGACTGCTGATGCATTTGGCACATAGCCATAGTGTGTTATGATGTTAATTGTATTATGCAACATTATATTGATGTGAGGGTTTGATAGTATTCAGTTTTGATGTGGCCACTATTGTGCTAGAGTCGAGAGCACATATGTTTGTGGTGTTTATATTTGTTTCGATGATGATATATTGTTGCTAGAGGTCATGTTGCAGAGCTGAATCGATTTGAGTAGAATGTTTTTGGATTTAGTTTCAAAATAGATGAAAGGAGATCCACATTGAGTAGAGGAGAAGTGACTTCATAGACGTGAAACAATGATTTTGATGTTTCAGCAAAAGGAATAGTTTCTCAATCCAATGGTAGTTTGATAACCCAATCAGATTTGGGCAAGAATTGATTGGTAGTGGCAACTTTCAGTGGATGGTAGTCCGTAGATCTGTGGAGAACACAGTCTTATGAGCTTATCAATAGAATCGAGTCTCCAAGATGATCAGAGTCAGCTGATTCTATATGAGGCTGAGTCTCCTGATTGATGGGAGTCATTCATCTATGTAAAAATACTATATTTGCAAAATAGAAGATTCAAAGTAGCGCAACAACAAGGGTTGTTTTTTGCCCAGTGAAGGGTTTTCCACCAGATATCTTATGTCTCTTGTGTGATGGTTTTTGTGGTTGTATTTGTGGTATTTTTTCTCTCATGGTACTTTGATTTAGTTTCTTACATTGTTATATTCATGTGATGATATCATATATCGTTGGATATATGCAAGATTCAGTAAGTGAAGTTTTAATTGGTAAATTTGTTAAGAAGATCACACTACTGATTCACCCACTCCTCTCATTAGTGCTCAAAGGTTTCCAAGATTTACTTGCTGGTACTCAAGTTTTTTATTTAAAAACCCTTAATAGGTGCTCCATGTTCCACAAATTCACTCACATTTTCTTATTATGCTCACCATGATTTCCCTAGAGTTGAAGTTCATATTCTTAATTGAGTGTGTTGAAAGCCTGCCTTATTTTATCTTCTTTTACACCATTTCCTTAGTTCAAAGTATTCACAATGCTCATTGACTCATGGCCATTCTACTTTTGAAAGATACGTTTTGGAATTAGAGAAACCATTACAACTCTCATAACCTCTTTCCCTCTGGCCAATCCTTTAAAAGTATTTATCAAATTAGTAGATGTTGTTAGTATGAAGTTTTTCTTGCAAGTGTACAAAAAATGTTTCACTTAATTTTCTAGTGACAAGCAACCCTAGCAAAAAAATGGTTATTAATGTATTCTCCAGACTTGCAAAATAAGTGTTAAAACCCTACTATAAAATAATATGCAAATCAAAAGACACACATAACAATAGAATCATAATGTAAGAACCCAATGGAAATATGAAAGAAAACTTTATTTTATTAAGCAAATGTAAATTTTACACCTGATGAGGAGAGTTTGTAGACTTTGGTCTACAAATCTCCCTCTTCGAGATGGGTCCCTTGAATGCCTTGTGCTTAATCTCTAACTCTTTCTCACAATGTATGTGGTGGGCAAAGAATGGCAATGGAGACTTGAAATAAAGATGAGAGCTCAAATGTCATAAGATGATAATGGGGATGATGATAATGGCCATAGTGAAGAATGAGGAGAAAACCCCTCTATTTATAACAAAATATTGAGATAGATTGAGTATTAGAAAATAATAAAATATTATTGACTAAATCAAAATTTAGCTGTTGTGAATATTTTATTATATTTTTGGAGAGGTAAAAGATATTCGAAATGGTAAAATATATTTATTTAGAAAGTGGCTAAAGTAATTAACAAATAAAAATGATTTATTAATTACTTTATGGTGATTAAGACAAATGTGAATTGGAAATATTATTAAATAATGATTTAACTATTATCTCACGAGGGAAATAGGGGAATCATAAATAAATAATGATTTACTTAACTATTCTCATAGGGATTTTTGGGTTTTAATGGGAAATAATTTAGGAAAATGGTTCACTAAAGTATCTCTTGAGGTGAAAGTGAGTTTTAATATGTAAAAAACATTCCTACATGGTGTATTTCGATCAACCTAGTAAGACATGGCTAGGTAATTATTTTTTGGGTGATAACAAATTGTTTCCCAACATAAGAGTTTGAGGAGCACATCGTATGACGGAAATATGTTGTAGCTTCACTTTCACAAAACACTGAAGGGGAGTCATAGGGAGAGAGAGAGATCATTGAAATAATAGGAAGGACTGAAATTGATGGGTGCGAGACCTACTTGTTTGATAGAAGTATGTGGGGGAGGCATACCCATACTCGCCGAGATAATTGAGTACAAATGATAACGATGTGCCCAACAATATTGGTCTGAGCAAATAGAGTACATGATACATGATATGCTGGCATCAATGGGGCAAAAAATGATACAATGAGATAATGATCCCCATATACATAATTTCCTCGAATACAGTGGCCAGGATTGATACAATTAAGTATGTTGATTTGAGTACATAGGACATAATTGCCCCCAAGCTAATATGATGGGGATATCACAAGCTGAACAAGAAATAGCTTGAAAGATGTGAATGAACCATCTAAATGGCATGTGCATGTTGTGGCCTTTGTGATTGGTTGAAACCGAGCTAGTCAAATCTACATAACTGCATATGGGGCTGGAATCATGTATTATTGTCTTTCGGGCATGTGGGGGTTTACCTGAAGGGCCACCACCTCATGAATTTTGAAACATCTCACACACACCTAGGGAATGTTGGTATGATCTACTGAATCACTAGACCATCAATTGTATGATTCTCAATCATGTGATAAGGAGTTAGATACGAGCACGTGAGAAACAACCAAGTCAAAGGTCAATGATGATTCCCTTTTCTTTATCCAAGGTACCAAATTTTTTTGAAGGCTAGAACCAAGGTACATTTCCCTCTAGACCATTCCCTTGGAATATATGTGTTAAAGTCAACAAAAGAAGGCTTGCCAAATTTGAGGTAATGAGGGGTCCTCAATAAAGGCACGAGAATCATGGCATTGTTAATGATAGATACTGACACAAGGGATAATCATGGAGAAATAATGGGACTGGTGGACTTATGACTTCCCTTGTCAAAGAAAAATATGCAAGGTTGACCTGACAGTGGCTGACACAATTTCAAAGGGGATGGTTAAATACTCAGACGAAGGCTTTTAAAAGACAATTCACGATAGTTGGAAGCCAAATGTGAGAAAAATGGGATGAATGTGATGCACATATGGATACTATATTATAACAGGACTCAATGGGACTCTAAACATACTTTATGGATGTAGGGGTGACTCATCTCCGATACTCTGAAAAACGGTGACTCTATGATGCTTCCACATGGGAAAGGCATATAAGGGACCATAAAAACATGAGTAAATAGTGGTTACTCATGATGAAACTCAACAAATAGGTCGACAAGTGTGAAGGAAAAGTGGTGCCAAAGTAAGATCCACTCATATGGAGAGATCTGGTTTTAATAGGTGGCTGAGTGAGACTTTGTGGAAAAAATGGCTTCGTGGGGAAGTTTCAAGTTACCGGAAACAAAGAGAGACCCATTATAGAGCTCAGTGAGAGATTTCCAATGGTGTTGACAATTTTTCAAACTAAGGTATGGTTTTCTCATAATGGCTGATGGGAAAAAAACTATGGTTTTTCCTATAAAAGGGCTTCTTTCCCCGAATTCCAATTAATTTGCACATTGAGTTGTTGGAGAATTTGGAGAGGACGAGGATGCCCTAAATCTTGGCAAGTTCGTAGTAGACAAACCAAACATTGTATTTTAGATCTATGACTTTTAGGTAAGTGGCCTTACTTGTTGAAAAATGGCCTTAATGCTTCTTTGAAGGATGGTTCCTGGTGAAGAATCAAGGTAAGAAAGGAATACATGAATGAAATACTAGAGAAGGTATAGGGTCATCCCTACCCTCCAAGTCAAACATGGGGACATGGTAAGTGTGATATCAGATAGAGTGGAATATTTGAAGATATGGTATCAATAATATATGATATGCGATCTGTATATGATTCGCTGGAGAGTCCAGTAGGATAAACTATTCAAGGAATGAAAGGATAATCAACCATACCTAGATTGTTGAGGTCTAGGCAAAGACTGATATTAATCTAGTCAGAAGGTGGCTGGGAGGACCATCATGCCCCAAAGCGTGGGATACTTCCCCCAATCATATGTGATGTATGGGACCAATCAGGTATACAAAGGTGGGAGTGATTTCCATAGCTGGATGAGTTTGTGGAGCACCATTGTGTTCCAAGTGCTCAAATAAGGGATTCAAGCATTTGACCTGACTGGAACGAGATCCTGAAGAGGATGATGAGGAGATGTAGGGGCATAACTGTCCCCCATTTTTGTATTTATGGTTATACCATGTTATGCACATTCTCAAAGCATTTAGAATAATGGAATCTAAAAACTTATATGGATGGTTTGGTACATAATATGGTTATGCACTTTATGGTCTCATCGCCATTTTTGGTTATGGTTGTCTTCTTATGGGAAGAATGGATAGATGCAGTGGGAGAAAGGCAATGGTGGATTATACATCTCATGTGGTACTACATATATGAGTCAAATTGAATGAATTTATGGGTTCATATACATGGTGTCACCATACCAAAGAGTGGCTTGCAATATAATGAACTGAAGGTCACCTAGAAGACACTATGGTTGAATAAAAAGAATGTCTAAGGGACTAGGTTGTTGATGTAAGATGGAGGTATGATTAAGTGGATCATCTCTAGGGAGATCTGGAGTGATACGAGACTCTATAGGTTTATCAAGGTGGGGAAGAATAATGGTATTAGAGTTGACACTACTAGATGCACTATGAGGGTTGGGGAGAATTTATTCTCTTGGACTCTCAAACATGGATGCCTTCTTACCCAAAGATTGTGTGGCAATGCAATGGCCACAAGGTGGATGTGGTTCGAATTCATGGTTCAAAGTAAGGGGTTATTGAACCAATCATCATTATGGGAGAAAAGGTTCACATACACATCGTCAAAAAAGGTAGACATGTGACTAGTGGATGTAATATCCACCGATGTTGAGACCTGTTGTGCTATTCAAAAACCCCCCATTTATTGATTTAATATTTAATATTCTATTAATAAATGGGGACCCTTTATAAAAATCCTCTCCAAAAAAAAACTTAGCACTTAAAGGCTTTCTTTTTAAATTATTAGAAATAAATTGCTAAATAATATAAGGTATCAAGTCAAATCCCTTTAAGACTAGCAATTCTCGCTTTATCGCATATCGTTGGACCATGTGTGTCAAAGGTTAATTAACAACTGGGATCCGCGAATTGTGATGGAAGGGATCACTGTAATAAATTTAGGATATCATTTAACTTTCAATTTAAAGCTAAGACTTAAGGCATTCTTTTAAAATGAAGCGCCTATCGCAATCCCATATCGGATTTCATGAAAAGAACAACTCAAAAAGCTTGTTGGAATATACAAACTGCGATATTGCAGTATAGTAAGCTAAAACTTATCGCATCGCAACGCTTTACTTAAAGGCCAATCGTGTGAACTACAAAATTATTTTGGAACGTGATATGACCCGGACTCGATAAAAATAAATGTTATAAAGTATAAGTTTAGTCCGACTCTTAGTAAAAAAGCACTTTATGCAATAATTATTCATTTAGGTAGAGTGCGTTCTAAACAATGAAAAGTATGTTGCTCATGTTGTATCTAGCAGAATTCTAAACAGATCCAAAAAATGCACAATTGAAAATGTGATATTGCGATAATATTATTGCAATTGCATAATCGACATTTCGCATTTTAAACTCGCCACCTTAAAGTTTTTCCCTTCCCATTTGTGATGCGATAGTTTAAATGAGTAATAAAGGCCATGATAAAAGATCTTAGTGCGTATTTAATAAGTTTTAATGGAATTTATGTTAAGAATGGCTTGACGTGATTTGATATCTTTCATCTGCATTTCGAATAAAATCTCCTTTCTTATCACCACTAGGGCTTAATTTTATCATTTAATTCTCACTGTCATTCTCGTTTTGTGTTTATCCCATAATTTCCATTTGCTCCATTTCAAGAAACCTCTGCAGAAAACAACGTTGGAAAGAATGGCGAAGAAGGGAAAGGCAAATGCATCTTAGAAATCAAACATGATACCACTTTTCTCCTATACCACATGCAGCAAATACGGAGGAACCACGACATGGGAAGCCATGTATAACCTGTTAGAAGAAGAGAAGCCCAAGCCACTGGTAACAAAGGCCATGACCGATGCCCAAGAATCATTTGATGCCTCCTATTTTGAAATGACATGTTCCTTCGTGCACCGAATAGATGCGAGACCAAAGATATTACCATACACGGATATGGTAAAATGGGTAATTGATGATGTGGATGTCACAGATAGGAATTTTAGGAATACAATACAAGAGGTCATTGCATCTTTCTCACCAGGCAATCTACAACAAGTGTACCAGCTACCAGAGCCTCAAAAACTCTATAACCAAGAATTCCTTGAGAATTTCACGAAAGAGAACAAGGACCCATTGGACACTATATAGACCTGGAGGTCAGGTGAAGGAAAATTCAAACGAGATAAATCTGGTATGTACTTAATAACATCCCTCTCTGGCCCTCATAATTTCGTAGCAACAATGATGTGTAGGTTATTTGGTAAACCCAATAGCACCAAATTCTCTATGGAGTGGCTCCCATTAATTGATGAAGCAATTAATGCAACAGTTATGAACTGAAGTCAGATTTTATCAAACAATTTATCAAAGGCCATTATGGAATATATAAAGAAGAGAAGCGTTTCTTCAAGGACATTTTCCCCTTTCTTTATGAGTGCTTTTGTTATGGATGCAATTTGTTTTTGTTCTTAGTTTTCGAACATGGGATGGAAGTGGATTGTACAGAACCCACTTCCCATCCATATATACCATAAAATTTTGTGGGAATCTCAATTCCATCCCCATTTTTACAAAATATTCCATGGTGTTATGTTGCCTATTCATAAAACTATTTTTGATATAACAAACCCTAGGTAATCTGAAGAGGCCAAAGTAGACATATTTCCAGTTGCTAGATGGTTCGGGGAAGAGACATTCACCTACAATAGAGTTTTTGGGAGCATTTATTCTGCATAGGTGCTCCCATATTATGTCTCAGACAAGCTATTAGCCATAGAAATAACTTGCCAGACAGTAGGGGAGGCCGGTTTAACCAAAGGACTGAAAGAACAGAAGAAAGCCATTTGACCAGCCTTTCCATTATAATGTGGTGCTTTTGCACTACACGACTATGGACATGCAGTAAAAGAAGTAGAGATTATTATGTCTCTGAAATTAGCCACAGTTCCAGGGAGACAATATGACCAGAATCACATTGCTAAAGAGCTTACCACTATGGTGAAAGTCAAACAGTTCACTCATGAAGAGGATTCCTTTGATGACCTCTTTCAAGAAGAAGAAACATTTTCACAAGTCCTACATTTGGCATCATTATTGTTGAGCCCGGAAGATATTAATGCTTTTCATGTGTATAGGAATAAGAGACTGTTAAAGGTCCCATTGGACCTATAACAAATTGAACCAATAAGAGAACCAACACCTAGCGTAATCTTGGAGGGAAGTTCAAAAGAAAATTCTGAAGAAGAAACCCAAGAGAAGTCGATTCATGAGTTAGAGCACTGAGAATGACAATCTCAAAATGGAGGAGGAAACACAAATAAAGGGTCTGAGAAAGATACAGTTGGAAGTACAGAGGAAATGACCGAACAAGACTTGGCAAAGAAGCAGGCAGAGGTTGCTTCTAGTTCATCGTAATTATGTAAGGCTCCAGTCATTGACCTGGAATAGGAATGGGATCAATTCAATAAGAATCTCCATACAGACACAAATCTTGAGGAAACATCTGAACTGCAAACCCAACATAAAAAAAATCTAGAAACAACAGAGCAAGGAGCTACAGGTACTCAGGACATTGAGGTTATTCCTGTTTTTCCTACTTCTGAAATTGTCTTTTGAATTGAAGAGATACCTCCATTAGATATATTCTACAATCCAACTCATAAGGATGTAGTTAAAAGACGAAGGAAGAAAAGGAAATTGGACACCAAGGCTATTACGACTCTAGAAAATGAACCAATGGATGTTGTGTGGAAGGACACCCATGTTGACCCATCAGAGAATCTCACAAAGCTATCGCAGTTCACAGGAGCTTATGCCACAACAACCATCGATAAGGAAACAGATGTCCAAATTCTTCTAAAGGAAAAGGAACAGAAAATGTTGTTGCTTGAACAATAATTAGCAGTAGAAAAAACTAATCAGCAAGTAGAACAATAGGTAGCCCAACTTCAGAGAGAGTTCGAATAGATGAGATTACAACACTAGGCCAGCTTATCAGAAAAGGATTCGTAAATTCATCAAATGTAAGCCATGGTGGATAAATTCAAATATAACTCGTAAATTGACGAATTCATCAAAGAACTAGTCAACCTTAATTCCCTATTAATGCAGCAAGAAGAAATATTCAGCTAGAAAATCTCGCAGATAAATCCTTACTATGAAACAAGTGATAAATTGACAAACCAAGTAATTGATACGAGGTTTGAATATGAATAATTCTACAAAAAGGTTTCTGAATTTATCACCTGGCAAGAATCTGAGGATGGAAGAAAGGCTGAATTACCAATAGTGGAAGAATCCCACAAAGATATTTTGTTTACAGATTGAGATTCATGGTTGAATCAGGAAAAGAGGGTGACATGGATAGCAGTAGGAGAAACAAGTAGTATAATAGAAGCCTTAAATGAAAACCTCCATGGCGCCAAACTTTACAAAGAGTGCATACCATGGTTTCTACCAAATTTCAAACAACTAGAGCTGTAGTGGAAACAGACAACGCGGGAAAATGAAGAGGCAATTAAACAGCTAACTAGGCTGAATTAGGAGACATACTGGCAGTTTCTAGTAAAACCACACAGCCAATGGATGACTCTGTAGTGTTTAACAACCTCTACACAAAATATGGTGCCAACTTTATTAGATGTCTTATTTGCTGGACAGTTAAAATCCACAATCAACTAGCCACCTAAGCTCAAGCCAATGATCGACGTTTTCAACCTCAAATATCAAGTTAGCAGATTAACTTAGTTCAAGTTCAAAGGAGCTAGTCATTAGTTTAATTCTATTTTTAGTTTTATTTTTTTCCCACTATTTTTAGGAAGGTTGTTTAAAACCTCCTCAGCTATTTTTGTAGTAATCTATTTTGAGGCATGTATTTTAGTATTTAAACCCCTCTCATGCATTTAGAGAGGGGTCCAAAATTTTATCAAAACCACTTTTCAAGACATTACACTTTTGTATTTTTGGGAAGGTTTTGATGAAATGAAGGGAACATATCTATTTTTCTTTGAATATCTAGCATGCTCTACTAAAATTACATTTCTATACTCTTAGAGTGTATTGGATTGAATGAAATTGGGTCAATATGCTGAAGCACATGAGCAGGACTTATCATATATGGTACTTTTATCATATGATTATGTTTTATTTATGTATTAGCAATACTTCTTCTCTTGATTGTTTTACGTATGAAAGTCTAAATTATAGTTCTACATTATTGCACTTATGTATGATGTTTTAGCTGTGATTCTGTTTTGAATACATAAATGATTTTTATATGCAATATGTTTCTATCAATTGTTTTGTCTAACTATTTATCCAAAACAATTATTGTTAAACGATTTCATTTCTTTTGGCAATTGAATGATCTTTATTACCAATTATTGTGAGACATCATTGTAGATCACATATCTTATTTTATTCCCCCGGTATATTTATAGTTAGATAATGTTAGATCAATATATATGCATATGTTTAATATTTAGATTAGATTATACTTAGTTGAATCATTTCGCATTACATCTTATATTATCCCATCAACATTATCAAATTAATCCTCTATGGAAAACTGGTCCCATTAACCCCAGTCGGAGCCACTATACCAATTGGAAAAGGAGATACTTTCAAGGTCCAAATCGGGTGGTTATCCCCCATGTTGCACAGTGAATTTTGAGTCTTCAACATTTTGGCGCTAGAAGGAGGGCCTGACTATGAATGGAAAGAAAAAATAAATCATAAAACCATTCTAAGAGTAAATCTCCCTCACCATCACCTCTAACTTCTTGGTCACATTTAAAATCCCCAAATCCTAGGTGTGAAGTTGTGAAGAAATCCTTAGAATCCACAACTGTTTTTCCAAAGAAATCGGATAAATCTTCTTCTATAGAAAATCCCAAAGTTTAGTCTTCAATCCATAAATTGCAAGGGATTTCCCTATCCCAAGAAGAATCTGAATTATCCAGAGCTAGTGTTTCTTCTCAATTTCCTTCCTCTCAAAGGTTAACCAAATCACAAAGTGAAAAATTTGGGATTCCCCCATTTGAATTTCCTCTACCTAACCCTCGAAGGAAAACTAAGAAAACACAATATGAAACTCATAGTGAGATTCTCTCATCATCACCCGAAACACCCTCATTCATTCCATCATCTTCATCACAAGATGAATCATCCACGTCACCACTCTAGACCGTGATTTACGCTAGTACTAGAGCACAATCCTCCTCTACCCAATCACCTTCCACTACTGGAACATCTTCCTCTACACAGACACCCATAATAGCTCAAAGACCATGGACAAATCAGGAGTTGTTTGAATGGTGAGACCATTACATCCAGTACATGCGCATCAAGAAAAATGGTTGCCAAAGTTCAACCTTAATGATGGTCTCCCTACTGAAGAACACATAAATAACTTCATGTTGTCCATAAATCTGAATGCAATGGTAGAAAAAGATGCAATTGTAATATTATTCCCTTATACTTTACAAGGATCAACATGATCATAGTATTTTTCATTACCATTTGGTTCCATTTATAGTTGGGATGCCTTTTAAGAATAGTTCCTAACCAAGTTTGGAGATGACTGATCAACAAATACTCTTCTAAATGATCTTTCCAACTTGAAAGCTGAAATTAGAGAACCAATTAAGGACTTCAATTCACATTTTAATAAGTTATTGAACAAAATCCCAACGACATCCAAACCCAATGATGAAGTTAAAAACGAATGGTACATTTCTACTCTTCCCTCAAATGCAGTTATTTTGTTCGATAGGGTTGCCAAACCAACATTGGCAGAAAACATGAAAGAAGCCATAGCTATAGAAAAACACATTTTAGCTTTAGATAAGAAGAATGCACTAGAAGAAAGAAAATCCAAGAAGGTCACTTTCAGGGACGAATCTAAGAAGAAAGCTCCTAAAGACCCTTTTGATATTGAAGGTCTACAAAAGGTCCTTAAAACCATGTCCAATGAAATGGTCGATATTAAAAAGCAGGTAGCTGAGACTTATTCAAGGAAAGCTTATAGACCTTACAAAATATATCCTTCCTTTGATCCTAAACCTTCAAATACAATATCAAATCCTGAATCAGATGTGGAGGAAGAGGAAGTGTCAACTACTGAAGAACAAATTGATGACGAGGAGGTAGTTGAATTACAAGGAATGTGGGATTTCATTCTTCCTATGTCAGATAATGAAGAATCACAAGAAGCATTACCTGTAGCAACCAGGAGTAGGAGCATTGTTGATTTTCCACAAACAAATCAAAAATAGAAATCGTCAACTCCAACACTCAAACATAAAGAAATAAGTAAGAAATCTTCTCCCAAATCCACTCAAACAACTCCTCCGCAATCAAATTCTTCGCCTTCAGCCAAAACCTTCTAGTATCTGATGAAATGGAATACAATATCATTAAAGATATGGAAAATACTAGAGCTAATATTACATTCCATGAGCTTATCAAGTTAAAACAACAACGGAAGCTATTGCTCAAAGAGCTTAAAGCAGTCCCCACTTCTCCTCTTTGCACTGTTGTAATCTCTCAGGTTGCTCAAGAAATGGGTAGGCCTCCTAGTACTTCATCAGAAAAAAATGAGTTCAACCAATATTGATTTAATAGGTGCTAGATCTAAATCCAGTGCACCTCCATTTCTTTTGACTTTTGAAGTCTTCAATAAAAATCTGCATAATTATTTAGTTGATCTAGAGCTTCATCCAACATTCTACCAAAAACTATTTGTGAAAAATTGAATGTGGAGCTCCAAAAATCTGTTGTTCGCATTGTGCAGCTAGATCGATCTCAAGTCAAAGTTATAGGAGAAATCAATTACGTCACCATTAGACTCTCATAAAACCTGAAAGTGTGTCAAGTAATTGACATTCTTGTGGCCGATATCCCTGAATTCTACGGTTTGATCCTTAGTAGAGACTGGTCTAAAAATATTCATAGCTATTTTGCAGCAGACTGGTCCCATATTTGGCTTCCTTATAATGGTAAGACAAATCAAATAAGGGTCGACTATGAAAAACATTTTTAGTATATCATCACAGAACTGGAGGGAGAAAATGAACCCATCGCATACAGTAGCAATATCATTGGAAATTATTCAGTCGAGTCATTCCTAGGCAAATTTAATGCCCATACCTCACCCTTTTTGGAAAATTCTATTACATCACAAGTTGAAAACTATTGTCAAACACATTCTTCTAAATGTATCAAATTTGTAGATAAACCTGTAGTCGAGTCTTTATTTTGGAAATTATTTTTTGATGGATCTAAATCTAATGATGGAGCTGGAGCATGTTGCATATTAGTTAGTCCCGAAGGGGAATAACTATGTTAGCATGAATACTTTAATGCACAAATAACACTTCCAAATATGAAGCATTAGTTCAAGGGTTGTATAATCCATTCGCCTTGAAATCAAATATCTTCAACTATTTGGAGATTCGGAAATTGTAATTAAACAGGTCAGGAATACTATACATTGTCTCTCTGGACATTTGAAACATTATCAATCACTAGTCTAAGATCTCACCTCATATTTTACGACATTCAACATTTCCCCAATTCTAAGACTTCAAAATGCAAGTGCCGATCTTTTGGCTAATGTTGCATCCAAGTTCATTCCACCAGAAGATTATAGTCTTGATTGTTTTTCCATAGAATTAATTTTTAGGCCTTCTATTCCCGACAACATCACCAATTGGCGAGTTTTTAATAATGATTTGGATATCATAAATTTTATAACATATGATGGATCTTATGATGACCAGATAATAGACAAAGATTAGCACGATAGCCAGTGTAAGCAGGAAACAATTGCAAATTCCATACCTAAATCTATGGTTAAGCTGGAAGATTTATATGATCTTAAGGTCAGATTCAAGAAACCTATTAACTCAAAGCTTCATAGTTCAAATTTTAGGTTTGAATTAGTTAATCTTGGAACTAACCTTAAACCTCAAAATATTAATCTAGTACTTGGTCTTACATCTAATGAAAGACTAGCCTTTATTCATTTATTAAAGAAATACAAAAATGTTTTTTCTTGGAATTATGAAGATCTTAAGACATATGATACTTCCATCATTCAACATACTATTCCTATGATATCTGATGAAAAGCCTGTACAACAGAAGTTGAGAAATATTTACCCAAATTTAGAAAATTAGATCAAGTCTGAATTGAATAAACTTCTCAAAGCCAAAATAATTTTTCCTGTCAACCATTCAAGGTGGGTTTCTTACTTAGTCCCCGTCAGGAAAAAAAATGGTGATATTCGAATATGTATAGAGTTTCGCAATCTCAACAAAGCTTGTCATAAGGACAACTTTCCATTGCCTCCTATGGAACATATACTGCAATCAGTTGCAGGCTCAAAGTTAATCTATTTTCTGGATGGATTTTCAGGTTATAACTAGATTCTCGTGCATCTAGATGATCGACTGAAGACCACATTTTGAACCAAATGGGGAACATATTCTTACCAAAATATGCCATTTGGATTAATAAATGTTGGTGCAACATTTGAGAGAGCCATGGATATAGCTTTCAAAGCTTTGGTAAATAAAACAGTGGTAATTTATTTAGATGACATAACTGTGTATTAAAAAAAGCACAGTATTCATTTAAAGGATTTGAAACAAATGTTTGAACGTTGTTAGAGATATGGAATTTCTCTAAATCCCAACAAATATTTATTTTCTTTAAGTGAAGGAAAACTTCTTGGATTTATTGCATCTAAAGATGGTATTCACATTGATCTTTATAGGGTAAGAGGAATTTCTGAAATCTATTTGCCTCATAATAAAATCCATGCAATCTTTCCTAGTTCAGATAAATTTTGTCAAAAGATTGGTCCCTGAATTTTCACGAATTGCTTTACCCTTCCAATCTATGATTAAGAAAAATTATATTTTTAAATGGGGACATACCAAGCATGAAGCTTTTATTCTTATTAAACAAGCAATCATAATTGCTCCCTCTTTAGCAACTCCAAATTTTTCTTATCATTTTATTTAATATACCTTTGATTCTGAAACATCATATGTAGCTATATTGACACAAGTCAATGATGACAAAGCCAAAGCACCAATTTCTTTATTTAGTTCCAATTTGCAGGGGGCTGAACTAAATTATTCAGATGTTGAAAAACAAGCTTATGTCGTTTTCAAATCAATAAAACATTTCAGAGCCTTTCTTCTCAAAACTCAGACTAAGGTAATAGTTCCATTCTTAGCAGTGAGAAATTTACTAATGCGAAGAGAAGTAGGTGAGAAAAGAGAAAATTGGGTAACAACACTGCAAGAGTATGACATTGAGATCAGATAACCTAAAATTGTTAGAGGTCAAGGTTTTGGTAGAATGTTAGCCGAAGCATCCAACTTACCAACACTACAATATTCAGGTGATAATATACAAATATGTGAGGTAAGCCTCAAGGATACTGAATCTAAGTATACTGACAACATATTTTTATTTGAAGAATGGATATGCCCCTCTGCAACTCTGTTACAAAAGAAAAAGGGCTTTGATGTTAAAGGCTAAGCAATATGAAATCATCAATGATGTTTTGTTTAGGAAGAATTATGATTTTGTTTTACTTAGATTCCTTGAAAAATCTGAGGCATAAAAGGTTTTGTAGGAACTCCATGATGGACTCGCTGGTGGACATTTTGGAGGAGACACAACAACACACAATATCCTGCATGCTGAGTATTATTGGCCATCCTTATTCAAATATGCGCATGAATATGTAAGGAAATGCAAAATTTGTCAAATAACTATTGGAAGACAGAGGAAACCCACATTACCATTACAATCGGTCAACATTGAACAACCACTTAAGCAATGGAGACTCGACATAATAGGTGAGATCGTTCCTCACTCTTCAAAGCAACATAGATATATCCTTAAGGCAACTGATTACTTCACTAAATGGGTGGAAACAATTCCACTTAAGGTAGCAAATTCTGAAAACATCACTGAATTTATTGATCAGTTTATTATGATTAGATTTGGCTTACCAACTGCACTCATGTTTGACAATGCACCTTATTTCACAGGCAATTATATGACATAATTTGCTCTTAAAAGAGGTTTCAAACGTAAATATTCTGCTAACTATTATCCTCAGGGAAATGGTTTGGCCGAATCTACAAATAAAAATCTCATAAGGATCATCAAATGAACCGTTGATCAAAGTCAGAAAAATTGGCATAAATCTTTAACATTTGCTCTATGTGCAGATCGAATAACACATAAGGCCTCAATAGGCACTTCTCTTTTTATTTTGTCTATGGGAAAGAGGTTGTTCTTCGTACAAATGTAGATATTCCCTCTTTATCCCTAGTTCAATATATTGGAGAAACTCCTTCCTATTCTATGCAATTAAGGCAATCACAAATCCTCAAACTCAAAGAAGACAGGGATAAAGCTAAGATTATACATTATCATCATCAACAATTAGTTAAATCTTCATTTGATGCAAATTATGTAAGTCCTAAATCCTTCCAACTTAGAGACCTTGTATTGAAGTGGGACAAAGCACATGAGGAAAAAGGTAAGCATACCAAATTCCAAAGAATGTGGCTTGGCCCATTTCAAATTGTGGAACAAATCGGCCCATCAAATTTTCTATTGCAAGGTTTATCAGGCAAGAGAGATTCTCTGCCTGTTAATGGGCAGATTTTGAAGAAATATTTTTCATAGAAGATAACTTCTTCTATCCCTTGTACACTATTTCCTTTACTTTTCCTAGGAAAATAAAAGTTAAATAATATTTACTTTTGGCCTTTCAGTAAAAAATCTTTTTTTCATATTTTGATTTTTCGCTTGTATAAGTAGAGATTGTTAAGAAAATAATTTTTACATTTGAGACATAAGCTAAGTTCCATTTCTCTTAAACTTTCTTGTTTTCCACAAAAATAATTTATCCTTTGTAAAACCTCAACTTTATAAAGAGACCTTTGTTTTATCATCAGTGAAGAAAAGTATATTTAACAAAGCAAAGATGATCTACAAATAAGCACCTTCAAATCTATAATTGTCATCCAGAAACTCTTAAGGAGTCAAGGATTCTCCCCATCTAGTAAAATTTTCTCTTTTTAGAGTGTAATTCTAAAATATACTAAAACTTAAAGGATAAGAGGTCTCATTGAGAGCCGAATTACCATGTTCATAGGGAAATAATAAACTGGCATTACTAATACTTCATGTCAAAACAGGGTAATGGCTTGAGGTTATTTTAATCAAAAGACAAGGGATCTCATCATGAATCAACTTGTTCAGTTGAGTTACAACCAGTGAATTGAATTGTCACTTTTGGCCACTAAACCAAGACAATGACCTTTAAGTAGAAAAAAGGAAAATTTTAGAGAAAAAATAAACTATTTAAAAAAGAAAGAAAAGAAAATAAGTATATGAATCTGAATTTATCTCTAAAAAGCTCACTCTTATCTGGATGGGATACTGAATCATTGATGGTTAAAAGGTAACCTTGTCAAGGCTATGGACGCCTGCTAGCAGCAAAGGCTCTACCCATGACAAATGAGTATATCTAAAAGCTAATCTACAAGATCCCCTTGCTTTATCTTCAAACCAAGTAAGAATTGATGCAAACAAAGGAATTTTCATTTTGAAGGGGATATCAAGTGGATGGTAATTAGGTGATATTTGTTTTCTTATTTAGAGAAATGTTACTTATCTTAGATTTCATGTAAATTCTTATTTTTTGAATTATCTTTATTTTGGAATTTTAGAAGTTTCAAAACACTATCAGAGATAACTGGATCTTCCAGTGAATCACCGATTGTTGTGTTATTCAACAACCCCCCATTTATTGATTTAATAGTTAATATTATATTAATAAATGGGAACCCTTTATAAAAATCCTCAAAAAAAACTTAGCACTTAGAGGGTTTCTTTTTAAATTATTAGAAATAAATTGCTAAACAATATAATGTATCAAGTCAAATCCCTTTAAGACTAGCAATTCTCGCTTTATTGCATATCATTGGACTATGTGTGTCAAAGGTTATGTTATCTCAAAATCAGACCCTAATAGGCCGCTGTGATCAGGCAGACTTTAAGTAACTATTTCAAACCTACTTTAGGCTAAGCCTTAGCCTCCCCAACCTGAGAGGGCTCTCTCAAAGGATTAATAATATTTGATTATGATAAAGATGGCTAGCTCTTGTGAAAAAAAGGTAAAATGTGAGTGGTGGAAACACAATTCGTAACTATCCATTGGGCTCATGGAGTCAACATCATTTCAGTATAACAATGCTATCAACCTTACATAGAAGTCAAGGCATTTAGGATTCAATACATTTAGAACATACCAGAAACATATAGGACCACACAGTTTATGAATGTATACAGGAAATTAGAGCACCATGAGTGAGTTCTAAGTGATTACACATTCATACCACTGCAAATATTGGGAAAAGAACAATACAACACATTTTGAACATCGAATCCCTCCTGAGTCCTGAGAAGCAAAGCAAATTTTGTATTACTGAAAAAGAGTTTTTACATAAAGCCAAATATCAGAGCTTTTCTGAATAATTTTCCAACCCCTGGTACATTGCTCTTTCTCCTATATATAGAATTCTTTTACAAGACTGAGATTCCTCCTCCAACATGAGGGGAACTCGAATTCTACTTCTTATGACACCTATTCAAATTTCAACTACCTATTAAATGTAACAAACTGCTAACTAGACTTTTTAGAGATCTAAGGCAAATAGGAGTCTAACTCCATATCATGCTAATAATAGCCTTAATTACAATCAATTCTCGTTCTTTGACAAGTGGTCTTTTTTAGTTTGGCTGTGGTAGGTTTTTGTAGCTGCCTGCTAGCCCTTAATGTCACATCTTCTCCATTGCTCCTGAAAAGTAGGAAACTGCCCCTGTTTATCTGCTTTTGGTTTTCCTCAAAGATATTCGAAAACACTGAACCATGCCCTTCTTCTTTGATTATACAAAAATATATTAGAATGCCACGTCCTTGATGTGCTGTCAGCCTTTTCCATGTGTGAAGACAAGACCTCCTCCAAGCTGTCTGACATATCATGAACTATAGTAACTCTGATCACTTTATAACAAAAATTTTAGAGTTCGAATATAGGTTTCTTCCACCTGTTTCTTCCTTTGTTGAAAGTTGACACCTGTTACATGATCCTTTGAAGAGATTCCTTTTTTCAAGAATTTCCCGTCGGTCCCTCAAAATTGGTTGACTGAGTTTTAATTATGTAGCTACATTAGTTTCGTAGCGCGCTACGAAACTGCTGTGCATTAGGCATCATCTTCAGCAGTTTCATAGTGCGCTACGACACTACTGTGTAATCACCAAAACATAGCTTAATACCAAAAATTTTCTATCTTGAGCTTCTTTATATTTAAACATTCTTTTCAATTACTCCAAAGCTTTTCAAAACTGAGTGGAAATGTATGATTCTTCAAGAAAGATTATAACAAGGAAAACCATCAAAATTTGGAACATAACCTTACTTGATGTGTGACTTCCTTAAGGAGATTCTTTCTGCTGGCTTGACTACATCTTTAAGTCCTCAATTTGTTTCTTCATGACTCTGATCCCAACTCTCAGCTTTGTATTGACCTTTCTGATGAATTGTGCTTCCTTTATTGCAAGGACAATCCAGCTACAGAATTGAACATTACAGTCAACCACCTCAGGTATTTGAAATATTTTGTCCTCCCACCGAGCTTGCATTTGGTTAAAATAATCCTCCTAGATTGCATGTTTCTTGGAGGCTTTCTTCAGTCTAGCAATTTCTAAGTTTGCCAATTCCAGCTTCCTTTTCAATTCTTCAACACTATCTTCTTCTTGAAGGGTAACTGCTTTACCTTTATCTTTTCCTTCATGAGACGGTGTTATCTCCTCTGTTTCATTTTCTCCTGGCAGTACCTCCTGTATGTGTTTGAAATTCCTTGTTATGGGTCTTCTTGAGCTTTTTCGAGGCTTTGATTCTCTTAGCCTTGTCTCTTCCTGACTCTATCAAATCTACTTGAACCACGGGAGATTCTTCAATATCAATGGCTTGCAGTAAATCATTCAAGTCTCCCTTTGAAACAGGGCTTTCTTCAATAATCACTGACTTGCCTTTTTCTTTAGCTACCTGGCTCCTAGTCCTTCTTCTTTGGACTCCTTCACTTGTGTTTGATTCATCTGCACCTTCTTTGATCTGATTTTTCTCTTTAAGGGACTGCTGGGGTGTACCTTGGATAATCAGTGGCTTGGTGGATTCCTTTACTTGATTCCTAGCCTTCAACTTTGCAAACCTCCTGGATCTTGTTTCTACCTGATGACCAATTTTTGTTGGAAGATCTTTTGCAGCTTGAGGACTGAGACCAGTCTCATTCTTGAAACCAGACATAAACATGAATGTGGGCCAGTCCCTACCTACTTTCTAGAGTTCATGCATCATGATCAACTTAACTAAGCCGTGGTGAAACAATGAGGTTTCACAGGCTTCTTTCCTTAGCTGCACCTTGTCACACATTTTGCTTAAGCTACGAAATAAGTAGAAAGGTAAATCAAGAGATATCTTTCCTGTGAAATGCAGTAGAAGCTTAAAATGATATGAATACACCTTATTGTATCTCCCTTCATAGGTAAGGTACCTCTGTATGCATGTAAGCAAATTGGCATATGAGTCCTTGACATAATTTCTAGGCACAAACTTGTTTAAATCTGAGTCAATAAATTCAGGCTTCAGAAATTCTTTACAGGGGGTCATATCAAATTTGGAATTCTTAAACCAAGTTTCTTTTCCCCTTGGAATCTCAGTAACTGTGGATATTACCTCTGGTGAGACTTGCAATTCAAGCATCCCAACCTTTGAATTCAGTCCTGTGAAATTCAAATCAAATTCCTTGGTGATTTTTGCATGACCTCCCTGGAGTTTCTCGCAAAAATTCCAACATCCAACCTGCTTGAATGCATGCTCAACTTCTCTGTTCTTCAAGATAAGGTCTAAACCTTCAGGTTCGTTCCTCAAACATCTCCCTGATCTGTGCTCTTTCCTTTCTGTAAATCCTTCCATGAGACTTCAACATAATGAAGGTTAGATATACTAGCGCTGCTCAATCTTCGAACCTTGTCTCGCTTGATAACTGCCTCGCTTGATAACTCCCTCACTTGAATACTACCTCGCTTGGTGTTCAATGAATTCAAATTGAAAACTTGCAAACTTGTTACTCATGCAACGAATACAATCATAATTAAGACTGTGAATACTTGGCTTTTCTTGGAACTTGCAATCCAAGCGTACCAAAGTACCTAGTGAATGTAATGATGGAGATAAGCAGTTAGAAATGATATGTGGAGTGTATAAGCTGACAGTGAATGATGCAACCATAACTGAACTTAACAGATTTGACAGTTAGGAAAGATTTGCTATGGATTGCACGAATCTCTGATTTCGTAGCGCAGCCAGTGTAAAATATGGATTATGCACTATGAAATCACCTAAATCATGTTGCGCTGCGAAACTGCTCAAAAGGATTTATGCACTGCGAAAACACCTAAAAATGATTTATGCGCTACGAAATCACCTAAAGAGATTTGTAGCACATAATAACCTTTGAACAAAGCTGACACATGGAAATTGTGTGAGTTATGAGATCGGTGATGAATGAGAATGCATAGTTGACCTTTATTTAAGTATACCATCAAGACTCCTAAGACTCAGACTCTAAGGCAAACAAAAAAGCAAACTTAGACTAGCACTGAACCTTTACCTGCATCAAACTAATGTGAGAAATTTGGGAATTAGAATTCTTAAGTGATAACAGGTTAATTAACAACTCTGATCCACGAATTGCGATGGAAGGGATCACTGTAATAAACTTAGGATATCATTGAATTTTCCATTTAAAGCTAAGACTTAAGGCATTTCTTGTAAAATGAAGTGCCTATCGCAATTGCATATCGGGTTTCACGAAAAGCACAACTCATAAAGGCTGTTGGAATATGCGAACTATGATATTGCGGTATAGCAAGCCAATACTTATTGCATCACGATGCTTTACTTAAAGGCCAATCTTGTGAACTACAAAAAGTTTGTGAAACGCGATATAACCCGGACCCGATAAAAATAAATGTTATAAACTATAAGTTAAGTCCGACGCTTAGTAAAAAGGCACTTTACACAATAATTATTCATTTAGGCAGAGTGCACTCTAAACAACGAAAAGTATTCCGCTCACCTTGCATCTCACAGAATTCTAAAGAGCTCCGAAAAACGCACAACCAAAAATACGATATTACGATAATCTTATCACAATTGCATAATCGACATTTCGCACTTTAAACTCGCCACCTTAAAGTTTTTCCCTTCTCGTTTGCGATGTGATAGTTTAAAATGAGTAATAAAGGCCATTATAAAAGATAGTGCATATTTAATAAGTTTTAATGGAATTTATGTTAAAAATGGCTCGATGTGATTCGATATCTTTCATCTGCATTTCGAATAAAAGCTCCTTTCTTGTCACCTTTCGAGGTTAACTGTATCATTTAATTCTCAATTTCATTCTCGCTTTGTGTTTATTTGATAATTTCAATTTTAGGAAACCTCCGCAGAAAACAACGTTGAAAATAATGACAAAGAAGGGAAAGGCAATTACATCTGATAAATTAGACATGATACCACTTTTCTCCAATACCACATGTAGCAAAGATAGAGGAACCATGACATGGGAAGCCATGTATAACATGTTAGAAGAAGAGAAGCCTGGGCCACTGGTAACAAAGGCCACGACCTATGCCTAGGAATCATCTTACACCTCCTATTTTGAAACAACATGTTCATTCTTGCATCAAATAGTTGCGAGACCAAAGGTATTAACATACACAGATATGGTAAAATGGGTAATTTATGATGTAGATTTCTTGGACAGGACTATTAGGAATGAAAGGCAAGAGGTCATGGGGTCTTTCTCACTAGACAATCTACAACTAATGTACCAACTACCAGAGCCTCAAAAGATCTATAAAAAAGATTTCCTTGATAATTTCGCCAAAGAGAACGAGGACCTATTGAACGTTACACAGACATGGAGGTCAGGTGGAGGCAAATTCAAATGGGATAAATTCGGTATGTACTCAATAACATCCCTCTTTGCCCCTCATAATTTTGCAGCATTAATGATGTGTAGGTTATTAGGTAAACCCGCTAGCACCAAATTCTCTATGGAGTGGCTCCCATTAATTGATGCTGTAGTTAATGCAACAATTATGAAGTGGAGTCAGATTTTATCAGACAATTTTGCAAAGGCCATTATGGAATATAGAAAGATGAGAAGCATTTCTTCAAAGATTCCCCCACCTTTCTTTATGAGTACTTTTTTTATGGACGCAATTTGATTTTTTTCTCAGTTTCCAAACATGGGATAGAAGTGCACTGTACAAAACCCACTCCCCAACCATATATACCATAAAATTTTGTGTGAATCTCAATTCCATCCCCATTTTTACAAAATCTTCCAGGGTGTTATGCTACCTATTCATAAAAAAAATTTTGATGGAACAACCCCTAGGTTTTCTGAAGAGGCCAAAGTAGACATCTTTCCAGTTGCTAGATGGTTTGGGGAAGAGACATTCACCTACATTAGAGTTTTTGGGAGAATCGCTTCTCTGCATGTCCTCCCATATTATGTCTCAGACAAGCTATTAGCGTGAGAAATAGCTTACCAAGCAGCAGGGGAGGGTGGTTTAACCAAAGGACTGAAAGAACAGAAAAAAAATCCATTTGGACAACCTTTCCATTACAATGTGGTGCTTTCGCACTACACAAATATGGACATGTAGTAAAATAAGCAAAGATTATTATGTCTCTAAAATTAGCCATAGTTCTAGGGAGACAATATGACCCGAATCACATTTCTAAAGAATTTACCACTATGGTGAAAGTCAAACAGTTCACCCATGAAGAGGATGCCTTTGATGACCTCTTTCAAGAAGCAGAAACATTTTCACAAGTCCTACATTTGGAATAATTACAGTTGAGCCCAGAAGATATTAATGATTTTCATGTGTATATGAATAAGAGACTGTTAAAGGTCCCATTGGACCTATTACAGATTGAACCAATAAGAGAACCAACTCCTAGCATAAGCTTGGAGGGAAGTTCAAAAGAAAATTCTGAAGAAGAAACCCAAGAGAAGTCGACTCATGAGTCAAAGCACTTAGAATGACAATCTCAAAATGGAGGAGGAAACACAAATAAAGAGTTTGAGAAAGATACAACTGGAAGTATAGAGGAAACGACAGAACATGCCTTGGCAAAGAAGCAAGCAGAGGTTGCTTCTACTTTATCTCAATTAGGTAAGGCTCCAGTCATTGAACTGGAATAGGAATGGGAGAAATTCAATAAGAATCTCCATACAAACACAAATCTTAAGGAAACATCTGAACTGCAAATCCAACATAAAGAAAATCGAGAAACAACAGAGCAAGGAGCTACAAGTACTTAGGACATTGAGGTTATTCTTGCTTTTCCTACTTCCAAAATTGTCTTGAGAATTGAAGAGATACCTCTATTAGATATATTCCATAGTCCCACTCATAAGTTTGTAGTTAAAAGACAAAGGAAGAAAAGGAAACTGAACACCACGACTGTTATGACTCTAGAAAATGAACCAATGTATGTTGTGTGGAAGGACACCCCTGTTGACCAATGAGAGAATCTCACAAAGTTGTTGTAGTTCGCATGAACTTATGCCACAACAACCATCGATAATGAAATGAAAGTACGAATGTTTCTAATGGAAAAGGAACAAAAAATTATGTTTCTTGAACAACAATTAGCATAAGAAAAAACTAATCAGCAAGCAGAACAACTGGTAACCCATCTTCAGAGAGAATTCAAGCAGATGAGATTATAACGCTAGGCCAGCTTATCAGAAAAGGATTCGCAAATTCGTCAAATGCAAGCCATGGTGGACAAATTCAAAGATAACCTGCAAATTGATGAATTCATCAAAGAAGCAGTCAGCCTCAATTCCCTATTAATGCAACAAGAAGAAAGGTTCAGTTAGAAAATCTTGTAGATAAATCCCTCCTGTGAAACAAGTGATAAATTGACAAACCAAGTAATTGATATGAGGTTTGAATACGAAGAAATTCACAAAAAGGTTTTTGAATTTATCACTTGGCAAGAATCTGAGGATGGAAGAAAGGTTGACTTACCAGCAGTGGAAGAATCCCATAGAGATATTATGTTTACAGATTGGAATTCACGGTTGAAACAGACAAAAAGGGTGACAGTGATAGCGGTAGGAGTAACAAGCAGTATAATAGAAGCCGTAAATGAAAACCTCCATGGTGCCAACCTTGTCAAAGAGTGCGTACGAGGGTTTCTACCAAATGTCAAACAACTAGAGCAACAGTGGAAATAGACAACATAGGAAAAGGAAGAGGTAATTAAACAGCTAACCAGGCTAAATTGGGAGAAATAGTAGGAATTTATAGTAAAACCACATAGCCAGTGGATGACTCTGGGGTTTTTAACAACCTCTACACAAAAGATGGTGCCAAATTTATTAGATGCCATATTTGTTAGGTAGTTAAAATCCACAATCAGCCAGCCGCCTCAGCTCAAGCCAATGACCAACATTTGCAACCTCATAGATCAAGTTATCATATTAACTTAGTTCAAGTTCAAAGGAGCTAGTCATTAGTTTAATTCTATTTTTAGTTTTATTTTTTGCCCACCCTAAGGAAGGTGGTTTCAAACCTCCTCCTCTATTTTTGTAATAATATATTTTGAGGAATTTATAGTAGTATTTAAACCACTCTCATGCATTTAGAGAGGGGTCTAGAATTTTATCAAAAACACTTTTCAAGACATTACACTTCTGTATTTTTGGGAAGGTTTTGATGAAATGAATGGAACATGATCTATTTTTATTTTAATGTCTAACATGCTCTACTAAAATTACACTTCTGTACTCTTAGAGTGTATCGGATTGAATGAAATTGGGTCAATATTGTTGAAGCACATGAGCAGGACTTATCATATATGGTACTTTTATCGTATGATTATGTTTTATTTATGTATTAGCAATACTTCTTCTCTCGATTGTTTTATGTATGAAAGTCTGAATTATAGTTCTGCTTTATTGCACTTACGTATGGTGTTTTAGCTATGATTCCGTTTTGAATACATGGATGATTTTTATATGTGATATATTTCTCTCAATTGTTTTGTCTAACAATTTATCCAAAACAATCATTGTTAAATTATTTCATTTCTTTTGACTATTGAATGGTCTTTATTATCAATTGCTATGAGACATCATTGTAGATCGCATATCTTATTTTATTCCCAGTTATATTTATAGTTAGATAATATTAGATTATGATATATGCATATGTTTAATATTTAGATTAGATTATACTTAGTTGAATCATTTCCCATTACATCTTATATTATCCCATCAACATTAACAAATCAATCCTCTATGGGAAACTAGTCCCGTTATCCCCATTCGGGGCCATTATACCAAACGGAAAAGGAGTTGCTTTCAAGGTCCAGACTGGGTGGTTATCCCCCATGTTGTCAAAATGAATTTCGAGGCTTCAACAAGAACAAAGTGTCTTCTGAAGATGGTTCGAAAGAAACACAATAGGAAACTCCCAAAGAGTCTCAATAAATGGATCTCATGGATGATGACAGGTACAAAATGGGTGTTGAATTATCCATCCTCTCAACATTAGGAGGGGGAATCATAATAGTGGGTTGAGAAACCTCCTGTCCTGATGAAGAACTTGTACCAGGACCCACAAGCAGAGAAGAAGGAGAGTCACTATGAGCAACATCTAGTTCACGAAGAATATGGAGCATATCACAAAAACTGTTGATATGAGTAAAATGATGGGAATACTATCCATGCATATCACACAAAGAACAAGGGTAGTTCGTATGTAACAATTTATTCTTCTTGGCGGTGTTGAGTGTGGAGCTTGATTATCTTCATGATTGTTGAGAGGTTTTTGTTTTAGTCGCGTTGGATCCCTATTCCTAATGGGGCTGCATACCTCCTGTTTAAATGCCATCATGGGGTCCATGGGGGGTGGCGATGACTTTTATGAGCCCCCCTTGGTGGGGATTTGGGGGCAACACCCCAAAGCTAAAAATAGTTGAAATTTTACCTTGTAAAATATTGTAATTTCGTAGTCAATCTGGGTCGTTCATTAGGCGAATGATATGATGGTAGAAGTTATGTTAATTTATGGTTTTTTCCCAACAAGGAAACCCTCAGTTTATATGATGGATTTGTATTATGGTTGTGATTTATTATTCTGAGTGAGAAAGAGAGAAGAGACTTTATGAGAGCGAATAGGAAATTACAACGGATATGTTGTAGGTTGTATCTCTTCATTTTGCTGGATAATAAAAAAGTAAGGACTTGCTATTTCTCCATGGACATAGTCCAAATTAGATGAACCACGCATATATAACATAGTTACTGATCAATCGGGAACTATTATCTAAAAATGGGTACTCTAGCCCGAAAACCCCAAGAAAACATGAAAAGACAACCCAAAAACGAAAATTGTGTATGCCATAATGATGTTTTTTTTTAGGATAAATTTTCAACATTGTTTTTAAATGAAAGTAAAAACCATTTTTTTTTGCAAAATGGATGAGAAAAACACCCTAAAAAATGTGTTGACGCAGGAACAAAAAAAAAAAAAATTGGGTTACAAATTTGACACTTTTTAGCAATGGAATTAAAGATAAAATATCAGGACTTTGAAAATTGTAAAATTCCAACAATTATCGGATATGATGTTAAAGATAAAATATCATGTCTCAAATCCTGATAATTCCAACAATTTCCATCTATGTTGTTAAAGCTAAAATATCTTGACTCTAAAAAACCCTGAAATTGTAATTTTTTTCAACCATTTAAATCTTGATAATTTTTCAACTATGCAATTAAAACCAAAGATTATGACTACAAAAAAATTTTAAGTTTTCAAAATATTTCAAGCATGTCATTATGGAAAAATTTTATGACTAAAAAAACTTTAAAAATGAGCACCTGAATGAAAGAGTTTTTATACCAAGTGTAATTTATTTTTTAAATGGTAATATATAGCGATTTTAAATATTAGCCTAAGACAACTTGATACATTATAACAAAAATTTAAAAGTTGACCATCAAATTGACATGCAATGTAGGTGAACTCGACCCGTTGTAATGAAAACTTAAAAACCAACCATGAAATTGACACATTGTGGGCGCAGACTCGAGTCTTTATAACGAAAAATTTAAAATCAACTATCAAATTGCACGTAATGGGATTGGGTTGCCAGATGAGCATCGACACAGACCCTGTGAAAAAAATAAATAAAAATAAAAAATAAAAAAATACTAATATATATATATATATATATATATATATATATATAGACACACACACACACACACACAAAAGAAAATAAAAATTAAAATATTGAAAAAAAACGATTAAAAAAAACACAAAAATCAATACAAAAGAAAACAAAAATTCAAATATTGAAAAAAAAAAATAAATAAAAATAAAAACAAAAAATAATACAAAAAAATCAAATGTTAAAAAAAATAAAAACAAAAACAAATAATAATAATAATAATAATAATAAATAATAAATAATAACAAGTAATAAAACATAAAAAAATATTTAAAAGCATGACAAAAAAATCAAATATAAAGAAAAAAACAGTGAAAATATAAAAACAAATCAAAATTAACTCTTAAAAATTAAAAATGTAGAGAACAGTTCGGATTAATCACACTCTCCTCAGGATGAACCACATTAGTTGGTTCGAAAAGTCGACCCAATCCTTACAATGTGATTAATCCGAAAGATTGTTCTCTACATTATGGATCACAAAAGTCTTAGATCTAACATTGAACATTGAAAATGTAAATAAAAAATTTAAAAAATTTAAAAGGGGGAAATTTTTTCAAAAATAGACATAATTGAAGAAAAATATTAAAATTAACCAATAAGAAAACAAAAACAATTTTTTTTAAAGTTAAAAAATTAAATAAAAAGTATATAATTAAAAAATAAATAAATAAAATTAAGAAACAAAACAAAAAACAAAAAAAATGAAATGAAATAAAACAAAACAATTAAAAATTAAAAATAAAAATAAAATAAAAAAAAATAAAAAATAAAAATAAAAAATAAAAATAAAAAAACCCAGCTAAGTGGGAGGGCTGATTCCAGTAATTGGCCTACCCACCCCTCAGTGGGGTGGATCGATTTTTTTTTCTGTTTGTTTCTAATTTTTTTTTCTACTCTAAATTTTTTAACTCTTTTTTTATTTATTTATTTATTTATTTATAATGGTTTTCTTTTTCAATCTAATTTATTTTAATTTTATAATTTATTACCCCATTTTTTAATTTAATTGTTTTTCTTTTAATATAAATTTTTAATTTTTAGTTTATTTTTTATTTTTTTTACTTAAAAAAAATTGCTATAAGTGTTTTGTTTTTTTTATTGATTTTCAATTTTTTTCTTTAAATTATATGTTTTTTTTATATATTTTATATTTTTTGTTGTTTATTTTATATTTTATATTTTTATATTTAGAAGTTAATTTTGTTTTTTTCTTTTTTTTTTTTTACATTTTTATGGGTTTTTTTTAATATTTGAGTTATTTTTTGTCATGTTTTATTTTAATTTATTTTTATGTTTTATTACCAACATGAAAATCACCAACATTTAAAAAAAATATCCACTTAGTACATTAGAAAATTTAGTGTAAAAAATAAGCCCTCTAAACAAAAATGGTTGGTGTTACATCAGCACTTTTCAAAATCAAGATGCAAATCACTAACATTTTATAAAACATGTTCATACTTAATACATAAAAAAAATTGAAAGTGTAAAAAAATAAGCCCTCTAAAAAAATGTGTTGATGTTGCTTCAACAATATTCAAAATGAGCATGAAAATCAATAACATTTAAAAAAGAATGTTCATACTTGATACATAAAAAAAATTATAGTGCCAAAAATATGCTCCAAAAAATGTGTGTATTCTAAATCACCTCTTCTTAAAATCTGGTGATTTTTTGCTACCTCAAAAAAACAGGTTCTAGGTAATTTTCTTGTTTGATCGGTAACTATGTTATATATGTCTCTCTTGTTTTATGTGTTTCTATATTTGTGTTTTCACAATATTTTGTGTATTTCATTGCTCCATTAATTAATTTCTAAGAGGCAGATTTGGGTAAGGTGACTTACACCTCAAGAATATTAGGATTTAGTTGAATACTAAATATGCTCTTAACATGGGAGAGGTTAGGACAATTATTGAATCCTTATCCTTGCCCCCCTCACCAGATGCTTTTACAAAAAGAATGAATTCTTGTTGAGGTTGTTGTGGAACTGAAGCAAAGGAAGGGGCGATAGCAACAGGTTGTACCAGAGTCAAAGCCATGTAAGGTTTGAGCGAGTCAAGAGGAGTGTTTGCAGGAGGATTGATGTACCAAACTGGGATCCCCAAAATCATGTTAGGAAGAATCAACATAGTCATTACAAGAGTAGAAAATATTCTTGGTAGCGAAAATAAGAAAGGTATCTTACCAAAGGGGTAGTGACTTGGAGGAGCTCCTCTAAAAGGAGGAGGGCCAAAAGAAAAACCGCCTCAAGGGAAATGGTATGGAGGAATTATTCCAGAAGGATGAGTTGATTCTTGAGCAACAGATTATTGGGGAGCTAACTGTTGGGAATATGTATCAAATTTATTATTGGCAGCACGTGATGCTTGAAGCATGCAAACACTTGAGATAGGCTCTCAGAAATAGGTTGTGGGCCATAATAAGCCCCAAGCAATGTGGAATCTTTATAGACTAAAGGGGAAACATTGGTTAAGGTAGGAATGGTATTCTGAGGAGAAGTTTGAGACCGAGGGTCATAGCAATTCAGTTGATTGATAGTGAAGATCTTTCCATTATGGGGAAAGCATATCTTGCGAAAGACAAAAGATGCGACAATTGAAATGGCGTATCTTGCAAGAGAGAATGCCACAAATGTAGGATTAAAAAGCATATGATGATTGCAAGAAAACATTGTTACATCAAATATTCGTACATTCAACTTCAAAATCTAGGACTAAAGAAGAATTTCTCTTTATGCTATGTAGGAATGCAAAAAGGTGTTTCCTAAGTTCCTGCTATTTTATGTTAATTTGATGAAGACATCAACTTGAAATACTTTACAGGGCCCGTGAAACCTCAAAATACTAGTAAGGCATTGATCAAGGATTGATAAGTCAACTACATTAGTGTTATTTTGAACTAACCATTACTTGGCATGATATTGAAAAATGATAAATCTCATTTTCATCAAGCACATCAACCTCTGCCTCACAAACATAACAACAAAATGGCTTGAAAACTTCATCTTTTAATTTCATTTGTAGCTTCAGGAACACTATTATAATTTTTGTTGTATCAATTTCTTCGTTTCTTACAATCGTTTCTATTGTATTGATTGCCTCATGTTTTCTACAATCCTTTGTATTCTATGGTCTTCCACAACTTTACAATTGATAAAAATACATGGCCCAATATTGAGTTACATATATTTCATGTCTTTGGTAGTCATTCCAAAGAGTCATAAAATACACTAGGTAGTTGAGCAATGCGTCAAATTTGTTGCATTATCTTTTGCATAGAACCCAAGTCTCAACCTTGTCATCCATCTCTAGATCATAGAATTCTGGCTTCACAAGTTATTCTATTCATCATCATCTGAAACAATTTGGTCCATACCATGGGAGTAAGATAACTCTTCAGAATCCATGGAAGTCCACCGAACCACCGAACCACATTCTTTGACATGCATATTGCTCAAGCTTTTGTTATTGATTCCATGGCATTGAGTCTACTCAATTTTGTATGCTTTGGCACTCTAACGCATACACAAATATTATGGCATCACTGGGTATCCTATAATATTCTCTAGTTGTGTATTTATCCTCTGACATCTGTTACTAGATAAGAAAATAGCAATGAATGTCTACGGTTACTAGACAATGGCTACACGAACCATATCATAGGTAACAAATATAGTTTTTTAAGTTTTGATGAAATAAATAAAAATCAAATTATGTTCAGTGATCATAATCTTGTTAGTGCCTTAGGTAAAGGTACTATTATAGTTGTAACTAGGAAAAATGAAAAATATACATTCTTTATGTCTATTATGTTTAAAATCTGAAAAGGAACTTGTTGAGTGTAGGATGAATGAGTGAAAATGGTTTTGAAGTCAAGTGTAAAGGTCCTAGTTTCACAATTATTAATAGACCACCCAATCAAAGAGTCATATCAAGGATACAAATGACCAAAAATAGGTTGTTTCCTCTACTCATGATAATTTCATGCATGCATTACAATATGCTCAGTTTGTAATAAGTTTTGAAGAAACTTAGTTATGGCATATTAGATATGTCCAATTAGCTTTTAACAATATTGATCTTTTGCATAACAAGTTTATGGCTTTAGGTCTACATGTGATAGATGTCCATGTGAAATTTGTATCCTTTCCAAACATAAAGAAACGAATTTCCAAATGTTTCCAACTATTGAGCCAACATTCCACTTGAACTAATACAAATACCTTTTTGGTCTAATGCAAACCTAGTGAATAGGATAATTTTTTCATTTTCTAACATTTGTTGATGATTTCAGTAGAATGACAAGGGTCTTGTTCATCAAAAACAAATTTGATACATTTGGAAAATTAAAGCAATCCAAAACCATAGTAGAGAAGCAAAGAGAAAAGAAAACTAAAGTGTTAAGATTAGATGAAGTGAATATGATTCCAAAGAATTTGTAGCATATTGCAAGGATCGAAGTATCAAGAGGGAATTTACAAAAGGGTACACTCCACAACAAAATGGAGTAGCATAAAGATAAAATCAAACTATGATGAATATGACTAGAAGCATGTTGAAGGAAAATAATTCTCCTAATGAGGTATTAGGTAGAAGCAGTAGCATGTTCAATTTATGTTTTGAACAGATTGCCAACCAAAAATATCCAAACATAGTTCCTTTATAAGCTTGGAGAGATGTGAACACAAGTGTAGCACACTTGAGTATCTGTGGTTGTGTAGCCTATGGACATGTTCCATAAGAATTGAGGAGGATATTGGATGATAGGATTGAAAAGTACATATTTGTTGGATATAATGAAGAATCCAAGGCTTAAAATTTCTACAATCCTTGTACTAGGATAAAAAATTATTTCAAGAGACGTTAAATTCCTTAAATATCAAGCATGGAATGATCAAGATAAAGGGATGAACAAGAATCAAATTTCTCCACATGCATTTGAAATACGTGATGCAAGAAAAGTTGAAAATCCACTACAAGTATTTCTACACCTACAAGTTCTAGATGAAGATGCAAACCAAGGAAGATAGAGTGTGCACAGTCCATCCTCAAGCACTGAAATTTAATTCACCATTGCATAGAAAACAAGACGTTTTAGAGAGATTTATGAATAACTAGGTAATGAAAAAGTACATTTTCTTTACTGTCTTTCCATCCAACACATTTTGAAAAAACAATAAAAAAGAAAGAATGGGTTGAAGCTATGAATGAAGAAATTGCAACCATAGAGAGGAATGATACATGGAGCGTTTCGGATCTACAAGAAGGAAAAAAATCATTAGAGTCAAATGGGTCTACAAGAGCAAGTTTAATGAAAATGGGGGAATTGAAAAGCATAAAGGTAGATTGGTATAAAAAGGCTTTGCATAAAATCCTGGACTGGATTATGAAGAAACCTTCAACCTAGTAGCAAGATTGGAAACTGTCAAAACAATATTAGTAATATCGATAAAGAATCATTGGCTAGTTTAATAAATGGATGTCAAATCAACATTTTTAAATGATATCTTGAAGGAAGAAGTTTATGTAGATAAATCTCTAGCGTATGAAATCAAGGGATAAGAACATAAAGTTCAAAGGTTACAAAAGGCTTTTTATGGTTTCAAACAATCCCTCAGAGTATGGTACAATATAATTGATTCATATATGCTCAACAAAGGATTCAAACACAACAATAATGAACCCATTCTATATATTAAAACAAATATGCAAGGTAATATTATAATTTTTTGTATTTATGTTAATGATATGGTTTACATAGGAAGTTTACAGCTTGGAAGGTTTTCAAAAAACCATGGCGAAGGAATTTGAGATGACCAATCTTGGTCACATGGAATATTTTCTTGGAATAAATGTTGATTAGGTTGAAAAGCAATCTTCATTCTTAGAAAAAGTATATGCAAAGGATAAATTTTGACAAGATTCAAGATGAGTGTATGCAATCTAACATAAACACCAATTGTCCTAGGAACCAAGCTAAGCACAGATGACAACATTCTGGCAATTAATTCCACTTTATATAAGAATCTAGTAGGAAACCTAATGTATCTCGTAGAAATGAGGCCTGACATAATGTATTCAACCAGTATTATATCTAGGTTAATGGAGTCACCAAAAGAAACTCATTGGAAATCCTGAGTTGAAAATCACTCATTTCATCTTTTGCACTACAAGTGGAGTAGACATGCCCAAAGCCAACTATTTGCTAACAAATCTTCTTAACAAATTCCCTAGTGTTAATAGAGTCATGATTTACCAACAAGGATGCTTCATCAAAGGGACCAATCTCTACGTGGATGAAGATATGGCTGAGAACAATTGAGGAGTTAAGATTTTGGTCATCTTCGATGAAATCATGGTTGTTACATTCTGTGACCCCTCTAAAACTCACCTCAATAGTATGGTTAGCTACTATATCTTTGACAACGGTGTAACTACCCTCACTGTGGGAGTTGATCTCATATCTCAAGTGGAAAAACCTTCTTTTAGGCTGACATGGACAACTAATATGGATATTTAACTTGATTGGTTTGTAAAATTACTTAATTTTGAATGAGGAATTAACTTAATCAATGCCTAGGAACAATCATAAAGTTGAAAATGAAGCAATAATAGTAGAATATAGAGAATTGAAGAAAACATGTAATTCACCCAATGTTTGGGCTACATCTCTAGGTCTAACTTCCAACTAGGGATTGCTTTTATTAGCCTAAAAAAATTGACATTACATCAAGCATCAGGCCTTCAACCAACATAAAAAATTATCTGTCTCTACTAGAAGGTGAGTGGGTTTCCCAAAACCACAATTTCCTCCAAAATATGCTCCAAATTTGAGTTACAAATCCACCTTTTACAAACTACATAGAGCTAATTATAACTTAAAATAGTTAAATCAAAGTTCTTTATGAAAATCCTCCTTATGGCACAATGGAAAAACATTGATATATTTAAATGTTGGGGCGCTAATCAATGCTAGGTCAAGCTTGCAGCATTGCGCTCCCTTCAACAGTTTACATATCAAAACCAATTTTGATTTTCATACAAATCAAGGTGTCTAATATTGGTTTATTGATTAGAGGATTGTTGTAAGTCATTTCTTTCTTGTGGGAGATTCTAGGTTCGAGCTCATAGAATTTCACATTTGGCAATTTGTTATAACAAAGGTTTAAATTTAGTGCTTGGTGAAGGTTTCAGCAGGTATATGGCTAGCACAATGGTTATGTTCATTTTTTGGTAACTTGGTGGGAGCTCAGTGATTCGACTCATGTTGACTCCATTTTGGGTCGAGCAACACTTTAGATAGAAGTTCTACACATATGTTATTGAGTACCATCGAGTGGTCCAATGGCCACTGATGTGCTTGCCCTCATCAAGATTGGCAGTTTGATTCACTTCTTGACCTTTCTGCATCTACTTGATGGAACCTTCCTAGCCAATCGAAGGCTTCCACATGGCAGCTTATGGTTGGTCCACATCCTTCTACCTACTCAACACTACCAAATCAGCTTGTTAAGTTGGATGCTACGTCAGTCTACTGTGTCATTAGCCCATGTCATGTGTCACCTTCTAATTGGGCCACCTATCTACCATGTTGGCATAATCATTATGCCATGTCAACAATATGCCATCTACCACATTAGAGCCAAGTAATTTTTCATATGGTAGACTACCATGTGTCCAATGTTTTTTCTCCCACATGTTCTGTATGAATGCCACTTATCACTCTATATGGTTTCCACATGTCCTTTAAGGGAGTGTCGTGTGGCACACCTCTAACCCCATTTTTGCTTGTTTTACAAAAACTTGAAAACATGATATTTTCCTCATATATAGTTTGTTTAAGTCCATTCAAGTGGCATTATAAAGTTCTTGCTGAGCTCTATGCAATGGAAACCTTTGCATCAAGTTTTGAGACCTTCAAATTTTGATATATTCTGGATTCTCTAGTATCAACTTCTGAGACAATACTTCCCAACGATGATAGAGCCATTGAGGTAGGCCTCACCTTCCATCTTGTTAAGGACATTCTAGGACTTATCTCCAAGAACATATAAACAAGTTTAATTGAGGCCTTCCAGTAGTTTAGAATATTTGATAATAACTAATTATCTTGAATCATGATTGAAGTAAGTATCTTCTAAGCAAGGGAGGATCAAAGGAGTAAGCTTCGACAAACATCGATTGGATAAGTTTCACAATTGTGTGGTCCTTCTTGGTAGGATGTTGTCTAATGATGAAATTGACTCTTCTTGCATTACATTGCATGGTCTAGATGTGGACAACAAAGAGTGAGAGTGAGGGAGCTCAGTCAAGTCAGTGCCTGTAGTAATCCAAGGTAATCCTCAACAGGCTGTGTTGAATCAGAATTATGGAGCAATGGAGCAAACAAGAGAAATGAAACGATGAATTAAGCAATGAAATGGACTAATAAAGAGAGTGGAACATTTTGTCATATTAATTTATTAATAATAAAGTTCATAACATATAAAATTAAGGTTTCAAGTTAATCAGAATCTTCTATTAAAAACAACAAAGAAAAATATTTTTAAAAAATTAAATCTCTCTTATCCACTTTTTTTTTCCTTAAATTAAATTAAAATTATTAAAACCCCATTACAATATCAAACACTTATTACCAAATAATATTTAAAAAAAAAATATTATTATTATAAAAACACAGCCAAACCAAACATCAAATTGGTGTATGAGATCTCCTTGTTTGCGCGATAAGGGGAGCCCACTTCCGCGCAGTTTATGAAGGCATACATACTCTACCCCTCTAGTTTTGAACCTATAACCTCTTAGGAAGAAACACATGCTCTTAACCATTAAATAATATTTTAGTTTTTTTAACATAAAAATTGATACAATGAAAAATAATATTAATTAATAAAATTAAATACGTTGATATGATGGCAGTAATCCCGGAAAAAATAGAAAATTAACAAGGTGATTCAAATTGATATTATGAAAAATGATATTAATTAATAAAATTAAATACGTTGATATGATGGCGGTAATCCTGGAAAAAAGTAAAATTCAATTTTTTCCATGATATATTCAGCTTTCAGCTGGTTATTGCATCAAGAAGTTTTTTATAATTTAACAAGAGATATGTAAATGTAATATAAGAAAGTTTTTCAATATTATAAATTTAATAGGTTTATAATAATATATATATATATATATATAATCCTGGCGAGATGAGATCTACATCGATTGATCACACTCCATCTATTATTTAATTTAAACTTCGTTGTTTAATCGAGTATGGATGGCCATAGAGTAGATACCTTCTTATAAAGACGGGTCAACGAGCTAGCTTCTTACTGTAATTACTGTTTCAAATCTATTGACCAACAAATATTTCATTGCATTCATTGTAATATAGTTGGCAAAATAGTCGAGTATTTCTCTTGCAATAACCACTCTCAAAAAGCATTGCCTTCTATACTTTTCTATAATTGATTAATACACATCAGACCACATAAGGAATGTAACGACAAAGAAAAACAATGGCTACAAAAGCATTTGAAAATAATTTAACATCATGACTTTACAAAAATATTTGAAATAATTTTTAGTGAATTTTGTAATGGGAATGTTTTTTTTGTTTTTGCATTTTTTTTAATGATAGGTGTTTTAATATTAATATTATTTATTTATTTATATATAGAGTGTATAAGAAAAATGTGTAAGTATAATGTAAGAAAGTGTGCTAATATATATATGTGTATATGTCAATGAAATATTTAAGAAATTTTAAATGGAATGATAATGAGATAAAGATAAGTTTGGAATCCATTGTGTAGTTGTATCTTGGTTATGAGATACGAATGTGATGGTCTCTGAGCCCTATTTAAGTGAAATATTTAGCTTTTTGTATGGAAGAGGAGGGTCTTTGTTGATATTAATTACTAGGCTTTGACAACAATCATTTTTTTTTCTTTTTCATTTGATAGATCCATGGTTAAGTTCATTTGTTGAAGAGGGAGAGAAGGGGAGGTAAGTAGAAAGACATACAGAGAGAAAGGTGGACAGAGAGGGGGAGTGATAAGGGAGAGATGTTGAGAGTATAAGGGAGAGAGGATAAAGAGAGGAAGAGAGAGATAGACAAATATATATATATATATGGAGAGATAATGTGTATATTTGGGGTGAGATAGAGAGACAAAAAAGGAGAGAGATGGAGATAGAGATATAGATAGAGGGGGAGCGAGCGAAGAAGAGAGAGAGAGAGTATATGTGTTTTTTGGGGGGGAGTTGGGTTGGCAAGGAAGGGGGTGAGAAAGAGAGACAAAAGAGGAGAGATGAAGGGATATATATATATATATATATATATATAGAGAGAGAGAGAGAGAGAGAGAGAGAGAGAGAGTATGTTATTCACTGAAACATATGCATGGGTTTTAGTGTAGATGTTGATTCCTAATCCTATTTAATTGATTACATTGGATGCATGTATTAGATGCATTGATTTCAAAGCAAATGTTGATTTCGAATACTATCTGATTTCTTACATTGTTGCATTGATTTATAATTTTATTTAAAGCTTGCACTAGATGCATTAGTGTAGATATTGATTTCTCATTTAATATAACTAGATGTATGATGTACATTAATTTCAAAGTAATTAAATTAATATTGTGCATTGGATTTAGTAAGCACAAAATATTATTAACCAAGTGCATTGATTTTTGTGTTACAATAATTCAACCATAAATAAAATTTGTTTTTCATCTTAAAACAAAAAGATGTGACGTTGACAATCCAGAGCTTAAGTAGAGTTTTTCAGTACAAATTACATAAGAGACATAATTTCAAGTCTAAGTTACTAATTATACAACGCCTTCAGATAAAGCCACCCGACTGCTAGTTATACAATGGCAACAGATAGTCTTTTATTTAAGCAAAAAGAAATTACTCCTTCATGCTTTCAAACGTGGATTTCCTATTGAAATCTGAATCTGAATCCGAATCTAACTGTGTATCATAGACATACATTTGGATGAGGTGTGCAATAAATTAATGAAAAGAGAGGAATGATATAATTATGAGGCGCCCCTGTTGATCATTTCCATGTAGCGGACAAGAGAATCTTCCTTCTGCAGCCTCAACTCGGTATTGAATTTGTCAATGAACGCCTCCACCCGTTTGTTCAGTTCATCCACCCCAACATGAGAACTTTCCCTCTTCAAGCTTCCCCCGGGCCTCCTTACTCCACTACACGGGAGCGCTGGAGATCCTTCTTCATTGCCCCGCCTGACAGAAGGGGAAGAATGATCGATTCTTGATTCATCCGGGTTGTTGGGGCTTGGACGGAGATGCCTCGTAAGAGGGGGATGACGCCCCTCCGTGAATTTTTTCCACACCGATTCAAATGTTTCCTCCTTGTGTTTCTGGCTCACCCGTAGAGATTTGCAGGCGCTTTCGTGCACGTTCACCTTTCGACGAGTGAAACGAGCAGAAGCCAACATTTTATTCGACTGATCATCGGCACTTGCGATACCCACAGCAGGTCTCCATGCCGCTGCTTCTAAAGAATTCGTGCCTTTTTCCACTTCCAACAAGCGGGTCGTATATCCACTCTCCATTACTTCAGCTTCTTCACGGTCATTCTGAATCGTTTCATTCTCAGATTCTGGGGCCGAGTCCTCGCGGCATCCGCTGATTTCCTGGACTAATTCCGAGAAACGGCGATGGTGGTCCAGCTCCTGGAGTTCGTGATCGTGCGATTGATTCCGAGCCGGAAAGCCGCCGGAATTGGCGAATATGGCGAGAATGATGCAGTTCAACAGGAAAAACAAATATGGCGGAGTCAGCCAGCCAGAGAACGAATCCCGCGCCCACGAAACGGTCACCGCCACAAAGTGCTGTAGCGAAGGAAACAGCGGCTTCGATATAAACGGAGCAGAAGCTACGGCCACAGCCGCCACTACGAATGAAACTCTGTAAATAGTGGAAGCGGATGATTTCTTCCTCGCTGCTATCTCCACACAATACATGAAAACCTGCAAATCAATAGAAAGCAGATGGAGTAGATATAATGGAAAGATGAAGAGTAATAGCAAAATAAATGATGGGAAATCAATGGCACAAGGGGTTGTATAAGTATATGAGCATCAATGGAGCGGAAGCAACGACAATAATAGTAATAATAAATAAATTGGTTGTAAATGGGTAATTTTTTTATAAAAAACAAAAAAATTTAATTTCTATATTTGAAAAAGTTATAAATGGAGAAATTTCAGTGTTAAATGGATAACTAGTTAGTAATTTCTATATAATCACAAATTGCAAAAAAAAGATAACTTTTATCTTAAAAATAATTATAAAATAGTAAATTCTTTGCAAATTGGTAACTCTTATAAAAAAACAAAAACCATAACTTCTGTATGGGAAAAAATTATAAAATGAATGGATAACTCCTATAAAAAAAATAGAAAAATGTTAAATCAATATTAGAAAAAATTATAAAAGATATAAAATGGTAAACTTCCAAATCCACAACTTCTATACAAAAAAAATAGAAAAACAGTAATTTCTATATTACAGAAAATTATAAAATGGCAAAATTGAGTTTACAATGGATAAGGCTTATGAAAAAATAGAAAAAAAAAAGGGGATAAATCCAATAATAAAAAATAGAAAATGGAAGCCTTAGTTGCACTTGCAAATACATAACTCATATACAAAAGCATAGAAAAACGACAACTTCTATATTATAAAAAGTTATAAAGATAAGTTTGCACTTGTGAATAAAAAAAATAGAAAAACAGTGACTTCTATATTACAAAAAAATATAAAATGACAAATTTTAGTTTAAAACGGATAACTCTAATGAAAAATAGGAAAATGATAAATCCAATATTAAAAAATACATATAAAAAATATAAAATGAAAAAGCTTAGTTGCAAATCCATAACTCCTATACAAAAGTATAGAAAAATGGAAACTTCTATATTACAAAAAAATATAAAATAAGAAATTGCAGTTACCTAAGATAAGTGTGCACTTGTGAATAAAATAAATGATAGTAAAGGTAAGTTTCGCTTAGAATAATAATTAAATTTACATGAAAAAACTATAAAATAGTAATAAAGGTAAGTTTACACTTGTGAATAGAATAGAAAGTAAATTTACATTTTAAATTTTATGTATAAAATAATAAAATAATAAATAACATGTAAAAAATTATGTAGTTACAAATGGTATAGTAAGATTGGTATGCTTAGTAAATTTGCATGCTACATGTTTTATATAAAAAACAATAAACTAAATTTACATGTTCAATTTTATATTAAAGTTTGGTAGAAAATTATAAGTTTGCACTTGTATTTTTTTTTCCATATTAAATTTAAATTATGACAGAGAAGGTAAGTTCTATTTTTTTAAAATTGCAATAAAACTAGTTTACCAACTAATCTTGTTTTTTTGGAAACCTTCTACAAGTAATGAGAATTAACATGGAATTATGTCTTAATGTAGTAGCAAAGTATACTTAGAAATTATAATTAAAAACTTATTCCCTTCCATAAAGAATTCTTGGTCAAATTAGTAGCAAAATAGAGTTAGAATTAAGAATTTGTTCTCTTCAACAAAGTATTTTGGATCAATACATCTACTAAACACTTTTGGAATACAAGGAATTGTAAGTTTTATATTAAAAAAATGCAAATATATTTAAATCACATTTTTGTTTTTATTCTCATGATTTTTTTATGATATCCATTACTAGGTTGGAGTATAGTGATTACGTGGATTGCATTCCATTGCAAAACAAGGATCACTAGTGTGGAATTCAAATAGAGGGGCTCATTTTCCGTAGTCAACCACAAAGGTTGGGCACTCCCACGTATTGTGTAGTAAATTTGGATAAGATAGGACACATAACAAATTGAAATTAAATGAAAACTATATTTGTTATTTGTGATCAAATATTTTTTCTTAGTTGTTAATAGACATGTAAATATTAATTTCCTTGTATCTATCCAATTATCACTCTAGTAATAGTTTTGAAATTGTTCCTCGCCATATTTGCAATTTTCTACTGGATTCCTAAGAATTAATGTGTTTTAGTTTCACATGGACTGCCATGTTTTTAATTCAATTATAAGTAATCTCATAAGTAGGCTCCTATGCATTGTCTCTTTTGTATTCTCTATAGTTTGAAAATTTTTGTTTTTCAAAATATGTACAAATATAGTTCAATGAATTTGAATGATTTTTTTTTCTTGCGAACAGGATACTTGGAGACCCTCTAAAGGACATTGATGGCACCTAGATCGAAACTTCTTGAATGGAAATATCTTGAAAGAAAAAATGATGAAAAATTGATTGCAAGTTCTGCAATAATACTTGTGGGACATCAGTGACTCGAGCAAGAGATCATTTGCTTGGCATTGTGGGTAGAACTAGTGGAGGAGTGGAAACATGTACTAAAATTGATAAAGATGTGAAGAAAAGTTTAAGTGAAGAAGTCAATGCTCATAAGCAAGGAAAGGTAGTCCAAGAAGCAAGAAAAAAAAGAACACAAGATACACTCATGGGAAGAGAAAATGTTATTAATTCAACACCAAGCTCTTTCCCACCATTTGTGGCATCTACAACATCTTCTATGCCATATGGATCACAAAGAGAACCTACTTTACCAGACGTTGATCCAACACAACAAACATTGGAGAAAGCTTGGAAGCCATTGGAGCGAAATGAGGTAGATGATGTAGTTTATGATTTTTTCATTGGTTGTAATATCTCTTTCAACACTATCAAAAGCCCATTATTTCATGATATGTTAAAAAAGATCAGCCATTTTGGTCCCTCATATGTTCTTCCCAGCTATGAAAGTATTAGGACCAAAGGAATTGATAGGAGCAAACAAAGAATAGAGGAAAGAGTTAAACCAATACGAGATTCATGGGATATTTTTGGATGTACTTTAGTTAGTGATGGTTGGACTGATTGCTAGTCTAGACCTCTTGTGAACACGCTTGCTTGTTGTCCTTAGGGAGTGATCCATTTGTCTACTATTGATTGTATGGACAAAACAAAGACTGCTGAATATTTATTTCAGATACTAAAGGACACCATATTATCTATAGGAGAGGACAACATAGTCCAAGTTGTCACTGATAATGCATCCAATTGTGTTCATGCTGGTGAGCTATTGATGGAGCATTTCCCTAAGTTGTTTTGGACACCTTATGCAGCACATTGTATTGATCTAGCCCTTCATGATATTGTTAAAATAGGTTGGGTGCAAGTAAATATATCTCAAGCAAAGCAACTGGTCAAATTCATTCTTAACCACCGATTGAGTTTGAGTATATTTAGAAAATACAAAACCAAGAATCTACTGAGACCAGGTGACACTAGATTTGCCACCCATTTTATTGCACTGCAAAGGGTGGTTGAGCAAAAAGCTGCATTACGATCATTTGTATGCAATGAAGAGTGGGTAAAATCTCCTTTGTCAAGGTCAGAAGGTGGTAAACTAATAGAGAAAACAATCTTTAATGAAATGTTTTGGTCATGTGCAGAAAAAACATCTCTATTTGTGAGCCTATTGGACAAATATTGAGGATGGTGGATTCTAATGTTGCATGTATGGGTTTTGTATATGAAGGCATGGATAGGGTAAGAGAATACATATCATTGATATGTAAGAATTATAATTTAGTATATAATCCAATATGGAGAATTGTGGGAAAAAGGTGGTGTATGTTGCATACGCCATTACAAGCTGCAGGGCTTTTTCTAGCACCTAATTACTTTCACGTTCCTAAGGATAGAGATATCATGGAGGGATTTTATAATTGCATGGAGAGGATGTATCATGATCCTGAGATACAATATCAAATACAAATACAATCAATATCATATAGGCAAGGGACTGGTCATGCTTTCACTACAGCCAGGGCACTACGAGATACGCACCATCTAGAGGTCACCCCTGCTCAATGGTGGTTTCTCCATGGATATGAGACACCTCAACTACAAACATTTGCAGTCAAGGTGTTGAGTCAGGTATGTAGGCATCATAATTATTTATACTTTGTATGTATATTTGCAAATTATTCCATGTAAATTATTATACTAATATAATATTATTTTCATGTAAAAAAATAGGTCACTAGTGCATCAGCATGTGAAAGGAGTTGGAGCACTCATGAGTTCATCCATAGTAAGAAAAGAAACCATTTAGGAGCTAGCAAATTGGCAGATTTGGCTAGAATTCATTGCAATTTACACTTGTGGTTGAAATATTTGGAGGGGAAGAAAACAACTTCAAATATAGTACGACAGGTTCCCCCTATTTTTAATGCACTAGTGCAACCTCACAAGCACCAATTGTGAGATCGTCTTCTATGTCCACACATCACATCAATGAGAATGATTTCTTGCTCAAAGATATTCTAGATGAGAGTGCTAGTAGTGATAATGCCTCTCTCATGAGTGTATACACTGATGTGGATGAGGACAATGGAGATGAGATGAACTACACACCTTAAGATAATTTTGGCCCTTCATTTACGGTAATGACCATAATTTTTTTATTTCTATTAGCATTTTGTATAAGCACATAAGTCTTAAACTATGTTTTAACTTTTTGACATTTTATGATTGAATTGTTCTAGTTTGACATATTATGATTCTTAGTTACTTTTATTGCACTGTTTTATAAGGTTTAAAGGTGTTTATTTAATAAGTAACATTGTTTTTTAACTATAATACAAAATGAGCATGAACTAAATGATCTAAATTCATATTTGAATCTTAAATTGGATATCATTGTTGTTGTCTTTCAAGAAGATTCTCTAGAATTTTGTAGGTATCTACAAAAAAAAACCCTTTAAGAGTTGTATCAATGTTTGTAGATGGCATGTACATTTTCAAATAGATCTATTTAGTGATTTAGACATAAATTTAATGGTATTTAGGGATCACTTAAATCATAATTTTAATATCCAATATCTCAATTTTTACATTGAACTCTAGTTTTGTGTGTGGTGACTCATATTATTAGATTTTACTTTTACATGGTTTTCTAGTCTACAATAATAATTAATTTGATGCATTTTGATCTTCATTATTTCTAAGCCGTTTTAGAGAGAAGGGGTCTATAACATTTTAAATAGGAGAAATTAACGTTGGAAATAAGTAAACATAAATATACTTGGTAGAGAAAGATTTAATGAATTTTCATATAATGATTGTTTAAAAAAAAATAAAAATTAAGTATGTGTAAGATGTATAATGTCAATTTTTTTCCGTATTGAATTTTATAGGGTCGAATTTTTTCCATATCGAATCAAATTCGAATTCAAATTTGGTAACGATGCCCTAAACACCTCCTATGTAAAATGGTATCAAAACAATTCCACAACCTCCCATAACAACTCCTATGTAATTTCGTATGAAGGAAGAGGACGATGAAGATAAAGCAAAGGACGTGTTTGCGTCATTTCCATGGAATGTGCGCATAATAATCCTTTTTGTCTTCTGTTGTTATGGTCCACTAAGCTCACATGGAAAAAGCGTTAGCCTCATATCAAGTCAAAGAATTGGTGGTCAATCGATTTTGTTTCTAGACTCCGACCTATCATTGCTCCCTTAGAGCCAGGTGGTGCCTAACGAAGAGTGTTTGCATGGATAAACATCAACATTTAATTGTTTTGCTTTTGATGTTTCGCTTTTGCCGTTAAATTTGACATTTAAATGTTGTTGAAATTATGGTCCCTAGAACTCAAACTTTACATGGCACCTGCCAAAAAACTTTGTCAGACAAAACTGCTACTTCAAATCTGACGCCACCCAATAAGCCTGCATCTTCAATTCTACATTTGACTTTACCAAACCTCAATCCAATGGTTTTCAAGCTATTGACACAACAAATATTAATGACAATATATATTTTCTTTTACAATGAGTAAAAATAATAATAATTTAAAATAAAAATATAATTTCAATAATTTTTATATTTTTTTTTTTACTTAACAATCTGAGATATATCATGATGTAAGTGTTTTGATATTTATCAATATTTACTAATCATTTAATTTATATGGTTGTGTTAGTAACCTTAGTGTTTTGATATTTATCAATATTTACCAATTATTTAATTTATATGGCTGTGTTAGTAACCCTAGTGTTTTGATATTTATCAACATTTACCAATCATTTAATTTATATGGCTATGTTAGTAACCCTAGTGGCCTACATAGCCATGGGGTTACCTCAATTTGTCAAGTTCCAGTTGCTAAAATACCTCACCAATGGGAGGTCATGAGGTCAATTCTCCTAGACTCCCTTGGGGTCAGGATTTTCTAATAAGCTGATGGGATGTGATCCTTTCAAGTTGATCTGCCCAGATATTTCCTCTGGAAAATAACCCTCGTGGCCTACAACCTTGTCATCCACAACGTAAACAAAAACCCGCACAATATGTCATATTACATCACCGCTCATAACCATAAAAATTCTTCTCACATATTGCGCGATCCGACAGGGATGGTGATATGTTGACAAGATTTGAGAGAATGACTTTCATTGTTTAGATCATTGGAGATATAATTTCTCCCAATGGCCCGAAAACTAGATACCACGATGAGAGCATGTGACACTTTTTCATTTCTTTCAAGTGTTTTGGACATTGGCCAAAACCATTTTCATTGTGGCATGAAAGGTGCCCATCTAAACCCAAACCCAAAGATAACAATGTGGCCTTCACATGGACTCTTAATCCTAGACACCATACCATGACATCATTGGGGTTTTCTGCTGTGATTCCACACCCTCACCAAGCACAAAATTCTTATTGGGATTAACCCTAAAATTCAACAGTAATGATTCCTCATCACTGTCTTTCATTAAATGCACACCCAAACAGTGGGTTTTATCTGTATTATTTTTGTAACCACAAACCTATCATTTTGTCTACTATTGTCATCACTTGGTTTATCTATAAGATATTGTATATGGCATCTATTCTTCCATTTCATTCTCCAATTTCATTATTGCTCGGGGAATATTTAGCACTCAATTAATCCTTTGGGAAATCATCTACACTTGTCAAAATTCCAATATCATTATTCTTTATAATGGCTTGTATTTTGGAAACTGGTTGATGTCTATGGCTCTGAGGCTTAGGAGAATCAAGATATTATTTTATCCAAAATTATGGAACTATGTTATCAAGGGTTGTAGGATCACGATGTGTTGGAAACTTGACTATACTGAGAATGGGGATGAATTAGTATAGTGCATTCATGGTCATCAATTTACTAACTTTTACTTTTCTTTCTAAAAGTTATCTGAACTATTATATAAGCATCAACAAATCATATAAATAACATATTTAATATATTAACAACATTCAACCACAACATAAGAATCAATATATAAAAACAACACATGTAGACACCAAATATAAGTGGAAATCCATAAAGGGAAAAACCATGACTTTTGTTGTTATGATGTAAAGGAAACTCCTACTTCCTCTATTACATCAGTTTTTTGTAGGCATCCACCTATAGGAGGATTCTATGTCGATTTTCTTCTGCAAGCTACAACTTGTTGGAAATCTCCTACCCCCCTCTTCTACAGGCTCCATCTTCTATTTTTTAGGCTACTACTTGAAAGGAGACAACAATCCCCTAATAAGATTACAAATTTATTTTGCTAGTTTAATTGGTCTTTGTCTCCATTTTGAACCATGTCTCTATCCTTTTCTTCCCCAACTCTAATTTACATTTGCTCCTCTTTGGCTTTCTCACTTTTCCAGACAATCCACAAACTAGGTCTCACAATAAATGAATCAATTCTCTCCCTCTCTAACCATTCTCCAATTTAAAAGAACTTCTTTTTATATGCATAAATTGTTGATTGTTAGTGTTCCATGTAGGAATATAAAGTGAAGGGTTGTCCCTTTGTATTCTAGGGCTCTTTGTGGTCTCTCTCTACATTTCCAAATTTGAAAAGTATATTTATTTTTTCTTATTACAAGTGTCATACACATTTTTCTAGGAGAAAATACACATATATATGCGGTCTTCTCATTGAGAAAATGGGTATATTTTATTTCATTCTTATTTTTTCTTGCTATTCCTTTCAAGCACACTAGTATACTTTGTTCATCTCCGACTAGAAATACACCAACAATGCATATCTCTCAAGACACACTAGCAACAATACATCAACATCTTGAATCATTTACATCACAACATTTGCAAAATATTTACATCGCAACATCTACAAGACATTTACATCACAACATATGCAAGACCATATCTGTGAAAAGCACCATACTCACTCACAACTTTACATGATCAACAATATGTACTCATTAGACCTTTACACTTTATGTGATGCTTACAAGCAAGTGCTTCACATTACACAATGACTAACAACACCTTCAACACCCTTTGCCATCAATGAAAACTTTTCCAACAGTCTCCCCTCTTTATCATTGATGACAACAATGATTTGTTCCTCCCCCTTTTGTCCCAAGAATTATTTCTTACCTCCCTAAGAATCTATTTTCCTTATTTTTCCTAACTTCTTACCTCCCCCTTTGACATTAATGGAAAGGGGGTCCAAAGCATGTTAACACTTACAATGTCAGCACTTACATTTTCAACAACATACTTGACCTCATATTTTAGGGCACTCACATTTCCTATTGCTTCACAACTTGTTGCATTCCCTTCCTGCTATGAACCTTGTAAAAGGTGCACTCCTGGTTCCCAAATAGGTAAAGGAAAATTCTTTAGGCTTCAAGCTTGTTATTCCTTGTAACCAAGCTTGTCTTTTGTGTGAGATAAGACGATCACATACAAATATCATAAGTCAAAATCCGGATCTTCTTGCAATTTAGTCTAGTCTATATTTTCTACAAAAGAGTTGCTACCTTCAACAACCAACAATGGTGGCCATAGACATGACTAATACTATGAACAAGTGCTTTGACAAGCACAAAAGATGCTTCATACTCTGAATAAATTTTCAAATGATGAAGATCTTGAGACCAAATCCTTGCTTTCATAAATAGACACAAGGAAACGTAGGCAATGTGTAGACTATCTTGCAAGAGAGAATGCCACAAATGTAGGATTGAAAAGAATATGATGATTACAATAAAACATTGTTACATCAAATATTTGTACGTTGAACTTCAAAATCTACGACTGAAGAAGAATTTCTCTTTATGCTATGTGGGAATGCAAAAAGGGGTTTCCTAAGTTCTTGTTATTTTATGTTAACTTAATGAAGACATCAACTTGAAATACTTTACAAGGCCAACGGAACCTCAAAAGGTCAGTAAGGCATTGATCAAGGATTTATAAGTCAACTACATTAGTGTTGTTGTGAATCTACCATTACTTGGCATGATATTGAAATATGATCAATCTCATTTTCATCAAGTTTTTCAACCTCTGCCTCACAAACATAACAACAAACTGGCTTGAAAAATTCATCTCTTAATTTCATTTTTAGCTTCAGGAAAGTTGTTATAATTTTTTTTGTATCGATTATCAGAATTTAAATGGAAGGGACCTGTCACAAAATGGTTTCATAAAATCACCCAACACTGAATCTATGATCTAAATTAATTGTGTCACTCCTCACCTCAATTTTCCAAAATGATGAGGTGGCTCAAAATGGTTTTTCATTTTTCGAAACCACATGTAGTTGCTGACATATTTATGACAACACCTACGAGACCCATATGCATCTTAACTATGTCTCAAACCTTATGTGTATTAGTCAAACTTAAAGAATTGTTTCTGCCATGTATTGTATAGAACTTTATTAAAGGGAGAGATTTGCATATTTGAAATGTAAAAAGATATAAATTAATATCATATATATTATTTATATATCATATTAAAATTATAGAAGCATTCGGAAAATTAAATATAAGTCTTGTGCAATCAAAAGAAAGATGTAATTGTCTACAAATCAGTTTTGTAACCAATTCTTGATAGTTAGTTTAGGGGGGCATGAATAAAAGTTACTAATAAACATTGGGAAAGGGTTCGAAATATAAAAGTGGAGAGTCTAAAAATGAAGATAAATTGTAATGAAATATCTCTCTAAAACTGAAGAATAAAGACCAAATTGATTCAATCTTTGGGCAAGTTGAAAACTTGCTTTTCTTTTTTATGTTTTTCAATTTATCTATGTTTTTCTTATGTTGGAATATTGTACAACAAAATTGGATTATTTAAGTTAATGTCTTTGAATTTACTATTGGCATTATGGTGTGCATGGATCCAAATAGGTGATGTTGGCGTTGATGTCAACCTCTCATAGCCTACCTAATTTATGGATGTCTTCATTATAACATGGTTGCAGCTAGTTTGATGTTGGCATTGAGATGGTTATGTTAGGAATTGATGTCAACTCTTGATGTCAACCTTTTGATGATGGTTAGATAATGGAAGTATGGTGTTCATGGAGGTAGAGGTTGTTGGAGATGCAGAATTTCATGTGATGGAGATGATGGCACACCTGATGATGCAAATCTTCATGGACATGACTTGTTGCAGTATGATGGCCTCGTGATGATGTTTCTATAGAGGTGTTGTTGGTACGTTCAGAGGTGTTGCAGCTTATGAAGATGATTGTTGGAGAGTGGACTTGTTGGCACTCTTTTCAACCTTCTTTGTTGGCCCTTTTAGGTCAACTTGGTAGTGACACTTGAGAGACTTGTTTGATCCACCTGAAGATGTGTCGGAGGCTATGTCAGAGTTTTGGAGGCTTCTACATATGCTGGAGAAGTGATCCAACAGGTGGCAGAGGTTTTGAGATGAAGGCTTGATGTTTTTCTTCATCCTCTGCCGCAGTTGCATGCAGCCAATCCTATGGGAGCGACTAAAAGGCTCCATTCGCTGAAAGACATGCCTATGGGAGCGACTGGAGGTTCCAGTTGAGTTCAACTAGTGTTGTGCATGCGACTGAGGATTTTCACGATATTTTCTCTATATTCCTTGCACAAATCGAAAGAAAATCGGCAAGGAAATTCTTAGAGGCTTCCAAAAAAAGTTGTAAAGGTCAGAAATGTTTTGAAAATGTCCTTCAATGATGTGAACTCATTCACTGCACAAGTAGTGTCCATAGTGGATTTATTTGGTCCAATTTGTGCACCCTTTATCCTGGACCCAAGCTCAATTTCATCCTACATGTTTTATATTCATCACTTGGGAGTTATGTGATAGTTGATGTTGAGTGTATGTGTGTAGGAGAAGGTTTCATAGAGTGAGTATGCCCCATAACTATTGGAAAGCATAAATGCTTCAGTGTGTGAGTGAAATGGCAGTTAATGGAGAATATTTCTAAAGCAGTGCATTAATTTTTTAGGTCAAAATTGAGGTTGTTGTAGCAGAGATTGTTTGGAGAGATTTTGCATGTTGTTGGAGTATATTTTGTTGGTGACTCTCACATTTGTCTTTGCAGGATTTGCTGATGTATTTGGCACATAGCCATAGTGTGTTATGATGTTAATTGTATTATGCAACATTATATTGATGTGAGGGTTTCATAGTATTCAATTTTGATGTGGCCACTATTTTGCTAGAGTTGAGAGCACATATGTTTGTGGTATTTATATTTGTTTTGATGATGATATATTGTTGCTAGAGATCATGTTGCAGAGCTGAATTGATTTGAGTAGAAAGTTTTGGGATTTAGTTTGAAAATAGATGAGAGGAGATCCACATTGAGTAGAGGAGACGTGACTTCATGGACGTGAAGAAATGATTGTGAAGTTTTAGTGAAAGGAACTATTTCTCAATCCAATGGTAGTTGGATACTCCAATCAGATTTGGGCAAGAATCGATTGATAGTGGCGAATTTCAATGGATGGTAGTTCATAGATCCGTGGAGAACATAGTCTTATGAGCTTATCAATAGAATCGAGTCTCCAAGATGATCAGAGTCAGCTGATTGTATATGAGGCCGAGTCTCCTGACTGATGAGAGTCATTCATCTATGTAAAAATACTATATTTGCAAAATAAATGATTCAAAGTAGCGCAACAACAACAAAGGTTTTTTTTGTCCAGTGAAGGGCTTTCCACTAGATATCTTGTGTCTCTTGTGTGATGGTTTTTATGGTTTTATTTGTGGTATTTTTCTCTCATGGTTCTTTGATTTAGTTTCTTACATTGTTATATTCATGTGATGATATAATATGTCATTGGATATATGCACGATTCAGTAAGTGAAGTTTTAATTGGTAAAATTGTTAATAAGATCACACTACTGATTCACCCGCTCCTCTCATTAGTGCTCAAAGGTTTCCAAGATTTACTTGCTGGTACTCAAGTTTTTTATTTAAAAACCCTTAATAGGCACTCCATGTTCCACAAATTCACTCACATTTTCTTATTATGCTCACCATGATTTCCCCAAAGTTGAAGTTCATATTCTTAATTGAGTGTGTTGAAAGCCTGCTTTATTTTATCATCTTTTACACCATTTCCTTAGTTCAAAGTATTCACAACACTCATTGACTCATGGCTATTCTAGTTCTGAAAGATAGGTTTTGTAATTAGAGCAACCATTACAACTCTCATAACCTCTTTCCCTCTGGCCAATCCTTTAAAAGTATTTATCAAATTAGTAGATGTTGTTAGCATGAAGGTTTTTTGCAAGTGTACAAAAAATGCTTCACTTAATTTTCTAGTGACAAGCAACCCTAACAAAAAATGGCTATTAATGTATTCTCCAGACCTGCAAAATAAATGTTAAAACCCTACTATAAAATAATATGCAAATCAAAAGACAAACATAAAAATAGAATAATAATGTAAGAACCCAATGGAAATATGAAAGAAAATTTTATTTTATTACAAGTGTAAATTTTACACCTGATGAGGAGAGTTTGTAGACTTTGGTCTACAAATCTCCCTCTCTGAGATGGGTCTTTTGAAGGCCTTGTGCTTAATCTCTAAATCTTTCTCGCAATGTATGTGGTGGGCAAGGGATGGCAATGGAGACTTGAAATCAAGATGAGAGCTCAAATGTCATAAGACAATAATGGGGATGATGATAATGGTCATAGTGAAGAATGAGGAGAAAACCCCTCTATTTATAACAAAATATTGAGATAGATTGAGAATTAGAAAATAATAAAATATTATTGACTAAATCAAAATTTAGCTGTTGTGAATATTTTATTATATTTTTGGAGAGGTAAAATATATTCGAAATGGTAAAATATATTTATCTAGAAAGTGGCTAAAGTAATTAACAAATAAAAATGATTTATTAATTACTTTATGGTGATTAACACAAATATGAATTGGAAATATTATTAAATAATGATTTAACAATTATCTCATGAGGGAAATAGGGGAATAATAAATAAATAATGATTTATTTAATTATTCTCATAGGGATTTTTGGATTTTAATGAGAAATAATTTAGGAAATTGGTTCACTAAATTATTTCCTAAGGTAAAAGAAGGTTTTAATATGTAAAAACCTATCCTACATGGTGCATTTTGATCAACCTAGTAATACATGACTAGGTGATCATTTTTTGGGTGATAACAGATTGTTTCCCAACATAAGAGTTTGAGGAGCACATCGTATGACGGAAATATGTTGTAGGTTCACTTTCACGAGACACTGAAGGGGAGTCATAGGGAGAGAGAGAGATCATTGAAACAACAAGAAGGACTGAAATTGATGGGCGCGAGACCTACTTGTTTGATAGAAGTATCCTTTTATTGATCAGTACAAGATCTCAATGATGTGGGGGAGTCATACCCATACTCGTCGAGATAATTGAGTACAAATGATAATTATGTGCCCAACAATATGGGTCTGAGCAAATAGAGTACATGATACATGATAAGTTGGCATCAACTGGGCTAGAAAAAGATACAACGATATAATGAATCCCATATACATAATTTCCTAGAATACAAAAGCGAGGATTGATACAATGAAATGTGTTGATTTGAGTACATAGGACATAATTTCCCTCAAGCTAATATGAGGGGGATATCACAAGCTGAACAAGAAACGGTTCGAAAGATATGAATGAACCATCTAAATGGCATGTGCATGTTGTGGCCTTTGTGATTGGTTGAAATCGAGCTAGTCAAATCTACATAACTGCATATCAGGCTGGAATCATGTATTATCATCTGTTGGGCATGTGGAGGTTTACCTGAAGGGCCACCACCTCATGACGTTTGAAACATCTCACACACACCTGGGGAATGTTGGTACGATCTGCTGGATCACTGGACCATCAATTGTATGATTCTCAATCATGCAATAAGGAGTTGGATATGAGCACGTGAGAAACAACCAAGTCAAAGGTCAATGATGATTCCCTTTGATTTATCCAAGGTACCAATTATTTTTTGAAGGCTAGAACCAAGGTACATTTCCCTCTAGACCATTCCCTTGGAATATATGTGCTAAAGTCAACAAAAGAAGGCTTGCCAAATTTGAGGTAATGAGGAGTCCTCAATAAAGGCACAAGGATCATAGCATTGTTAATGATAGATAATGACACCAGGAATAATGATGGGGAAATAATGGGACTGGTGGACTTATGACTTCCCTTGTCAGAGAAAATATGCAAGGTTGACCTGGCAGTGGTTGACACAATTTCAGAGGGGATGGTTAAATACTCAGACAAAGGCTTTTAAAAGTCAATTCATGATAGTTGGAAGCCAAATGTGAGAAAAATGGGATGAATGTGATGCATGAATGGATACCATACTATAACAATTCTCAATGGGACTCTAAACATACTTTATGGATGTAGGGGTGACTCATCTCCGATACTCTGAAAAAGGGTGACCCTATGATGCTTCCACATGGGAAAGGCCTCTAGGGGACCATAAAAACATGAGTAAATAGTGGTTATTCATGATGAAATTCAACAAATAGGTCGACAAGTGTGAAGGAAAAGTGGTGCCAAAGTAAGATTCACTCATATGGAGAGATTTGGTTTTAATAGGCGGCAGAGTGAGACTTTGTGGAAAAAATGGCTTCGTGGGGAAGTTTCAAATTACCGGAAACAAAGAGAGACCCATTATAGAGCTCAGTGAGAGATTTCCAATGGTGCTGACAATTTTTCAAACTGAGGTATGGTTTTCTCATAATGGCTGATGGAAAAAACTAGGGTTTTTCCTATAAAAGGGATTCTTCCCCCAATTCCAATTCATTTGCACATTGAGTTGTTGGAGAATTTGGAGAGGATGAGGATGCCCTAAATCTTGGCAAGCTCATACTAGACAAACCAAACATTGTATTTTAGATCTATGAATTTCAAGTAAGTGGCCTTACTTGTTGGAAAATGGCCTTAATGCTTCTTGGAAGGATGGTTCCTGGTGAAGAATCAAGGTAAAAAAGGAATACACGAATGAAACACTAGAGAAGGTATAGGGTCATCCCTACCCTCCAAGTCAAACATGGGGACATGGTATGATGGTAAGTTTGATATCAGATAGAGTGGAATATTTGAAGATATGGTATCAATAATATATGATATGCGATGTGTATATGATTCACTAGAGAGTCCGATAGGATAAGCTATCCAAGGAATGAAGGGATAATCAACCATACTTAGATCGTTGAGGTCTAGGCCAAGACCAATATTTGGATTAATCACATTGTCCTAAGGATGAACCACATTAGTTAGTTCGAAAAGTCGACCCAATCCTTACAATGTGATTAATCCGAAAGACTGTTCTCTACATTATGGATCACTAAAGTCTTAGATCTAACATTAAAAATGTAAACAAAATTTAAAAAAATTAAAAAGGGAGAATTTTTTTCAAAAATAGACATAATTTAAGAAAAAATATTAAAATTAACCAATAAAAAAACAAAAACAAATTTTTTAAGTTAAAAAATTTAAATTAAATAAAAATTATATAATTAAAAAAAAAAAAAAATTAAAAAAGAAACAAATAAAAAAAATTAAAAATTAAAATTTTAAAAAATGAAACAATTAAAAAAAAACAAAACAAAACAAAACAAAACAAAAAAGCAAAACAAAACAAAAAAACAAAACAAAACAAAAAAACAAAAACAAAAACAAAAAAACAAAACAAAAACAAAAACAAGCAAACAAACAAACAAACAAAACAAAACCTGTTAAGTGGTAGGGTCGATTCGAGTAATTGGCCTACCACCCCTGGGTGGGGTGGACCGATTTTTTTTCTCTGTTTGTTTCTAATTTCTTTTCTACTCTAAATTTTTCAATTTTTTTTTTTTTTTTCAAATTTTTTTTTTTTTAATTTTTATTTATAATTGTTTTCTTTTTCAATTTAATTTATTTTAATTTTCTAATCTTTTCCCACATTTTTTAATTTAATTGTTTTTTTTAATATAATTTTTTATTTATTTTTATTTATTTATTTATTTTTTTTTTTTTTTTTTAACTTAAAAAAATTGTTATAAATGTTTTTTTTGGTTAATTTTCAATTTTTTCTTCTTTAAATTATATGTTTTTCTTTTTTTAATTAATTAATTAATTTATTTTAGAAGTTAATTTTGTTTTTTTTTCATTTTTATGGGTTTTTTTTAATATTTGAGTTATTTTTGTCATGTTTTATTTTATTTTATTTTTATGTTTTATTACCAACATGAAAATCACCAACATTTAAAAAAAAAAATCCACACTTAGTACATTAAAAGATTTAAAGTGTAAAAAATAAGCCCTCTAAACAAAAAAGGTTGGTGTTGCATCAACACTTTTCAAAATCAAGATGCAAATCACTAACATTTTATAAAACATGTTCATACTTGATACATAAAAAAATTGAAAGTGTAAAAAAATAAGCCCTCTAAAAAAATGTGTTGATGTTGCTTCCACAATATTCAAAATCAGCGTGGAAATCACTAACATTTAAAAAAAAATGTTCATACTTGATACATAAGAAAATTTATAGAGCCAAAAATATGCTCCAAAAAAATGTGTGTATTCTAAATCACCACTTTTTAAAATCGAGTGAATTTTTGCTACCTCAATAAAAAGAGTTGTAGGTAATTCTCTTGTTTGATCGGTAACTATGTTATATGTGTCTCTCTTGTTTTATGCATTTCTATATTTGTGTTTTCGCAATATTTTGTGTATTTCATTGCTCCGTTAATTAATTTCTAAGAGGCAGATTTGGGTAAGGTGACTTACACCTCAAGAATATTAGGATTTAGTTGACTACCAAATTCAGAGACCATGCTCTTAACATGGGAGAGGTCAAGGAAATTATTGAATCCTTGTCCTTGCACCCCTCACCAGATGCTTTTACAACAAGAATGAATTCTTGTTAAGGTTGTTGTGGAACTGAAGCAAAGTAAGGGGCGATAGCAACAGGTTGTACTAGAGTCAAAGCCATGTAAGGTTTGAGCGAGTCAGGAGGAGTGTTTGCAGGAGGATTGATGTATCAAACTGGGATCCCCAAAGTCATGTTAGGAAGAATCAACATAGTCATTACACGAGTAGAAAATATTCTTGGTAGTGAAAATAAGAAAGGTATCCTACCAAAGGGGTGGTGACTTGGAAGAGCTCCTCTAAAAGGAGGAGGGCCAAAAGAAAAATCACCTCAAGGGAAATGGTATGGAGGAATTGTTCCAGAAGGATGAGTTGATTCTTGAGCAACAGATTATTGGGGAGCTGACTGTTGGGAATATGTATCAAATTTCTTAGTGGCAACTCATTATGCTTGAAGCATGCAAACACTTGAGATAGGCTCTCAAAAATAGGTTGTGGGCCATAATAAGCCCCAAGTAGTGTGGAATCTTTATAGACTCCGGGGGAAACATCGGTTAAGGTAGGAATGGTATTCTGAGGAGAAGTTTGATACCGAGGGCCATAGAAATTCAGTTGATTGGTAGTGAAGATCTTTCCATTATGGGGAAAGCATATCTTGCGAAAGACAAAAGATGCGACAATTGAAATGGCGTATGTGTAACTACGACCAAACAAGAGGTTATAATATAAAGGTGCATTGATAACTTCAATATCAATAATGATTTCCTTGCCAACAACAATAATGGGTCAAGACATTTACATCACAACATTTACAAGATATTTACATCACAACATCTACAAGACATTTACATCACAACATATGCAACACCATATCTATGACAAGCACCATACTCACTCACAAATTTACATGATAAAAAAATACATACTCATTAGACCTTTACACTTTATGAGACGCTTACAAGCAATTGCTTCACATTACATAATGACTAACAACACCTTCAACACCCTTTGCCATCAATGACAACTTTTCCAATAATCTCCCTCTTTTGGCATTGATGACAACACTGATTTAGTCCTCCCCCTTTTATCCCAAGAATCATTTCTTAGCTCCTTAAGAATTCTCCTTATTTCTTCTAACCTATGCTTACCTCCCCCCTTTGACATCAATTGAAAGGGGCTCCAAAGCATGTCAACACTTACATTTTCAACAACATACTTGACCTCATAGTTTAGGGCATTTATATTCCCTATTTCTTCACAACTTGTTACATTCCCTTCCAGCTATTAACCTTGTAAAAGTGTGCTCCTGGTTCCCAAATAGTTAAAGGAAACTTCTTTATACTTCAAACTTGTTATTCCTCATAACCAAGCTTATCTTTTGTGTGAGATAAGATGATCTCATACATATATCATAAGTCAAAATCTGGATCTTCTTGCAATTTAGTCTAGTCTATATTTTCTACAAAAGAGTTTCTACCATCAACAACCAACAATGGTGGCCATACATATGACTAATACTATGAACAAGTTCTTTGACAAGAACAAAATAGGCTTGATACTCTGAATACATTTTCAAATGATGAATATATTAAGACCAAATCCTTTCTTCCATAAATAGACACAAGGAAAAGTAGGCAATGTATAGACTATCTTGCAAGAGAGAATGCCACAAATGTAGGATTGAAAAGCATATGATGATTACAAGAAAACATTGTTACATCAAATATTCGTACGTTGAACTTCAAAATATATGACTGAAGAAGAATTTCTCTTTATGCTATGTAGGAATGCAAAAAGGTGTTTCCTAAGTTCCTGCTATTTTATGTTAATTTGATGAAGAGATCAACTTGAAATACTTTACAGGGCCCGTGAAACCTCAAAATATTAATAAGGCATTGATCAAGGATTGATAAGTCAACAAAATTAGTGTTATTTTGAACTAACCATTACTTCGCATGATATTGAAAATGATAAATCTCATTTTCATCAAGCACATCAACCTCTGCCTCACAAACATAACAACAAAATGGCTTGAAAACCTCATCTCTTAATTTCATTTGTAGCTTCAGGAACACTATTATAATATTTGTTGTATCGATTTCTTCGTTTCTTACAATCGTTTCTATTGTATCGATTGCCTCATGTTTTCTGCAATGCCTTGTATTCTATGGTCTTCCACAACTTTACAATTGATAAAAAACATGGCCTAATATTGAGTTACATATATTTCATGTCTTTGGTAGTCATTCCAAAGAGTCATAAAACACACTAGGTAGTTGAGCAATGCGTTAGATAGCTGCATTATCTTTTTCATAGCACCTAAGTCTCATCCTTGTCATCCATCTCTAGATCATAGAATTTTGGCTTCACAAGGTATTCTATTCATCATCATCTAAAACAATTTGGTCCATACCATGGGAGTAAGATAACTCTTAAAAACCCATGGAAGTCCACTTCTCCACCGAACCACATTCTTTGACACACATATTGCTCAAGCTTTTGTTATTGATTCCATGGAATTGAGTCTACTCAAGCTTGTATGCTTTGGCACTCTAACGCAAACACAAATATTATGGCATCACTGGGTATCCTATAATATTCTCTAGTTGTGTAGTTATCCTATGACATATGTTACTAGATAAGAAAATAGCAATGAATGTCTATGGTTACTAGACAATGGCTACAAGAACCATATCATAGGTGAAAAATATGGTTTTTCAAGTTTTGATGAAACAATTAAAAATAAAATTGTGTTCGGTGATCATAATCTTGTTAGTGCCTTAGGTAAAGGTACTATTATAGTTGTAACTAGGAAAAATGAAAAAAATACATTCTTTATGTCTATTATGTTCAAAATCCGAAAAAGAACTTGTTGAGTGTAGGATGAATGAATGAAAATGGTTTTGAAGTCAAGTGTAAAGGTCCTAGTTTCACAATTATTAATAGACCACCCAATCAAAGAGCCATATCAAGGATCCAGATGACCAAAAATATGTTGTTTCCTCTACTCATGATAATTTCAAGCATGCATTACAATATGCTCAGTTTGTAATATGTTTTGATGAAACTTGGTTATGGCATATTAGATACGTCCATTTAGCTTTTAACAATATTGATCTTTTGTAAAACAAGTTTATGGATTTATGTCTACATGTGATAGATGTCCATTGCAATCCATGTGAAATTTGTATCCTTTCCAAACATAAAGAAACGACTTTCCAAATGTTTCCAACTATTGAGCCAACATTCCACTGGAACTAATACAAATACCTTTTTGGTCTAATGCAAACCTAGTGAATAGGAGAATTTTTTCATTTTCTAACATTTATTGATGATTTCAGTAGAATGACAAGGGTCTTGTTCATAAAAAACAAATTTGATACATTTGGAAAATTAAAGCAATCCAAAACCATAGTAGAGAAGCAAAGAGAAAAGAAAATTAAAGTGTTAAGATCAGATGGAGGAGGTGAATATGATTCCAAAGAATTTGTAGCATATTGCAAGGATTAAGGTATCAAGAGGGAATTTACAAAAGGGTACACTCCACAACAAAATGGAGTAGCATAAAGATAATTTCAAACTATCATGAATATGACCAGAAGCATGTTGAAGGAAAATAATTCTCCTAATGAGGTATTAGGTAGAAGCAGTAGCATGTTCAATTTATGTTTTGAACAAATCACCAACCAAAAGTATCAAAACATAGTTCCTTTATAAGCTTGGAGAGATGTGAACACAAGTGTATCGCACTTGAGTATCTTTGGTTGTGTAGCCTATGGACATGTTCCATAAGAATTGAGGAGGATATTGGACGATAGGTGATGAGCCCCAAAAATGGACAATTATTTGGGCTCATTCAACCTCCTAATTTGACTTAATCCACCATTCTCATTAGTTTATTGCATGTTTTTTATTATATTTATGTTAATAGAGTGAATTTGGTTAGTCATTATGCCAACAAGTCTAATGGGTGCTTTGTGTAGCCTTTTTGGTCAACTTGGAGACAAAATTGAAGGTCTTAATGAGCACTTGGCAGCCAAATTCGTGGGAGAACAAGCTAGAGGATTTGTAGGAAGGTGTCCCCTTCATTTATGGGCCCTTGCCTCGAATTCTCCACCATCAGCTCGGAGTTCAAGGGCCACCGAATCAATCAGCACAAGGGCAGCCAAGCAAGTCAAGTAGGACTGCTGTTAACTCCAAGTCTTGGGCAGCCGAGTCCCTAAATTTTAGGAGGACTGTTGGGTCCTCAAATTGTATAAATAAGAAGGCTTAGGGCCTCATTTTGGGTTAGCCAGTTAGTCATTTTGTTAGCCAGTGGATGTTAGCTAGTTAGCCAGTAGATAGTAGCTAGTAGTTAGTCACTTCATAGCCTTGTTGTAGTCATTTTGTAATTCGATTTGTAGGCAATAGACTAGCTTTGCTCTCAGCTCATTCTCAAGCTCTCCTTGTGGACAGTTTTGATGTAACTCTTCATTCTTGATTAATAAAGATGAATCCAGCTTTTCACCAGCTCGAAATCTCTCTTGGGAGGCTGTAGCTCTTGGGGTTGGGCCCATCTCAAGCGCCCAGTACCTCCCCTGTTTATCTTTATGTGTGTTTGCTGCGTTCTTAAAATAAAATCTGCTCTTTAGATCTTGCTTTGTTATTTTGGTTGTTTTTGTTGGTTAAAGTAGCTTTTTATGTTTGGGAATCGATTGGTAGGAGTTTGTCATGCATTTAGATCTTTCAGAATGTTCTTGCTCACGTGATGTATATGGTTCTCTTTCCAAACGAGGCTGTTGTTCATTCATTTCATTGACAGTTAGATTAAGTTAGCTAGGACTTAGTTTGTTTGCAAGAATTCATTGATTCGGTTGAATGTGCATTGTGCAGGGCATCTCTATCACTCACTCACATGGTCAAGCTTCATCAGAGCCATCTGATTCATCCCATATCTAGGCTTCTCGCTTCACACCCATCCTCTTGCCCATGTAACCCTACCTTCTTCTCCATTGTTGTCTCAACTACCTTAAAGCTAGATCAGCCTTCCCCATATCATCTCACCACTCCATCCATCGGTTCCTGGGTCACTTCAAACCCCCATCCTACCTCCATAACCATCCATGCATCTTCCATCAATCACCCATCCTCAAAAATCCCATTTCAGAACATCTTGTAGAAATCTCTGAACATCCTGTAGAAACCCCCTGCAGACTTCCTGTAGAAGTTCATAAACACGGTTGCATGGCATCCAGACTTTGTGAAACTCTCGGAAAGAATGTTAGGGATCCCTTAGACCCTCTCTGTACCTTCCTGACCTCTTCCATGCATTTCTCCTCCTTGATCCACCTCTGCACAGTGAAAAGCTAGTTAAAAGCACATGCATGATAATTCTAATGACTTAATCAAAAATACAAAAAGATGTTTTCTTCGGATAGTGATAACTTAGACACATGCATTTTACCTTCCTAGAAGTAATGGCATCTCTTCTCGTAGTTTGCATTCTCATTTTTGCATCAGTAGGACTAGTTGGTAGAATTAGGGTTTGCTAGGGTTTGCTAGGGTTTGTATTTCTTTTTGGCTTTCAGTTTCTTTCCGCAAGTAGATTAGCTTCCTTTGAGTTAGCTTTCATCCATCAGTTAAAAAGCTTCTTCTAAGAGCTCATAGAAGTTGGCTTGAGCCCCTAGCGGACTTGTGCCAGCTGACCAAGTGACAGCTGCGGCAAGAGCTAGTACTTGTGCATACAGCACCGTCGCTTCCAAGTTTGTTACGAATTACCGGGTTGATAAAATTAAAGAAGGGAGTTCCAGGAGTTGTAGTATTATTGCTACAATACTGGGGCCCACCATCTTTTTGGCGCCGTTGCCGGGGAAGCGTCAGAGTATTGGTGATTGTTGCTTTTCTTCTATTTTCTTACTCTTGCCTTCTGCCAAGTAGTTTATTTCATTTCCATTCTGCAAAAGTAGCATAGACATTTCCTGCTTTCATAGATTAGCATTTCCCGCTTTCATAGATTAGCATTTCAATTCCACAATTTCATTTCTGCAAGCGTAGATTAGCATTTCAATTTCGCAAGCGTAGACTAGCATTTCATTCCTGCAATTTCATTTGAGCAAAATAGATTAGTCCTTTCCTGCTTTCGTTTCAATTCCGCATTTTCATTTTAGCAAGATAGTTAGTTGCAATTCAATCTATTTCAGTTTTGCAGGTAGAAGTAGAAAAAAATAAAAAATCAACCAAAAAGATTTCATTTCATGCCTTGTAGGAGTAGAGATAAGTTAGAAAAATATTTTCACAACACCCCCCTTTGCTTCACACAGCCAATCTTCTCTCTTCTTGGATGGTTGTGACTAAGAAGAACCCCTGGGTGGACATCAAGGCATATTTAAAGAACCTCTAGGGGAAAAGAAGAAGAAAACATTCCTTTGGAGCAAATGGCTACAAGTAGAAATGTTGGGAGCAACACCTTGTCCAAAGACGAATTTGAAAATCAGATCGAAGATTTCAAGAGTGATATGAGGCAATTTCTTGCCATGCAACTGGATACCTTGCGGATCCAAAAGAAGCAAGAAGAAGCCAAGAGGGCTTTGGCCATCTTTTGTCCCAGGTGCACTAGAAAGCATCCTAGGGACGAATGTCCAATGCAGTCCCTAGAAGTGTGTTTCATCTGTGAAGAATACCATCCTACGAATCAGTGCCCTTCCTTGCCTGGAATCAAAGCTGCATATCAGAGGGAAAAAGGAGCCACTGAATCACTCTACTATATGAACCAAAGGAGGCCACATGAACCTAGATCTTATCAGCAAGAAGTGCAAGGGACATCCAAGACCTATTATGACCCCTATCAAGCCACTTTCATGCCTTCTTGGGGTCCCCCTGCTCATATTTCCTGGTTCACACCTTCTCCTTGTTCCTTCATAGATCCATGTTATGCCCAACCAGCTGCTCATTCGTTTCACTCTTATGCTCAGCCACAGCCTCAATGGAATGCACCTCATCAGGGGTGGAGGCCCCAATACAACACTCCTCCTGCTTCTTTTCCTCCACCACCTGCTCATGCACAACCATCACCTCCTGCTCCACCAAGGCAACCCCAAATGCCTACCCAACCACAACCCCATCCACCTCCATCTCAATTACACACCTCCACTCAACTACCCATACCATTTCCAAAGCCATGCAATGGAGTAGCTCAACCCAATTGCAAAGCTGAGGCACAACATGTGCAAATGAATCCTTTTGAGCTCAATGATGTTCACCAAAGCTCAGGAAGAGTGTTGCAAAAGAGAGAATCTATTGACAACATTGAAGGACCAAAGGAAAAAGAAGGTTCCAAAGAGGAGATCAAAGAACCATGGGCTGCACTTGATGAAGAGAAGAGATCTAAATCAGAGATCGAGAGAGTTCCCTCATGGTTATCATCAAATCTTCCATGTATTCAAGAGAAAGATCAGCAAAAGGAGGAAGATGAGAAAGTCATGATAGAAGGTGACATGAAGAATGATCCAGATCAGCAAAAGAACCAAGGATATCAGAGCTATATTGAGATATGGTTTCAGACGGTCACTAAGTTGCAGCGGTACTCTCTTCCTCAGCTATGTTTGATCCCTTCAAGGTCAGATCATTTGGTCTCTGAGATCTGGATACCTATCAAAGCATGCATTTCGAGCCTTCACATCATTTTGTCACTAATCTCGATGTGCACATGGCTCTTATACTTCAAGTATTCTTATACTTGAAAATGATTTTGTTTTTCAAGTAGGGTAGGGTAAAAAAAAAAAAAAAAAAAAAGAGAGAGAAAAAATGAAAATAAGAAGAAAATAAAAATCTAAGGTGAAAACCTCCTCGGAGGTGCCTTAGGTTGGCTCATTGATTGAAAACCTCCATGAGGCGGTCAATGTGTTGGAAAGAAGAGAAAATAAAAAGGCAATAAGATCTTTGGGTGAAAACCTCCCTTAGAGGCGCCCAAGGCAGGCAATTAGGGTGAAAACCTCCATGAGGCGCCCTAGTTGTTTTTCAAAAAAAAAAGCAAAAGAGAAAAAGAAAAATAAAAATAAAACTAATTCCATTGGCTAATTGCAGGTTGCAAGAAGGACGTTTCATGACAGGAGGAGCACTCAAATCAAGGTTAAAGGAATTTTTCTTGTGCCTTCTACAGGAATCTCTGTATTTCTACAGGAAACATCCTGTAGAACCTTTGGACGAACCAAATTCAAGTCTAAAATGGAATCTGATGGTGGGAATCTGTTGATTAGGCCTACAAGCACTTGTGTGTCCATCCCTTTCCTTTCTCCATCATTTTTTCCACCTCATTGTGCTTCTCATTGTGCTTCTACAGGAACTTCCTGTAGAAATTGTGGGAAACTAGACATGGATTTCAAAAAGTGGTTTGGCGAACATGGTAGCTTCCTCGAGGGTTCAGAATTCCTCATGCAATCTTCCAACTCCTCCTCCATCATCTCCATACCTGCATCACAGCCCAAGCTCAGTTTTTCCTTCCATGCAACCACTTGCAAAAAGCCTTGAAGCAAAAAGACATAGAACAAATTTTTTTTTTTGCCATAACTTGAAAACCATGCATCCATTTGACAAACCGTTTTAAGGGGAATTGTACAAGGGTGATGGCAACATGCTTGAGTAGTTTCAGCCAATTCCGGTGCACGGTTTCCAAGAAATCAGCCTCCATCACCATCAGCCATTTTTGCGTTTTCTCCATATCCGTGCATCCATTTTAAAACCTGTTTCATGGGGAGATGCACATGGGTGATAGTAGCCTACCCCAGCAGTTTCAGCCGATTCCGATGCACGGTTTCCGAGAAATCGATCTCTGAAATCTTCAGCCATTTTCCATTTTTCTCGAAATCCGTGCATCCATTGATCACGATTTTGCTATGGGAGATGCATCATGATGATAGAAACATGCTCAGCAAGTTTCAGATCAATCCGCTTTACCGTTTGGGAGAAATGGCGAAAACAAGTTCTGGTTCTGTGACATTGCAGCAGCAGCAGCTTGAACGTGCAGATCTGAACGTGGAAACAAATGCATGCAGCTTAGATCTGGTCAGAGGACACCTACACAAGGAAAAGCAATCAAAAATCAACAACCAATCCCTCATGCAACCAAAGGATCCAAGTATGCAGCAGCAGAACATGAGCATGCAGCAGCAAAAAGCTTCACAAGCAGCCGTTCGACTTGCGGGTACGTGACTAAACTTGTTCCTCTGTTTGCATAGATCTAATCTAAAGCATTGCATGAATGAATGAGATGGTGAGATTCAGTTAGAAAGGTAGCAAGTCTGATTGCACTCATCCAGGGATCATCAACGCATGTGTGTAGTCAGTCACGGGGAATTAAAAATTAAAAAAAAAAATAAAATAAAATAAAAACAGACAGTGGTAACTCCAGTGCAACTGATTAACGGAAAGAGGCCATGCAGCTCATCACAGCACTGCCGTCTGCATGTGGCCACGTACGCTTGGCCACTGCACTCCCTCACCATGAATCACGCCAAAATTAAATGACGCTCGGCTGACTCTCACACCCTCTGTTCAACTGCAGTTACAACTGGAGCACGTATCCACCACTTCCAGATCAGTTAACCAATGGTCCTCTACAAGTTTTCTTCCTGATTTCTTAGATTTCTGTCGTTTTTAAAAAAAATCTCCCACCTATCACAATCTACAGGCGTTTCTACAGGAAGACAGAGGACTGTTTCTACAGGAAGCCAGCGAACTGTTTCTACAGGAAGTTTGAAAAGAGGGAGGCCAAAGGAGAAATCGGCCGAGATTTTAGCCAAGGAGGCCACCAGGGCCATCAAAGATGAGGAGAGAGATTGGTTGCTCAGAGGATGAGCAACACTTTCAGTAGGGGGGTGATGATGAAGCCCAAAAATGGACAATTATTTGGGCTCATTCAACCTCCTAATTTGACTTAATCCACCATTCTCATTAGTTTATTGCATGTTTTTGATTATATTTATGTTAATAGAGTGAATTTGGTTAGTCATTATGCCAACAAGTCTAATGGGTGCTTTGTGTAGCCTTTTTGGTCAACTTGGAGACAAAATTGAAGGTCTTAATGAGCACTTGGCAGCCAAATTCGTGGGAGAACAAGCTAGAGGATTTGTAGGAAGGTGTCCCCTTCATTTATGGGCCCTTGCCTCGAATTCTCCACCATCAGCTCGGAGTTCAAGGGCCACCGAATCAATCAGCACAAGGGCAACCAAGCAAGTCAAGTAGGACTGCTGTTAACTCCAAGTCTTGGGCAGCCGAGTCCCTAAATTTTAGGAGGACTGTTGGGTCCTCAAATTGTATAAATAAGAAGGCTTAGGGCCTCATTTTGGGTTAGCCAGTTAGTCATTTTGTTAGCCAGTGGATGTTAGCTAGTTAGCCAGTAGATAGTAGCTAGTAGTTAGTCATTTCATAGCCTTGTTGTAGTCATTTTGTAATTCAATTTGTAGGCAATAGACTAGCTTTTCTCTCAGCTCATTCTCAAGCTCTCCTTGTGGACAGTTTTGATGTAACTCTTCATTCTTGATTAATAAAGATGAATCCAGCTTTTCACCAGCTCGAAATCTCTCTTGGGAGGTTGTAGCTCTTGGGGTTGGACCCATCTCAAGCGCCCAGTACCTCCCCTATTTATCTTTATGTGTGTTTGCTGCGTTCTTAAAATAAAATATGCTCTTTAGATCTTTCTTTGTTATTTTGGTTGTTTTTGTTGGTTAAAGTAGCTTTTTATGTTTGGGAATCGATTGGTAGGAGTTTGTCATGCATTTAGATCTTTCAGAATGTTCTTGCTCACGTGATGTATATGGTTCTCTTTCCAAACGAGGCTACTGTTCATTCATTTCATTGACAGTTAGATTAAGTTAGCTAGGACTTAGTTTGTTTGCAAGAATTCATTGATTCGGTTGAATGTGCATTGTGCAGGGCATCTCTATCACTCACTCACATGGTCAAGCTTCATCAGAGCCATCTTATTCATCCCATATCTAGGCTTCTCGCTTCACACCCATCCTCTTGCCCATGTAACCCTACCTTCTTCTCCATTGTTGTCTCAACTACCTTAAAGCCAGATCAGCCTTCCCCATATCATCAAACCACTCCATCCATCAGTTCTTGGGTCACTTCAGACCCCCATCCTACCTCCATAACCATCCATGCATCTTCCATCAATCACCCATCCTCAAAAATCCCATTTCAGAACATCTTGTAGAAATCTCTGAACATCCTGTAGAAACCCCCTGTAGACTTCCTGTAGAAGTTCATAAACACGGTTGCATGGCATCCAGACTTTGTGAAACTCTCGGAAAGAATGTTAGGGATCCCTTAGACCCTCTCTATACCTTCCTAACCTCTTCCATGCATTTCTCCTCCTTGATCCACCTCTGCACAGTGAAAAGCTAGTTAAAATCACATGCATGATAATTCTAATGACTTAATCAAAAATACAAAAAGATGTTTTCTTCGGATAGTAATAACTTAGACACATGCATTTTACCTTCCTAGAAGTAATGGCATTTCTTCTCGTAGTTTGCATTCTCATTTTTGCATTAGTAGGACTAGTTGGTAGAATTAGGGTTTGCTAGGGTTTGTATTTCTTTTTGGCTTTCAGTTTCTTTCCGCAAGTAGATTAGCTTCCTTTGAGTTAGCTTTCATCCATCAGTTAAAAAGCTTCTTCTAAGAGCTCATAGAAGTTGGCTTGAGCCCCTAGCGGACTTGTGCCAGCTGACCAAGTGACAGTTGCGGCAAGAGCTAGTACTTGTGCATACAACACCGTCGCTTCCAAGTTTGTTACAAACTACCGGGTTGATAAAATTAAAGAAGGGAGTTCCAGGAGTTGTAGCATTATTGCTACAATACTGGGGCCCACCAATAGGATTGAAAAGTACATATTTGTTGGATATAATGAAGAATCCAAGGCTTAAAATTTGTACAATCCTTGTACCAGGATAAAAACTTATTTGAAGAGATGTTAAATTCCTTAAATATCAAGCATGGAATGATCAAGATAAAGGGACAAACAAGAATCAAATTTCTCCACATGCATTTGAAATACGTGATGCAAGAAAAGTAGAAAATCCACTACAAGGATTTCCATACCTACAAGTTCTAGATGAAGATGCAAACCAAGGAAGATAGAGTGTGCATAGTCCATCCTCAAGCAATGAAATTTAATTCACCATTCCATAGAAAACAAGAAGTTTTAGAGAGATTTATGAATAACTAGGTAATGAAAAGGTACATTTTCTTTACTGTATTTCCATCCAACACATTTTGAAAAAACATTAAAAAAGAAAGAATGGGTTGAAGCTATGAATGAAGAAATTGCAGCCATAGAGAGGAATGATACATGGAGTCTTGCAAATCTACAAGAACAAAAAAAATCATTAGAGTCAAATGGGTCTACAAGACCAAGGTTAATGAAAAGCGGGGAATTGAAAAGCATAAAGGTATATTGGTACAAAAAGGCTTTGCATAAAATCCTGGACTAGATTATGAAGAAACCTTCAACCTAGTAGCAAGATTGGAAACTGTGAAAACAATATTAATAATATCAGTAAAGAATCATTGGCTAGTTTATTAAATGGATGTCAAATCAACATTTTTAAATGATATCTTAAAGGAAGAAGTTTATGTAGATAAACCTCCAGCATATGAAATCAAGGGTCAAGAACATAAAGTTTAAAGGTTGCAAAAGGCTTTTTATGGTTTCAAACAATCCCTCAAAGTATGGTACAATATAATTGATTCATATATGATCAACAAAGGATTCAAACACAACAATAATGAACCCATTCTATATATTAAAACAAATATGCAAGGTAATATTATAATTTTTTATATTTATTTAATGATATGGTTTACATAAAAAGTTTACAGCTTGAAGGTTTTAAAACAACCACGGTGAAGGAATTTGAGATGACCAATCTTGGTCACATGGAATATTTTCTTGGAATAAAAGTTGAATAGGTTGAAAAGGAATCTTCAATCTTAAAAAAAGTATATGCAAAGGATAAATTTTGACAAGATTCAAGGTGAGTGTATGCAATCTAACATAAACACCAATTTTCCTGGGAACCAAGCTAAGCACAGATGACAACATTCTGGCAATTAATTCCTCTTTATATAAGAAGCTAGTAGGAAACCTGATGTATCTCATAGAAACGAGGCCTGACATAATGTATTTAACCAGTATTATATCCAGGTTCATGGAGTCACCAAAAGAAACTCATTGGAAATCTTGAGTTGAAGATCACTCATTTCATCTTTTGCACTACAAGTGGAGTAGACATGCCCAAAGCCAACTATTTGCTAACAAAGCTTCTTAACTTATTCCCTAGTGTTAAGAGAGTCATGATTTACCAACAAGGATGCTTTATCAGAGGGACCAATCTCTACATGGATGAAGATATGGTTGAGAGCAATCGAGGAGTTCGTATTTCAGTCATCTTCGATGAAATCATGGTTGTTACATTCTGTGACCCCTCTAAAACTCACCTCAATAGTATGGTTAGGTACTATATCTTTGACAACAGTGTAGCTACCCTCATTGTTGGAGTTGATCTCATATCTCAAGTGGAGAAACCCTCTTTCAGGCTGATATGGAAAACTAATATGGATATTTAACTTGATTGGTTTGCAAAATTACTTAAGTGTAAATGAGGAATTAACTTAATCAATGCTTAGGAACAATCATAAAGTTGAAAATGAAGCAATAATAGTAGAATATAGAGAATTAAATATAACATGTAATTCACCCAATGTTTGGGCTACATCTCTAGGTCCAACTTTCAACTAGGGACTGCTTCTATTAGCCTAAAAAATTGACGTTACATCAAGCATCAAGCCTTCAACCAACATAAAAAATTATATGTCTCTACTAGAAGGTGAGTGGGTTTCCCAGAACCACAACTGCCTCCAAAATATACTCCAAATTTGAGTTACAAATCCACCTTTTACAAACTACGTAGAGCTAATTATAACTTAAAATAGTTAAATCAAAGTTCTTTGTGAAAATCCTCTTCATGGCACAATGGAAAAACATTGATATATTTAAATGTTGGGGCGCTAATCAACTCGAGGTCAAGCCTGCAACATTGCGCTCCCTTCAACAATTTACATATCAAAACCAATTTTGATTTCCATACCAATCAAGGTGTCTAATCTTGGTTTATTGATTAGAAGATTGTTGCAAGTCATTTCTTTCTTGTGCGAGGTTCTAGGTTCGAGCTCATAGACTTTCACATTTGGAAATTTGTTATAACAAAGGTTTAAATTTAGTGCTTGGTGAAGGTTTCAGTCGATATATGGCTAGCACAATGGTTATGTTCATTTTTTGGTAACTTGGTGGGAGCTCAGTGATTCGACTCATGTTGACTCCATTTTGTGTTAAGCAACACTTTATATAGAAGTTCCACACATATGTTATTGAGTACCATCGAGCGGTCCAATGGTCATTGATGTGATTGCCCTCATCAAGATTCGCAGTTTGATTCACTTCTTGACCTTTCTACAACTACTTGATGGAACCTTCTTAGCCAATCGAAGGCTCCACATGGCAGCATATGGTTGGTCCACATCCTTCTACCTACTCAACACTACCAAATCAGCTTGTTAATTTGGATGCCATATCACTTTGCCATGTCATTAGCCCATGTCGTGTGCCACCTTCTAATTGGGCCACCTATCTACCATGTTGGCATAATCATTCTGCCATGTCAACAATACGTCATCTACCACATTAGAGCCAAGTCATTTTTCATATGGTAAACTACCATGTGTCCAATGTTTTTTCTCCCACATGTTCTGTATGAATGCCACTTGTCACTCTATATGGTTTCCACATGTCCTTTAAGGAACTGCCGTGTGGCACACCTCTAACCCCATTTTTTCTTGTCTTACAAAAACTTGAAAACATCATATTTTCCTCATATGGAGTTTGTTTAAGTCCATTCAAGTGGTGTTATAAAGTTCTTTTTGAGCACTATGCAATGGAAACCTTTGCATCAAGTTTTGAGACCTTCAAATTTTGATATATTCTGGATTCTCTAGTATCAACTTCTAAGACAATACTTCCCTATGATGATAGAGCCATTGAGGTAGATCTCACCTTCCATCTTCTTAAGGAAATTCTAGGACTTATCTCCAAGAACATATAAACAAGTCTAGTTGAGGCCTTTCAGTAGTTTAGAATCTCTGACAATAACTAACTATCTTGAATCATGATTGAAGTAAGTATCTTCTAAGCAAGGGAGGATCAAAGAAGTAGGCTTCGACAAACATCGATTGGATAAGTTTCACAATTGTGTGGTCCCTCTTGGTAGGATGTTGTCTAATGATGAAATTGACTCTTCTTCCATTACATTACATGGTCTAGATGGGGACAACAAAGAGTGAGAGCGAGGGAGCTCAGTCAAATCAGTGCTTGTAGTAATCCAAGGTTATCCTCAATAGGCTGTGTTGAATCAGAATGATGGAGCAATGGAGCAAACGTGAGAAATGAAATGGTGAATGAAGCAATAAAATGGACTAATAAAGAGATTGGAACTTTTTATCATATTAATTTATTAATAAAAAAGTTCATAACATGTAAGATTAAGGTTTCAAATTAATCTGAATCTTTTATGGTAAGCATCAACAAAAAAAATATTTAAAGAAATTAAATCTCCCTTATCCACCTTTTTTTCCTTAAATTAAATTAGAATTATAAAAACCTCACTACAATATCAAACACTTATTACCAAATAATATTTAAAAAATATATCATTATTATAAAAAATCCTTTTATAGCATTATTTTTTTAATTGTATATCATTTCTCACACTATGTTCTCAAATCATCATAACTATGTACTCACATACCTATGTAAGAGAAAATTATTAAACCATCACAATAAAAATGAAACATGTATGTGTTTTAAGCTTCATAACATTAAATCGAGAATCATTTTAAAAGCATCTCATTTTTGAAGTATAAGATCTGTTCCTCCCACAAATGAGAAATGGAAAATTAATAAAACTATTTGGATAAAAAATTACTTGCTATCAACCTGTAGGGGTATTCAAAAGAATCTTACAATGATTTGATATTTCAATTTTTTTAACATAGAAAGTTAGCGAGGCGATTCAAAGTGATACGATGAAAGATGATATTAATTAATAAAATTAAATACGTTGATATGATGGCAGTAATCCCGGAAAAAGGTAGAAAGTTAACAAGGTGATTCAAATTGATACGATGAAAGATGATATTAATTAATAAAGTTAAATACGATGATCGCAGTAATCCTCGAAAAAGGTAAAATTCAATTTTTTTTTTGCTGATATATTCGGCCGGTTATTGCATTGAGAAGTTTGTTATAATTTAATAAGAGATGTGTAAATGTAATATAAAAAAGTGTGATGAGCTGAAAGGGGAGGATGGCGAGCACGCGTACGGGGCTAGGCTGAAGGGTTCTTCGCTATCGACTGCAGAACGAAGCGGCTAGGGTTTCGCATACCTATCTCGACCTGTTTTACCGCAGCGGTCACCGTCTGGGTCTTTACTGCAACAGCATCTCCATCGGATTCTCCACCAGTCGTTTTCGGTCGCCGTTCAAGAGACAGTTATGGCTGACATGGAGCTAGAGGCGGTGGACTACACGGAGGATCCTTCGCCGGACAAGGCTATTTTCGGCAACCCTAGCTTCGCCGCTCGATCACGTTTTGCGCCGTCTACATCTTCTACTGCTCCGGATCCACTGCAGCAACTGCCCTCCGTCTCGCTGACCGCTCATCGAACCCCTCAGACTTCTGCAGGTACTTACCCTATCGAATCTCCGCCATTTGAGGTTCCCCCGCTCTCGCCGGGCTCTCTGCATTTCTTGGCCACTCATACGCCCCCTTCGCCCTCTTTTGATCCGCTGGCCCCTCCTCTTCTTTCGGTGCCCTCCCCCCCTCCGTCGGTTCCCCCTGCATCTCATCCCTCTGTTTCGGGAGTCCGCCCCTCCGGATGCTTTGAAACCCCTGCTGTCAAAGTCCGGCCTGCAAAACCCCCATCCCTGGATGGTATCACCAATCCCCTGGTCGACCATCCGTCGGCTCCCCGCACCTGCAAAAAGAAAATCAAGTGTGTAAAGGCTACAGCCAAGGACATCTCCATCAAGTTCGACGAATCGAAGCCCCTCAGAGAATACATGGACATTGCAAACACTGTGTTGGTAGGGCACGTAAGGGGAAGGACATACTCGGTGAAGCGGCTCACACAATGGGTAAAGGAGATCTGGGGCGGAGTTCTTTTCGATCTACCTGTGGTCCATGTCCTACCCAGAGGATGGTTCTCCCTTCATTTCTCCAAGGAAAGTCACACAAATTTGGTTTTGGGCAGATACTGGCATATTGAAATGGCCCCGGTCCTCCTCAAGAGATGGAGTCCCCTCTTCGACCCAGAACGGGAACAGATCGGAGCCGGACCAATTTGGGTACGCCTACCAGGACTACCATTGCCGTTTTGGGCCGAAGAAGTTTTCATTAGGATCGGAAATGCCCTGGGGACGTATCTGGATTACGATCGCACATATGTTGAATCTGGGAACCGAACCCTAGCACGGATATTGGTCCATCTAGACACCCGTGAAGGACTTGAGGAACAGATCACTCTACAATGGGGAAGGTGTATCAGAGTGCAGTTATTGGACTATGAAGGAGTCCCCTTCCGCTGCAGACGATGCCACAAAGTGGGACACCTTGCGAAGGACTGCCCACTCAACAAGAAAGCAGAAGATACTCCGAGAGGAACCCCGGCTCCAACCAGGACGGCATCTCCCATTACCTCTCGTCCTACCTCTTCGGGACCGCCCCCACCGTCAACATCTCCTGTGCTCGATCCGGGACTTCGGCAGCCCTCGCCGCCAAAGACCAGGGCACGCTCGGCAGCAGAAGCGGGTACGGTCTCGGGCTCTCTTTACCCTCCCCTGCTTTCTACTTTTGATGTTATGAATGAAAATGGATCCTCCTCACAGACTTCCATGATTCACTGTGCACTAACATCTTCCCCCCTTATCTGCACCACTGATCCCATCATATCCACCTCCTCCCCCGTGGCTTGCTCCTCCCTGTCCCCCTCGGAGCCCTCCCCACCTCATTCATATTTTCTCCGGTCAAGGACTCTTGCCAAAGAGCCTTCTATCAGACATTCGGGTTTGGGCATTGCGATACCTGAGGGGGGATCCTTGAACACCAGAGGGAGAAAATCCCATCTCTCAAAGGCTATCAAACAAGCCGGGGCAGAGGTTGTTTCTGGCCGGCAATCGACCATTGACGGGGTCCTTAGAGCAGGACACACCCCGAGAGGTGTTCCCCCATGAAGTGCCTATCCTTCAACTGCAGAGGACTGGCTAGTTCCTCCAAGAAACTAGCCATGAAGCGGCTCATTGAATCTGATCCTATCGATATCATCATGCTCCAAGAGACGCTCTATACCGCAGATCAGATTACTCGGGCCATGCAAGCCCTGACCCAAGGCTGGTTATACTCTGCCATTGATGCCGATGGCTGATCTGGAGGTCTGGGCATTGGTATCAACCCTCGATCCATTAAGGTGGACTCGACTTGGGGAGGAGCGGGGTTTTTAGGGCTTGACATATTCTCTGCTGAACTTGGTATGAACCTCAGAATGGTCAATGTATATGCTCCCTGCTCCCAGAGAGAATCGTTCTGGCAGCATCTACTACATCTCTCTATGATGAATGAAGACCGGGTTATTATCGGAGGAGACCTTAATTTCTCTCTGGGTTTCAGGGAGTCATGGGGCTCGGCAGCACAATTTGACCCTATTACCGACTATATGAACAATCTGCTTGAGCAAACAAATTTTATGGATATCCCCATGCAGCGACTTCTACCCACATGGAGGAATCGGAGGGTTGGGGATGCTGCGCTTGCCCGCAGACTTGACAGATTCCTTATGAAGGAGGCTCTCCAACAGCGCTTGCAACTCTACAGACAATGGGTTGGCTCGGGGGGATTGTCGGATCACACTCCAATATACCTGGAGATTCAGGGTCCTTTCAAGAAACCCAAGGCACCTTTCAAATTTAATCATACCTGGCTGAAGGATCCATCATATGTCAAGATGATATCGGATTACTGGACCTCTCACCCTATCAATGACACAGAATCTCTCGCAAAAGGGTTCTGCAGGAATCTCTCTGAAATAAAACATTTATCTATTGTTTGGGCAAAGGAGAAACAGGATCGAGACTCGGCCCAGCTTGCCCATATTGAAGCTGAATTAAGCTCTCTCACCGACGAAAGAGGGCTAGGGTTCATAACAGCAGCAGATAAATGCAGGCTAATTGAATTGGAGAATCAAAAAGTAAAAATCCTCAAAGAGAGAGAGGAATCCATTAGACTGAGGAGTAGGGCATTATGGATTCAAGCTGGGGATGAAAACTCGAAGTTCTTTCATAGTTATGCCAAGAGCAGGAAAGTAGCAAATACTATCTGGAAGCTCCCTACCCCGGATGGTGAGATCGCAGATACTTTTAACAAGCTCGCTCATCTGGGCACCACTCACTTCAGGGATCTATATAAGTGTCCATGGGAAGCTAATCTACCTGATATCATTAATGTGGCAAATCACTTCCCGAGATTTGTGGAGGAAGAAGACGTGGAGGCTCTAAATGACCCGGTCTCGGCAGAGGAACTGGAAGGAGTGCTGAAATGGTTCAAAAAAGACAAGAGCCCTGGCCCGGATGGATGGACCATTGAATTTTACTTAGCCTTCTATGATGTCCTGGGACAGGATCTACTGGGGGTGGTCGAGGAGAGCAGGACATCGGGTTCCATCTATCATGCCATCAATTCTACTTTCATTGCTCTTATCCCAAAATCTGATTCCCCGGTATCCTTCGATGATTACAGGCCTATCTCCTTGTGCAACTGCCTCTATAAAATCATTTCTAAGACCATTGCAAATCGTCTTAGACCTATTCTCTCCAGATCCATTGCCCCGCAACAATTTGCTTTCCTTGAATCTAGGCAGATCCACGAGGCCATTGGTCTCGCCCAAGAAGCTATTCACTCCATTTGGTCCAGGCATCTAAAAGCCATTCTCCTCAAAATTGACCTCTCTAAAGCCTTCGACCGGGTCAGCTGGCTCTATATAAAAATGATCCTCATCCACCTGGGTTTTCCTCACGCCTACATCTCTTGGATCATGGCCTGTATATCCTCCCCTTCCTTCAGTATCCTCATTAATGGCTCGGCCTCCCCTTTTTTTCACTCTGAAAGGGGATTGAGACAGGGCTGTCCCCTATCGCCCCTACTCTTCCTCTTGGTCATGGAAGGTCTCAGCCACCTCATGGACTCTGCAAAAAGGGTTGGAGATGTAGGGGGCCTCCGCATATCCGACCTATGCGCTCTCACTCACCTGCTCTTTGTGGACGACGTTCTCATCCTACTTGATGGCAGTGTTCGAGACTCTCGGACCTTCTCAAAGATCCTTCAACTATTCTCTGCCGCTACAGGTATGCTACCAAATCAGTTGAAATCAACCATCACTTGTACTCGCACTTCTGTACAGGAATCCCGGCTAGCCCTTCAGGTATTCCCCTACAATGTCCTCCCTCTGGATAGAGGGCTCAAATACCTAGGGTTCAAGCTGAAGCCTACTTGTCAAAGGATAGCTGATTGGGTCTGGTTGGTAGCCAAATTGGAAAAAAGACTTACAGGCTGGAGCTTCCGATGTCTCTCTAGGGCTGGCAGATTGGTGCTCATTAAATCTGTGTTAGAAGCTACCCCGGTATTCTGGATGGCACTTGCATGGATACCGAGGAATATCCTAGGACGACTTCAGCAGCTGTGCAACCGATACCTCTGGAATGGGAGTCAGGATAAAAGAATCTTTGCTTGGATTAGCTGGAGGAAAATATCTTTGCCCAAAAAATGGGGAGGATGGGGCCTCAAAGACCTTCCTGATTTCGCTATGGCACTAGCTGCCAAGATGGGATGGACCTTATTAACCAGCCAAAACCTATGGGCACATGTATCCTATCACAAATATATATGGCCCCAGAACATTATGGATTGGGCTAGATTACCAACTTGGTCATCGAAGGGATGCTCATCAACCTGGAAGGCCTTGATACACTCCCTTCCCCTCATTCGAGATAATCTTGTGTGGAGAATTAATGATGGCTCGTCGGGCAGGATTGGCCTGGATCCGTGGATCAACAGTGGGGGCAGACACATCCTCAACCGTGATCTCATTACACATCTTCATAATCGAGACATACGGAACTTTGCTCATATCGCCGACCAGCTACGCACAGACATATTTTCCCAAGCTTGGAAATCGGCCCAGCAACTCGATCTCCCCCCACAATGGCATCAGGAATGGAATGACTATATCACTGCATTATCAGAATCCCATATTCGCATCAAACAAGGTCCTGATGAACTCATTTGGTGTATGGCGGATCATGGTATATACGCTCCAAAGTATGGATACAGAGCACTCATCTCTCACCGAATACCTGATCCAATACCCTCGTGGTGGCATATCATTTGGAAGCTAAAGGCTCCACCACGTTCCAGACTATTTTTCTGGTGCGCCCTCAAAGGTATCGTCCCCACGGGCGAACATCTCACCCGCAGATCCATCTATGGTCCTTCCTGGTGTACATTTTGCAAGGCTGCATCAGAGACCTCAGATCACATTTTTCTACACTGTCCTGCTGTACACACCCTATGGACCAACATATGCACTCAATTGGGCATAGCAGGGAATTGGAATGGGGACGATCTATCGGGTGCTTGGACTGCATGGACTCACAGTCACCCGGGCTCCAAACTCTTAAATCTCCCCCTCGTGGCAACATGGTATACCTGGCTTGCGCGGAACCGTGTTATATTTGAGGATCAAACAGTATCTTGGCCCCGGATAGAAGCTACCATCATCGCCGCGTACCAAGAACTACCCGACCCTCCTCCACCTTGAACCAGGTCGATTCAGCCCATGCCCAATATTGACATATCGACCCCGTGGGCCTTCTTCGACGGGGCAGCTAACCAATCGGGATGTGGAGGTGGTTTCGTGCTGCACATAAATGAACATCACAGATATCTTGTTAAAATGGGATTCGGCAGGGGATCTAATAACTTTGCTGAGCTTTCTGCCATCAGGAATCTATTACATTTTGCTTTAACACATCAGCTTTCAAATCTCAACATTTTTGGGGATTCAATGATGGTCGTTAACTGGATCAATAATGTCACTACATGTCATGCACACACACTTAGCAATATATTACATGATGCTCTCACACTCAAAGCAACATTTAATCATTTCTCTTGTTTACACATTTACAAAGAACATAACAGCGAGGCCGACAAATTATCCAAAGAGGCCTCGATACTTCCCAGAGGCGAATGGCTAATTGTGGAGCAGAATGGAGCTGAAGAACACAGGTTCTACCACAGGCCATACATAGACCAGCGAGAACAGAGGGACAACAGTCCCGATAGCTGACAGTAATGGATAGTATATTTTGACATGATGGAACTGTACATAACTATGGTTATTTTTTGTATATGGATCCTTTGTGAACTCGAATAGGCTAGAACAGCCAGACATATACATGTACCTAGCTCAATTTTGAAATGTGCTCTGATACAACACCCTGTGAGGTGAATTTTGTATGAACATCACAGCAATGCCAATGGCATCTACTATATGTAATTTTCTAATCTTAATGAAAATTACTGATTTTTCCAGTGGAAAAAAAATATAAAAAAGTTTATAATAAGAAGTTTAATAGGTTTATAATAATAAGAATATATATATAATCATGGCGAGATGAGATCTACATCGACTGATCACACTCCATCTATTATTTATTTAACTTAAACTTCGTTGGTTAATTGAGTATGGATGGCCATAGAGTAGATACCTTCTTATAAAGACGGGTCAACGAGGTAACTTCTTACACAGGATTGGTCATTACTATTTCAAATCTATTGACCAACAAATATGTCATTGCATTCATTGTAATATAGTTGGCAAAATAGTCGAGTATTTCTCTTGCAATAACCACTCTCAAAAAGCGTTGCCTTCTATACTTTTCTATAATTGATTAATACAGATCAGACCACATAAGGAATGTAACGACAAAGAAAAACAATGGCTACAAAAGCATTTGAAAATAATTTAACATTTGAAATAATTTTTAGCGGATTTTGTAATGGTAATGTTTTTTTTTGTTTTTTTTTTTTTAATGGGAGGTGTTTTAATATTAATATTGAATATATATATGATATTATTATTAATAGTATAAGAAAGATATGTAAGTATAATGTAAGAAAGTGTGTTAATATTTTTAAATGTCAGTTTAATATGTTTATAATAATCAAATCAATATATATGTGTATATGTCATTAAACATCTAAGAAATCTTAAATGGAATGATAATGAGGATAAAGATAAGTTTGGAATCCATTGTGGTAGTTGTATCTTGGTCATGCGATACGGATGTGATGGTCTCTGAGCCATATTTAAGTGATATATTTCGTTTTTTGTGTTGAAGAGGAGGGCCCTTGTAGATATTAATTATTAGGCTTTGACAACAATCATTTTTCTTTTTCTTTTCATTTGATAGATCCATGGTTAAGTTTATTTGTTGAAGAGGGAAGGAAGGGAGGTAAGTAGAAAGACATACAGAGAGAAAGGTGGACAGAGAGAGGGGGAGTGATAAGGGAGAGATGGAGAGAGTGGATAAGGAGAGAAAGAGAGAGATAGATAGACATATATGGAGAGATAATGTGTATATTTGGGGTGAGATAAAGAGACAAAAAAGGAGAGAGATGGAGATAGAGATATAGATAGAGGGGGAGCGAGCGAACAAGAGAGAGAGTGTGTGTGTGTGTGTGTTTTTTGGGGGGGACAGGGTTCGCAGGGAAGGGGGTGAGATAGAGAGGCAAAGGAGGAGAGATGGAGGGATATATATATATATATATATATATATATAGAGAGAGAGAGAGAGAGAGAGAGAGAGAGAGAGAGAGAGAGAATGTTATTCACTGAAACATATGCATGGGTTTCAGTGTAGATGTTGGTTCCTAATCCTATTTAATTGATTACATTGGATGCATTTATTAGATGCATTGATTTCAAAGTAGATGTTGATTTCGAATACTATTTGATTGCTTACACTAATGCATTGATTTCTAATTTTATTTAAAGCTTGCACTAGATGCATTAGTGTAGATAGATATTGATTTCTCATTTAATATAACTAGATGTATGATGTACATTAGTTTCAAAGTAATTAAATTAATATTGTGCATTGGATTTAGTGTAAGCACAAAATATTATTAACCATTGCATTGGTATTTGTGTTACAATAATTCAACCATAAATAAAATTTGTTTTTCATCTTAAATAAAATGTTCATTTACTTGAAATGTTTTCTTTTTGAGAGTGTAAACTATTTGTGATTGATTATATTCTTATTATTCCCATTTTCTATCATTCAACATTGTTAGTCACTTTGCATTTAAACAAGGTAATAGAAAAAAACTACAATTGAAACTTATTTGGGGTTTAACACCCCATAAGTCACAATCTTGGAGAGCAAGAGAGACAAGGTATGATGTTTACTACAACATCCTGAGTTAAATATTTAAATGATCTATAGTTTCAACTAGGGTTGCAAACTAATAGGTGTGACAATAAGAAGAAAATAATTTGAGATTAACCACAATGAAGCCTATTTGTAATTTACTAGATTCTTATTATTCACATTTTCTATCATTCAACATTGTTACATTGTCACTTTGCTTTCAAAATTTTTATTTCATCATTTTTCATCATCCAAGTTACTAACAATCAAATTAAAATGACCATATTAATCTTAGACATATTAAGCATATTTAAAATGATCATAATAAGTAAATATTAAACAAATTTTCCATAGACCACTGAAACCCGCATACATCTATATTAACCTTGGATCTATCAAGTGATAATAAAGATTAAATATTTCAATGTGCAAACCTTTACTCAAATTTTGCACCCAATAAAAAAATTTGTACCTTAAGAGATTTGATCCCTCTTGATATTCAATAAATCCAATATTAAAATAAATCTTTAGTATCATAATATATTTTATAGTAAAAATTTAAATTTAAATAAATTCAACATTTTCACCCGTCATTAAAATAATCCCAGTCTACTTCCCATTAAATAAAGATTCCTTAACTCTACTTACTTCCATTAAAAATGATGCTAAATGAATATGGTTGCTTAGTTGTTTATCTTGTATAAGTGACTTTCCTCTTTGGAAGCTTTTTATTATTTCATTAAAAAAGGAAAGGAGACATATTATTGAGGAAGTCGCTACTCGTGTTTTGCTTTCTTGTAGAGAATAAAATTTGTAATCAAATACCGTTGAACATAATCTATCATGTGTTCTCTACTCAATTTATTTGACATAGTATTATCAAAGCCAAAGCTAATGGTGACACTAAGGAAGATCTTAAACAGTAAAAGAAATCTTAAACCGTACTTATTTTAAGATCATTTAGTTTGGAATTCGAAAAGAATTTGATAGGAAAAATTGTTCCAGCTAGAAAATGTAATGTAATGAAAACATGTTGCCATGTCTGAAATGAAATCATCGAAAATGCACTCCAGCAACAAAAATACATAGTGTAAAAATATATAATTTTGATAATAAAAAGATATGGTATTGATAGTTTAGAGATTAAGTAAAAAAAATTTAAGTAACATTTTTCTCAAAGCAATAAGTGTAATTCCATCAAAATCAAAATCAGATTAAAAAGTGATAATAATAAAAACTTAAATTAAAAACAATATGAAAACATAATTTCAAATCCAAGTTACTAATGATACAACGCCCGCAGATAAAGCCACCGGACTGCTGATTATACAATGGCAACCGATAGTATTTTATTTAAGCAAAAAGAAATTATTCCTTCATGCTTTCAAACGTGGATTTCCTATTGGAATCCGAATCTGAATCTGAATCTAACTGTGTATCATAGACATACATTTGGATGAGGTGTGCAATAAATTAATGAAAAGAGAGGAATGATATAATTATGAGGCGCCCCTGTTGATCATTTCCATGTAGCGGACAAGAGAGTCTTCCTTCTGCAGCCTCATCTCGGTATTGAATTTCTCAATGAACGCCTCCACCCGTTTGTTCAGTTCATCCACCCCAACATGACAACTTTCCCTCTTCAAGCTTCCCCCGGACCTCCTTACTCCACTACACGGGAGCGCTGAAGATTCTTCTTCACTGCCCCGCCTGACAGAAGGGGAAGAATGATCGATTCTTGATTCATCCGGGTTGTTGGGGTTTGGACGGAGATGCCTCGTAAGAGGGGGATGACGCCCCTCTGTGATTTTTTTCCACACCGATTCAAATGTTTCCTCCTTGTGTTTCTGGCTCACCCGTAGAGATTTGCAGGCGCTTTCGTGCACGTTCACCTTTCGACGAGTGAAACGAGCAGAAGCCAACATTTTATTAGACTCATCATCGGCTCTTGCGATAACCACAGCAGGTCTCCATGCCGCTGCTTCTAAAGAATTCGTGCCTTTTTCCACTTCCAACAAGCGGGTCGTATATCCGCTCTCCATTACTTCAGCTTCTTCACAGTCATTGTGAATCGTTTCATTCTCAGATTCTGGGGCCGAGTCCTCGCGGCATCCGCTGATTTCCTGGACTAATTCCGAGAAACGGCGATGGTGGTCCAGCTCCTGGGGTTCGTGATCGTGGGATTGATTGGGCGCTAAATTGAATATCGTCAGAGCAGGAAAGCCGCCGGAATTGGCGAATATTGCGAGAATGATGCAGTTCAACAGGAAAAACGAATATTGCGGAGTCAGCCAGCCAGAGAACGAATCCCGCGCCCACGAAACGGTCACCGCCACAAAGTGCTGCAGCGAAGGAAACAGCGGCTTCGATACAAACAGAGCAGAAGCTACGGCCACAGCCGCCACTACGAATGAAACTCTGTAAATAGTGGAGGCGGATGATTTCTTCCTCGCGTCTATCTCCATATAATACATGAAAACCTGCAAATCAATAGAAAGCAGATGGAGTAGATATAATGGAAAGATGAAGAGTAATAGCAAAATAAATGATGTGGAATGAATGGCAGAAGGGGTTGTATAAGTATGTGAGCATCATTGAGGAGAGCGGAAGCAACGACAATAATAGTAATAATAAGATAAAATTAACAGACTGCTTTCTGAGAAAGTGAAGGAGTGGAAAAAGCAGGACGCGGAGGGGATCAACTTTGTAGGTTTCGTCGTTTATGTAATTGCCGTAGTCTGAGGAGATTGCTTTTTTGTGGCTCATATTTTTTACCAACTTTGGTATTGATTTTTGTAAATTTAAATTATAGTTATTAAATTTTAAAATTTTAAGTGTTTTAAATGTTTTGGTGTTGAATTTATTTTTATTATAAAAAAATATAATTTAAAATTTATTTTTATTATAAAAAAATATAATTCAAAATTTATTTTTATAAAAATATTTAATTTTTTTTTTTAAATTTCAACTACTTTTAACTTGTTTTTATAGAAACATTTAAATTTTTTTTTAAATTTCAACTACTTTTAATCATCCGGATAAAAATTTTTTTAAAAAAATTTCTATATAATTTGATAAATTATATAAAAGAAGGGGACAATGTTATAAAGGAAGAGGACAATGAAGATGAAGATAAAGATAAAGATAAAGCAAAGACGTGTTTGCGTCATTTCCACGGAATGTGCGCATAATAATTCTAGATTTACAGTTACGTTACAATACCCACATTTTTTTTCCCTGTTGTTATGGTCCACCAAGCCCACATGGAAAAAGCGTTAGCCTCATATCAAGTCAAAATATCGGTGGTCAATCGACTTTGTTTTCTGACTCCGACCTGCCATTGCTGCCTGATAGCCGGGCGGTGCCTAACGAGAAGAAGAGTGTTTGCGTGGATAAACAACAGCATTTAATTGTTTCGCTTTTGCCGTTAAATTTGACATTTAAATGTTGATGAAATTATGCTCCCTGGAATTCACACTTTACAGTCGCAACGGCCAAAAAACTTTGTCAAACAAAACTGCTACTTCAAATCTGAGGCCACCAAATAAGCCTGCGTCTTCAATTCTACATTTGACTTGACCAAACCTCAATCCAATGGTGTTCAAGCTATAGATGCAACAAATATTAATAACAATATATTATTTCTCAATTCTTTTTATATATTATTTCTCAATTCTTTTTATATAGTAAGTAATAATAAAAATAATTTTTATAATTTTAATGTTTTTTTCTCTTAATTAATATGAGATATTTTATGATGTAAGTATTTTGATATTTATTAATATTTATTGACTATTTAATTTATATAGTTATGTTATAATTTTAGTGATCTACATAGTCTTCAGGGTTACTTTAATTGGTCAAGTCACCAATGGGAGGTCATGAGATCAATTTTCCTCGATACCCTTGGGGTTAGAATTTTCTAATAAGCTAGTGAGATGTGATTCTTTCAAGTTGATCTGCCCAAATATTTCCTCTGGAAAATAACCTTCGTGGCTTACATCCATGTCATCCATAACATAAAGAAAAACCCACACGATATGTCATATTCCATCACTGCCCATAGCCATAAAAATTATTCTCACATATTGCACGATCAATGGCCTAAAAACTAGATACCACAATGAGATCATGTGGCACTTTCTCATTTCTTTCAAGTGTTTTGGACATTGACCAAAACCATTTTCATTGTGGCTCGAAAGGTGCCCATCTAAACCCAAACTTTATCTGCAATATTTTTGTAACCACAAACCTGTCATTATTTCCGCTATAGTCATCACTTGGGTTATCTATAGGATATTATATATGGAAGAATAGACACCATACCACGACATCATTAGGGTTTTCTACTGTGGTTCCACGCCCTCACCAAGCACAAAATTCTTCTTGGGATTAACCCTAAAATTCAACAGTAATGATTCCTCATCACAGACTTTCATTAAATGCACACCCAAACTTTATCTGCATTATTTTTGTAACCACAAACCTGTCATTATTTCCGCTATAGTCATCACTTGGGTTATCTATAGGATATTATATATGGAAGAATAGACACCATAGCACGACATCATTAGGGTTTTCTACCGTGGTTCCACAACCTCACCAAGCACAAAATTCTTGTTGGGATTAACCCTAAAATTCAACAGTAATGATTCCTCATCACAGACTTTCATTAAATGCACACCCAAACTGTGGGTTTTATCTGCATTATTTTTGTAACCACAAACCTGTCATTATTTCCACTATAGTCATAACTTGGGTTATCTATAGGATATTATATATGGGCATCTATTCTTCCATTTCATTCTCCAATTCCACCTGTGCTTGGGGAATATTCACCACTCAATTGATCCTCTGGAAAATCACCTACACTTGTCAAATTTCCAATATCATTATTCTTTATAATGTCTTGCATTATGGAAACTGGTTGATGTCTATGGCTCTAAGGCTTAGGAGAATCAAGATATGGTTTTATCCAAAATTATGGAACTATGTTATCAAGGGTTGTAGGATCATGATGTGTTGGAAACTTGACTATACTAAGAGTGGGGATGAATCAGTATAGTGCATTCATGGTCATCAATTAACTAACTTTTACTTTTCTTTCTAAAAGTTATCTGAACTATTATATAAGCATCAACACATCATATGAATAACATATTTAACATATTAACAACATTCAACCACAACATAAGAATCAATACATAAAAGAAACACATGTAGACACCAAATATAAGTGGAAATCCATAAAGGGAAAAACCATGACTTTTGTTGTTGTGATGTAAAGGAAAGCTCTTACTTCCTCTCTTACATCAATTTTCTATAGACTTCCACCTATAGCAGGCTTCTACCTCGATTTTCTTCTACAAGCTACAACTTGCTGGGAAGCTCCTACTCCCTCTTTTAAAGCTTCTACCTACATGAGGATTCTACCTTGATTTTCTTCTGCAAGCTACAACTTGTTGGGAATCTCCTATCCCCTCTTCTACAGGCTCCATCTTCTCTTTTTCAGGCTACTACTTGAAAGGAGACAACAATCCCCTAATAAGGTTACGAATTTATTTTGTTGGTTTACTTGGTCTTTGTCTCTGTTTTGAACCCTGTCTCTATCCTCTTCTTCCTGAACTCTAATTTACATTTGCTCCTCTTTGGCTTTCTCTCTTTTCCAAACAACCCACAAACTAGGTCTCACAATAAATCAATCAACTCTCTCACTCTCTAACCGTTCTTCAATCTAAAAGCACATCTTTTTATATGCATAAATTGTTGACTGTTAGTGTTCCATGTAAGAATCTAAAGATAAGGGTTGTCTCGTTGTATTTGAGGGCTCTTTGTGGTCTCTCTCTACATTTCCAAATTTGAAGATCAAGTCAAGATAAATGGACCTTGTAATACTAAAAAAAATGAAGTAATACAAGCCAAAAATAATGATTGCAAAAGCTAAGACCAATGTATATTTCTTTTTGCATATTCCACGTGTCATACACATTTTTCTAGGAGAAAATACACGTATATACACAGTCTTCTCATTGAGAAAATGGATATATTTTGTTTCATTCTGATTTTTGCTTGCTATTCCTTTCAAGCACACTAGTATACTTTGTTCATCTCTCACTGGAAATACACCAACAATCGTACCAGTGTTAAAATTGGCAACTAGGGCCAAACTCCATGTGGGTCATCTTATTCATGGCTGATAATATGTTTATTAGATTCCTCTCGTCAAGAGGTGTGGGATTGATCTAAAGATCATCTGATTCCGACAAGTATTTATGGAGATATGAATTTATTTTGATTATGGAATTATTATCAAGCATACCAACAACTCATGTAGGCTCAGAAACCCAACAATCGCATCTATTCAATTATCATCAGATGTGTATAAATACAGGAGGACTTTTCCTCATTTGGACTCACTCAACTCATCACATCTCTCTCTCTCTCTCCTATACAGAAAAGAGTCTCTTCTCCTACTGCGCAAAAAGAGACTCTCTCTCACACATGTGGAAGGAAGGACGCAGAATTTAGGGTTGCAACTGCAGAACCAAAGTTTGACCAGCGTTGACCAGAAGACTCCCTCCTCAGAACTGCGTTGTAGGTTCATCTGGACCTCCTCTAAAGGCCGCATTTTTTGGTGGTGGAATCAAGCCAATCTGACGATCGTTTGCGAGATATCGACTACCCTAGTTTTGATGATGAAGCCGCTAATGCTGATCCTGCTGATCTAGGGTTTGCTACTACTGATATAAATCAGATTTTTGTACTATTTATCTCTACTGAATTATTGAAGATAAGAGAAGATTTGATCAAAGGGTTTCCCCATATTGGGGTTTGTCCCTGACTAGCTGCCACATCTTGTCTCTCTTGTCTCGGCTTGTTTTCTGTTGATCGTTTAATGTTCTATCTGCACTTTACTTATGCACATGTGATTTCTAATCTGTGAATAATAATAAGAAAGAAAAGTAAACTACTCTAAGCAAGAACATACCATAAATTATCATGGTATCAGAGCTGAGGTGAAGACAAATCCCGAGCAAGAGCAAGAGCAATCACTGAAGAGAAGATTGGCAAGGCTATCCTAAAAGAACTATGGGGTCCTCAACACTCTTCCCTGCCAAAGACAAGCTCCGTGAAGAAAGCTGACTATCACGGATGGAAGATGTCTATCGATATAACCTTAGAAGATCAAGGAGTGTTGGACCATGTGAGAGGCAATATTGTTGAGCCTCCATCAAATGCACCCGCTGCTGCAAGGAGAAAATGGAAAACTGGCGAAGTCAAAACTAAGAAGATCATCCGGGACTCTATCGACAAGCGCTTGGTGGCCTACATCTCTGATCTGAACCCCTCCAAGGAAATCTACGATAGACTGGTGAGTTTATTTAAAGTTAATAATGCAAATTAAGTTCTGTTTCTTAGAAATAAGCTAAAAGAAATTAAGAAGGGCAAAGATGAGAGTATGCAAGCATACTTCTTAAGGATCACCGAGATCAGGAACGATCTCCTATCTATTGGGGAGACTATCAATGATAGGGAAATGACACTCACAACTCATGGAGGATTACCATCTGAATGGTATGTGTTCAGGACTACTCTTCTGAACAATAATGTAATTCCTGGTTTCGAGGAATTAATGGCTAGATGCATTCAAGAAGAAACAAGGGTAGAAGAGCAAGAAATGCCCATGCCTAAAGGTCCTCCTACTGCCTTTTAGTCTCATGATTAGCGGGACTAAATAAAAAAGAAAGTCTGGACCTAAGGATGGAAGAAAAGGACGATGTTACATTTGTGATAAACCAAGTCACTATGCGAAGGAGTGCCCGGATAGAAAGATCTCACACCAGGATGATGATCAAAATTCCTCTCATGGAAATCAAAGGAATGGGAAATCTAATAGCAAAGGTAAAAGGAGTGCTGGTAATCAAGGAAGAGGACAACCATTCAAGAAGGCTAAAAATTCCAGGTCTGAATCCAACATTGTTGAAAATAAGCAGGATGAATATTATTTACCAGCTGCTCTATCTACCTCTGCTACTTCAAAGTCAATGGGAATTTGGCTTGTTGATAGTGGTGCATCAAGGCACTTCACTGGTTACAATGAAGTTCTCCATAATCTAAAAGAGAAGGAAACTAACCTGGAAATTGTCCTTGGAGATAATATGAAATATCCCATGAAAGGTGTAGGCAATGTCCCTCTTAAATTGAATCAAGGAAATACAATCCACTTACAGGATGTATTATATGTACTTGACCTCAAGAAGAACCTGGTGTCCATCTCAACAATGGAAGACAAAGGCTACAAGGTGACCTTCAGCGATGGCAAGGTACGTGTATGGAAAAATAATGTTAAAGATGCCTTCACTCTTGGGTTTCGAGTTGATTCATTATATCGAGTTGGTGGAAGTCCACTAGGTGTCATGTCTTGTGACACATTTATTCAGTCTGAACTTTGGCATCAAAGGTTTTACCACCTTCATTATAAATCTCTACCCGATGTAATACAAATGGTAACAGGGATGCCCGAATTCCGAGTAGAGAAAGAAGGTGTATGTTCGGGATGTGCCGAAGGAAAGCTCAAAAGGGGACCATTCCCCTCAAGCCAAAGCAAGACCTCCAATATATTACAACCAGTTCACTCAAACATATCTGGTATGATGCCTATGAACTCCTTAGGATGATATTTATATTATCTTACTTTTACAGATGACTATTCTTGAAAGACTTGGATATACTTTTTGAAAAGGAAGGATGAAGTGTTCTCTTGGTTTCGACACTTCAAAGCCTTGATCAAGAATCAAACCAAAAAGAAGATCAAGTTCCTAAGGACTGATAATGGGACTGAATATGAACCTAACGAGTTTCATGACTTTTGTAAAGAGGCTGGCATTAAGAGGGAGACTACTACACCATATACTCCTTAACAGAATGGTGTAGTGGAAAGGAAGAATTGTACGATTGTGGAAGCTGTCCGTGCTATGGTCCATGATCAAAGACTTCCGAAGTTTCTATGGGCCGAAGCTGCAAACACCGCCGTATATGTACAAAACCGATGCCCTCATCAAGCATTGGGTTCCAAGACTCCTGAAGAAATTTTCACTAATAAGAAACCTGACGTATCTCATTTTAGAATTTTTGGAAGCCCTCTATATTTTGATGTGCCGAAAGAGAAAAGGAATAAACTGGGTGCATCTGGAAAGAAAGGAATCTTCGTGGACTATGGTGAAAATACTAAGGGCTATAGAACCTGTGTAGCCGGTCAAAGGGAAGTCGTGATTAGTCATGATGTCACCTTTGATGAAGATATGACCCTCAGCAAGGTGAATAATCTTTTTACAGTAAGGAGTTCTCAAGAAGCTAACACCAGTTAACCACAAGAAAAAGAGTATGACGAGACATTTTTACCTGTTTCCAGATATACCACCATCCGCTCGATCATAGCCCTTGCTGATTCACAAGAATGGAACCTACATTAGATGGATGTCAAGATCGTGTTCTTGCATGGCTCGAACAAAGAAGAGGTCTACGTGGAGCAACCCGAAGGATTTGAGATTTATGATCGAAAATCTCATGTATGCAGGTTGAAGAAGGCTCTCTATGGGTTGAAGCAAGCACCCCGAGCATGGTATGAGAGGATCGATAACTACTTGATGAAGTTGGGATTCACTAGGAGTGAAGCCGATCCTAACCCTTACTTTAAGGTTGAAGATTACAAACCTCTCATACTGGTGCTATATGTGGATGACCTCTTTCTAATAGGTGCAGACCCTCTCATTCACAAATGTAAGAGGGAGTTGGCTTCTAAATTTGAAATGAAGGACCTAGGACTGGTGCACTATTTCCTAGGACTTGAAGTCTCACAGAAGCCAAGGGAAATTTTCCTATCTCAAAGAAAATATGTGGTGAAGATATTGGAAAGATTCAGTATGGTGGACTGCAAGCTTGTGACTACTTCAAGGATCTTAAATTTCAGAAGTTATATGGTATTAATGTCGAACCAGATTTGAGAAATGCCTCTGAGTTTCATAAATTCATTCGCGTTGATGTTCTTGGTGAACCTCCGTTTGGACATATGTTTTGCAGTGAGCATGGTGAGCTCATATTTGATTGAGTCTCACTGGATTGATGCTAAGAATCTTCTGAGATGTCTTTGGGGCACAATCTATCATGGATTGAGATACACTGCCAGAAATATGAAATTGCGTGATTATTCGAATGCTGAGTGAGCAGGCAGTGTGGAGAGCACTTCTCAGTGATGGTTCTATTTGGAATCTGCCTCGATATCCTGGGTGAGCAAGAAGAAAAAGAACGGTGGATCTAAGCACCGCCAAGGCAGAATACATTGCTGCTAGTATGGCCTCCTGTGAAGCAGTCTGGTTGTGGAAGCTCTTCAGTGAGTTGTTTGTACAAATGATGAATACCACTGTGATTCTCTGTGACAACCAGAGGTTGGATTCGATTATAGAGGAATCTCGTATTCAATGATTGCTCCAACAGATAAACAGCAGATGCTGCCTTATCTGGGATATGGTAAGTCGATGAGCAAGGAGGCTCCATCGCATTGAGACTGATGTACAGGTCGTTGACATTTTGACAAAGCCCCGGGGAAAGATCAAATCTATGATTTTCCAAAACGACTTGGAGTCATCAAGAGACCCTTGTAAAATGGTCCTGCATGTTGCATACATTGAGCTCTAAGAGCTCTGGGGGCTTGCGGTTCTTACTGGAGCAACATACGACCACAAGGTGACTCACCCTCCCCTGGTGGTACACACTGGGACAAGATGATTCGCTCTCTTGTGAGACAGGATGATTCACTCTCCTGTGGATAGGATGATTCGCTCTCCTATGGACAAGATGATTCGCTCTCTTGTGAGACAGGATGATTCGCTCTCCTGTGGACAGGATGATTCGCTCTCCTGTAGACAAGATGATTCACTCTCCTGTGAAACAAGATGACTCGCTCTCCTGTGGACATGATGATTCGCTCTCTTGTGGACAAGATGATTCGCTCTCTTATGAGACAGGATGATTCACTCTCCTGTGGAAAGGATGATTCGCTCTCCTATGGACAAGATGATTCGCTCTCTTGTGGGACAGGATGATTCTCTCTCCTATGGATAGGATGATTCGCTCTCCTATGGACAAGATGATTCACTCTCTTGTGTAGTAGGATGATTAGTTCTCCTGTGAGTTCTGGATGATGTCTTCTCCATGAAAAAATGTAGCAGGATGATTTGTTCTCCTATGAGGTCTGGATGATGTGTTCTCCATGAAAATTGTAGCAGGATGATTAGTTCTCCTGTGAGGACGGGATTGATTAAGTTCTCCTGTCAAGGCATCCTACCCATGTAGTCAAGGACTCATGGGAAGTACCTCTCATCTGATCAATAAGCAAGGAAATAAAGTTAGGGACCATAGTAGTACTGATGGACACATCGCTGTATCTATCGTACTCCCTATGCTAGGATGATCTTCATTGATCTGGGATCAATGATACTAGTCTAGGACCAGTGGTAGGAGTGGTACCTACTATGACGCTGACTTCGGGTCGGTTGAGACTGGTCTAGGACCAGTGGTACGCACTCTGAGACTGACTTTGAGTTAGTGGAGGATGATACTAGTCTAGGACCAGTGGTAGGAGTTGTACTCACTATGACACTGACTTCGGGTTGGTTGAGATTGGTCTGGGACCAGTGGTACATACTATGAGACTAACTTTGAGTTAGTATGATGCATCCTCGATCATTTCTTCTTCTTCATAATTCGGACAAAAGTAGAGCAGAACAGAACAAAGCAGAGCATAGCAAAAAAAGAGTAGAACAGTGCAGATCAGTACAGGGCAAAACAAAATAGAGAAGAACATGCAGAATAGAGAAGAGCAGGGCAAGGGTCAAGCTGTATAGGGCAATGCATTTGATGGATGAATAATAGCGACCGACAGACAGAATGCAGATGGAGTTCTCCCTAGTTGAGAGGGAGTGTTAAAATTGGCAACTAGGGCCAAACTCCATGTGGGTCATCTTATTCATGGCTGATAATATTTTTATTAGATTCCTCTCGTCAAGAGGTGTAGGATTGATCTAAAGATCATCTAATTCTGACAAGTATTTATGGAGATATGAATTTATTTTGATTATGGAATTATTATCAAGCCTACCAACAACTCATGTAGGCTCAGAAGCCCAACAGTCACATCTATTCAATTATCATCAGATGTGTATAAATATAGGAGGACTTTTCCTCATTTGGACTCACTCAACTCATCACATCTCTCTCTCTCCTGCACAAAAAAGAATCTCTTCTCCTACTGCACAGAAAGAGACTCTCTCTCACACATGTGGAAGGAAGGATGCAGAATTTAGGGCTGCAACTGCAGAACCAAAGTTTGACCAACATTGACCAGAAGACTCCCTCCTCAAAATTACGTTGTAGGTTCATCTGGACCTCCTCTAAAGGCTGCATTTTTTGGTGGTGGAATCAAGCCGATCCGACGATCGGTTTGCGAGATATAGATTGCCCTAGTTTTGATTATGAAGCCGCTAATGCTGATGTTGCTGATCTAGGGTTTGCTATTGCTGATATAAATAAGATTTTTGTATTATTTCTCTCTGCTGAATTATTGAAGATAAAAGAAGATTTGATCAAAGGGTTTCCCCATATTGGGTTTTGTTCCTAGCTAGCCACCACATCTTGTGTCTCTTGTCCTGGCTTGTTTTCTGTTGATCATTTAATGTTCTATTTGCACTTTACTTATGCACATGTGATTACTAATCTGTGAATAATAATAAGAAAGAAAAGTAAACTACTCTAAGCATAGAACATACCATAAATTATCAAGCAGCAACCAAACACTCCAATACTTTGACAAGCATATCTCTCACAACACACTAGCAAAAATACATCAACATCTTCAAGCATTTACATCACAACATTTGCAAAACATTTACATCACAACATTTGCAAGATATTTAAATCGCAACATCTACAAGACATTTACATCACAACATATACAAGGCCATATCTATAGCAAGCACCATACTCACTCACAACTTTACTCATTAGACCTTTACACTTTATGTGATGCTTACAAGCAATTGCTTCACATTACACAATGACTAACAACACCTTCAACACCCTTTGCCATCAATGCCAACTTTTCCAACAATCTCCCCCCTTTGGCATTGATGACAACACTGATTTGGTCCTCCCCCTTTTGTCCCAAGAATCATTTCTTACCTCCCTAATAATCTCTTCTCCTTATTTCTCCTAACCTCTGCTTACCTCCCTCTCTGACATTGATGGAAAGGGGGTCCAAAGCATGCCAACACTTACATTGTCAAAAACATACTTGACCTCATAGTTTAGGGAACTTACATTCCCTATTTCTTCACAACTTGCTACATTCCTTTCCTGTTATGAACGTTGTAAAATGTGTGCTCCTGGTTCCCAAATAGGTAAAGGAAAATTATTTAGCCTTCAAGCTTGTTATTCCTCATAACCAAGATTGTCTTTTATGTGAGATAATATGATCTCATACAAATATCATCAGTCAAAATCTGGATCTTGTTGCAATTTAGTCTAGTCTATATTTTCTGCAAAAGAGTTTCTACCATCAACAACCAACAATGGTGGCCATACACATGACTAATACTATGAAGAAGTGATTTGACAAGCACAAAAGAGGCTTCATACTCTGAATAAATTTTCAAATGATGAAGATCTTGAGACCAAATCCTTGCTTCCATAAATAGACACAAGGAAAAGGAGGCAATGTACTGACTATCTCGCAAGAGAGAAGGCCACAAATGTAGGATTGAAAAGCATATGATGATTACAAGAAAACATTGTTACATCAAATATTCGTACATTGAACTTCAAAACCTAGGGCTGAAGAATTATTTCTCTTTATGCTATGTAGGAATGCAAAAAGGTGTTTCCTAAGTTCTTGTTATTTTATGTTAACTTGATGAAGACATCAACTTGAAATACTTTACAACGACCATGAAACCTAAAAATATCAGTAAGGCATTTATCAAGGATTGATAAGTCAACTACATTAGTTGTTGTGAACTAACCATTACTTGGCATGATATTGAAAAATTATATATCTCATTTTCATCAAGTACTTCAACCTCTACCTCACAAACATAACAACAAACTGGCTTGAAAAATTCATCTCTTAATTTCATTCGTAGCTTCAGGAAAGTTGTTATAATTTTTGTTGTATCGATTGCTTCATTTCTTATAATCATTTCTATTGTATCGATTGCCTCATGCTCTCTGCAAACCTTTGTAATCTATGGTCTTCCACAACTTCACCATTGATAAAAAAAATGGCCCAATACTGAGTTACATATATTTCATGTCTTTGGTAGTCATTCCAAAGAGTCATAAAACACACTAGGTAGTTGAGCAATGCATCAAATTTCCTACATTATCTTTTGCATAGCACCCAAGTCTCATCCTTGTCATCCATCTCTAGATCATAGAATTTTGGCTTCATAAGGTATTCTATTTCATCATCATCTAAAAAAACTTGGTCTGCACCATGGGAGTAAGAGAGCTCTTCAGAATCCATGGAAGTCCACCTCTCCACCAAACCACATTCTTTGACATAGATATTGCTCAAGCTTCTATTATTGATTCCCTGGTAACGAGTATGATCAATTTTGTATGCTTTGGCACTCTAATGCATAAACATTCTTTGACATGCACATTTCTCAAGCTTATATTATTGAGTCCCTGGCAACGAGTCTACTCAATTTTGTATGCTTTGGCACTCTAACGCATACACAAATATTATGGCATCACTAAGTATCCTATGACATTCTCTGGCAATGCTAGGTATCCTCTCACATCTGTTAATGTATGGATATGGCTTGACATATTGATCGGAATCTAGATTAGGGGAAAAACTTATCTCAAAAGTCAAAGTGCTCGGAATCGTTCGAAACTTGAACGACCACCCCTGTCTCAGTGAAACGATCCAAATGCAACCTGTTTCATTCAAAACAAAGTTCGTACGAGGAAGATAGAGCCTGATGATCACTTTTACAAATAGAAGAAATTTTGAAAAAAAATGTATAGTCACTACACAATCAAAAGTCCGTACTATTGACGTGGTAGGTGACTGGGCAAAGTCAAAGGTTGGTCAACATCCAATGTGGTTTTTCCATGTGTCATGTTTCTATTAGTCGATGGTACGGTGAGTTAGCATGTTTTGATTGGTTCAAGAATGGGCCAATGAGGAGGGGACAAGTGGCAAGCCTGGAGGTGACCACGTGTCCCTCCCCAAAGGACCGATTATGGTGCTTTACCAAAATTTTTATGGAGGTTCCAGGGTTTGGCCCCATGACCTCCTCTGCACAGACCAAGCTCTTAACCATCTTCGCTACCATTTGGTTCTTATTATACTATGGGTTCTATATATATTTAATGTGATATGTCATAGCAGTTGGGGGTTAGGAGGGCCATTCTATGGGCCAACCCTCCCATGTGAACACTCTGGCAATTAGGGCTAACCAACGACCAACTCAACGGTAATGGAAACCGCGAAGTTTACGACGACATGTGACCATACCTTCTGGCGGCTAGCATAAAACTGTGATTGTCATCATTAACTACGACGAGTAATGCTTCCCATGTGAACACTCCATCCAGCAGGCAACTATGGTTAATAGTTATCCATAAAACTGTGCCAACCAAACTGTAACCACAACATTAAATGATGACATGTGTCCAGTCCACCTAAACTGCAAGGTGACGGTTAGTCTAACTGCACGTTTAATGCACCTAACCACGTTTAACTTTAATTAATCCACACTTAACCATAATTAATCAACAATTAAGGTTGGCAGATTTTTGGCGGTCCGGTAATCTCGGCACTAACTCCATTTTTAGCGGGCTAACTGGAGTTCCTCCAGTTTTAGTGGAGGTTTACTAGGAGAAATTGATTTGACCATAACTTGGGAAAAATTCGACCAAATGAACATCAGAAATAGGTATGCCTAGCTAATTTTGATGCTTTGAGTCCATTAAAGCGGGTTTCAAGAGAAGTAGAGCATTGTAAATAGCATTTCTTTCCATTTTGAGAAAATACAAAGGCCCTAACCATGGAAGCTGGACCAAGGAGATGTAGCCCAGGAGGGGTGAACTCCTTTAACATTATGTTAAGTGTTCTTCTTGACTTTTTGTTGTACATTTACTCACTAATGTTCAACACTTGTCTTTCATGCTATTATGCTCATGATTCTAATATAAAACTTGATATAAATTTACCCGTTTTGATTCACAAACACCATAAGGGAACATATGCACATGAAGCAATTAAGAAGCATTTGTTTTTAATTCTGAAGTTGAAATTAACTCAACAAAAATAACATTCAATAATATATCAAGTTAGTATCAGAGCCAGGTTATTTTCTTAATTGCTTGATTTGTGTGCAAGTAGGGGTTTAATGGTTGCAGATTTGTGAAGCTTTTTGATGCATTACAAGTGTGATGGCTTCAACAAGTGATGTTTCTAATCCATCCTCCTTAGCAAGATTCTTTGATGAAGAGATGTTGCAAGAGCTTATCGTCATGAAAGATATGGTGCGAGAGATATATGAAGATAGGAAGGAGAACACTATACTTCAAGAGCAATTGATGGCCATGAAGGAGGAGAAGCAAGAGCTTCTTGAAAGGATGCATGAGATGGAGATTCAACTCCATGATGCCAAGGTAACCCTAGCTAAGTATGTGCATGAAAATGAGGTATGAAATTCAAGTTTATCTTCAATTTCCTCTCAAAATGAATGTTTTGATGCTTTTAAAAGACAAACTAGAGGAATATGGTCCAAACTATTGATGGAGATGGGCTATGAAGGTAAAGGGTTAGGTAAACATGCACAAGGCATAGTTGAGCCAATTTTTGTTGAGGAAAAGGCCTAGGTATTTGGGTCTTGGTTATGGAAAACATGATGGAGAATGACCCAAATCCAAGGAGGCATATGAAGGTGTTCCAAGAAGAACTTTCATTACATGTTCATTACCTCAAGCTTGTGAAGTTTGTGATCATGAGGAATGCAAAAGTTTTATACCCACTTTGCAAGAAGATTCCGATAAGCATGAAACTAGTGGAAATGGAAAACAAGGGGATGTTGAAAGCTCTAAGGTCATTGAAACCATTGTTGGTATTCCGAAGAGAGCCACTACCTCATCAAATTCACCTCTTCAAGAAGGTGACAAAGGTGAATGTGCAAGGTATAAATCTTCCTTTAATCAAGTTTCTTTTGATTATGATAAACATGGTAAATAATCACATAATATTTGGAGAAAATTTACATGTTCTTCTTGTGGTTTGAATAACCATATTGTTTCAAGGTGTTGGAAGAGGATAACCATACACAAGAAACTTTCAAAACAAAAGAGACAGAAAGCCATAGGTCCATTGGATAATGGAAACCATGTTGAAAAGAAGATGCAATTATTGTTCACTCATTTCCATAAGCAAGATCATCTTGTAGACTAGTGTTGGACTTTACATCCAACAAGTCATCCACGACATTGGAAGAAGGTGGAGAGAGATTTTAGCAAGAATGGAAAAGATGATTCCATAATTGATGTGGGTCAGGATAATACACATGATGAAGTGTAGTTGAAAGAAGCACCATTGAAATGGTTTGGAAAGAGATGGTTAGATTTCTTAACCAAATAAGGCCTTACATTTCTTTTGATAAATGATGCAAATAAGGCAAGATTTGCATTTCCTTATTGATGCATTTCTTTTCTCCTAAAAGTATGTTGCATATTGCATGAAGCAAGATGTTGGAAAAGTAGAGTTATGTTGACTCACTTAGATGTAGCAAAGATGGAAATTTGTAACTACAAATTTGCATGCATATTGCATTCTTGAACTTGCATGTTCACGCCAAGAAGGTGTTTGAAAGTGGAGTATGTTGACTCACTTTATTGCAGCAAATTTGGTCATTACAGCTCTTTAAGTACTCATACATACCAATGGGATTCTTGTACTTGTGATTGTACTTGTGGGAGAGTTTAGAATTTTTATACATGCATGAGAGTTTGTGTGTGTGAAAAGTGGAATTTTTTATAGTTTCATTGTGCTTGAACATGCATGAGTGATTGACTTGTGTTGGTTGATTTCTTTGTTAACATGTACACTATCAACTTGAGAATGTTGATCATTTGCACATGCATGAGTGTCAGCTTGTGTGGTTGATTGATTGTTACATGTATGTTATATCGACTTGGAAGAGTTGATTTTGTCTCCAAAGATGAAAGGGAGATGTGACAAATTGTTTAATGAGAATGTGAAATTCTTGTTGTAAATCATCAAGTTGTTGTACATGTTTTTGCTTGACTTGAAAGTCAGTTGTTTGAAGAAGCATGTTTTGTCGACTTGTGTTTAGTCGATTTTTTTATAACATCTTGGTGTATAAAAATATGTAAGAGTACATGGTGATGTTCACATGATGTGACATTTGTTGCTTTGAAGAAGCAAAAGGAAGAGGTCGTCAAGTTATATTCTTGCATAAGTGATTTTCAAACACCATTAACTTTGAAAAACAAGATGAGTGTGTTTCTTGTGACAAGATGTCACAGATTGGAAGGTTCACGCTTGAGAAAGAGGCGCATGGTTAGCCTTCATTCTCAAATAATGACATGAGAAGCATGTTAATATTGGAGGATGATGGAATTAAGAAGTGAAAGTGGACAAAAATGTCATATGATGCATTGATGCCAAGAAGCGAAAGAGATGGCGAATGCATTCTTCCAAATATGGAATTTGGAACTGTGGAGGTAAAATAATGGTCATTTATTTTCTTGTTATTACTGATATTGGAACTCATTGTTGTAGTTCACTCAGATTGTCTTAACTTGGAAAAGTGGTTTCCAAGGAGAAGCTTGCATCGAATGCATGTGTTGGAAAGGAGGAACATGATTCTCATTGGGAAGGCCATTAGTCGGCTTACCAAGCACCGAGGGATCACTTTGGTACATCAGGGTAATCAACAAGCATCCAGCAAGTGTTGGATTGGGTCAACAACAAAATGAGAACATTGGTTGAAGTGCCAAGCCAAGGCATGTTAATGAACCCAAGTGGTTGTCATGGATATTTTTCCAAGTAGAATCAATTGATAGAACTTGGGAAGGAGAAAAGTGTTCATTTCTCATCAGATAACTAGCTTTTGTGGGTCCAAAATCCTATCAGTGGGAAGGAGTGATCGAAATCTAGATTAGAGGCAAAAATTAACTCAAAAATCAAAGTGCTTAGAATCATTTGAAACCTGATCTACCGCGTCGGTCTCGGTGAGATGATCCCAACACAACTTGTTTCGTTCAAAACAGAATTTGTATGAGGAAGATAGAGCCCGTTGACCGCTTTGTCAAACATAAGAAATTTTGAAAAAAAAAATGTATAGTCACTGCACAGTCAACAGTCTGTACTACTGACATGGCAGGTGACTGGGCAAAGTCAAAGGTCGGTTAACATCTAATGTGGTTTCTCCAAGCTTCATGTTGCTATTGGTCGATGGTACAGTGAGTTGGCATGTTTTGATTGGTTCAGGAATGTGCCAATGAGGAGGGGACAAGTGGCAAGCCCTAAGGCCGCCACATGTCCCTCCCCAAAGGACTAGCTATGGCATTTTACCAAAATTTTTATGGAGGCGGCGGGGTTCGACCCCGCGACCTCCTCTGCATAGACCAAGCTCTTAACCATCTTTGCTATCGTTTGGTTCTTAATATACTATGGGTTCCATATATATTTAATGTGATATGTCGTAGCAGTTGGGGGTTAGGAGGGCCAGCCCGCGACCAACCCTCCCATGTGAACACTCCAATGGTTACAACTAACCAATGGCCAGCTCAATGGTGATGGAAACTGTGAAGTTTACAACGATATGTGACCATACCTTCCAGCAGCCAACGTAAAACTGTGACTATCAACATTAGCTACAGTGGGTAATGCCTCCCATGTGAACACTCCATCCAGTGGGCAGCTACGGTTAACGGTTATCCATAAAACCATGCCAACCAAACTCTAACTGCGACATTAAATGTCGACATGTGTCCACTCCACCTAAACTGCAAGTTGATGGTTAGTCTAACCACACATTTAATGCGCATAACCACGTTTAACTTTAATTAATCCACACTTAATCATAATTAATCAACAATTAAAGTTGGTTGACTTTTGGTGGTCAAATAATTTCAGCACTAACTCCATTTTTAGTGGGACTATCTGGAGTTCCTCTAGTTTTAGTGGAGGTTTACTAGGAGAAACTGATTTGACCATAACTTGGGAAAAATTCGACCAAATGAACATCAGAAAGAGGTGTTCCTAGCTAATTTTGATGCTCTGAGTCCATTGAAGCAAGTTTCAGGAGAAGTAGAGCATTGTAAATAGATATTTTTTCCATTTTGATAAAATACAGAGGCCCAAGCCATGGAAGTTGGACCAAGGAGATGTAACCCAGGAGGGGTGAACTCCTTTATCAAAACAATGTGTTAAGTGTTCTTCTTGATGTTTTGCTGTACATTTACTTGCTTCTTTTTAACACTTGTCTTTCATGTTTTCCTGCTCATGATTCTAATATAAAACTTGATATAAATTTACCTGTTTTGATTCACAAACACCGTAAGGGAACCTATGCACATGAAGCAATTGACAAGCATTTTTTTTTAGTTCTAAAGTTTAAATTAGCACAGAAAAACTAACATTCAACAACATATCACATACTTCTGATGCATACTAGACACACAAACTTATGAAATTATTTTAGCATTCACATGTCTGCACATTGTAGCTTCCCTTTGACTATGTAACATAAGTTGTCTCATAACATTCCAAGTTGCGTAGGTATTTTAACACTACAAACCTTATTAATGCATGTCTTTAGCAACCTCTGACTATAATGCTTCTTTTCATCTTTGGTTTGTTCGCATATTCCTCACGGTCAACATTTGTAACATATTTTCTACTATGCTGATAGTTATCTCTCTATCCACCTCCGGTATGTTGACATACTACTCAATTGTTACATTTTAGATTCTCTGTCCAGTGAAGATGTGTTACCTATTTAAGGTTCGCTCTAATCAAGGTTTGCACTTGTAGTCCTGAGTCTCAATCCAATATATTCACCCTTTTGGATGTTGAGGTCTATTTAGACCATCATTTTCTTGAAAGTATGCTAACAACTTAATCTTCTTTTAGCCGTGTTTCAACTGTCAAAACAGGTCCAACCTTATATTCATATTCTTGAACATTGATGTTCCTCTAGACAACATATGCACATGTCATAGAGGTTCCTTGGTCTAGTCTCTACGATGGATATATTCTCTATGTGGATATAGTCTCTGGTTTTTTCACTAGATATATATTCTCTATGTTAGATATCTATTATCTAAGGTCGACTATTCGTTTTGGCTTCCATTCCCGTCACAGTTCACGGTGAATGCTCCAAGTGACCAGACATGAACGGTGATTGAGTTAGTAATAAGGTCAACTATAGGAGTTGTTATCTCAATTAACTAGATAGTTCAACAAACTTTCTTCTTGTATATATATGTGTATTTCAATGAAACAAGCAAGAAAATGAAGGATGATTTCTGCATAGTCTCTCTACACTTGCCTTTTTTCTTTGTAACATTTCTTATTTTTCACGCAGATTCCAAGAAGATACCTTATTTTCCTTATACTTTACGATGAAACTTCTCAGGGATTTATAGTACTAAAATTGTAGGCAGTGCTGGAGGGAATTATAGTCACTTGAAAACAATATTGCAAGTTCTAAGCAACATTTCCCACCATTGGATAATTTCTTGAGGTAAAAAAAAGTGTCTAGACAAAAGAAGGAACAATCACAAAACGAGTGTGTGATGGTCTCCAATTTGCCACAATGAGCACTTATAATTTGTAAACCCACTCTCAGAGAGTCTTCATTTTGTATGAAGCTCTTGGTACAAGGTAAGCCATGAAAGAAGTTTAATTTTATAGGAAACTGTAGGGCCAAATGTTGTCTTGTAATCCATCAAAATTTCATCGTTGGAAGAATTATACCTTGCATTCAAGATAGGATCTAGTGGACTCGTACGAAATATGAAATGATAAATACATTTTCTTGGCGTATTCCTTTGAATAGCTTGGTCAGTGCATGATCTAACTTCATCTCCTTTCCAATGTTACCCAATGAGTTATAAGTGACAATTGTTGTAATTCTACTCATAGCATAGGTCATCTTCCGTTATTATTTCAACAACATTGAAAGCTTTCTCAAAGTTGGGATCCTTTATTTAATATTGATACACGTGTTGTAGTAAGAAATAATGTCTTGCTTAAACTCTTTTTATGTACCACAAATGAGAAAGTAAACTCTCTTCATTTGTTTTTCTAACGACACATAAAGCACCAAGTCTCTGCAACACCCCCTGTGTAACTATGGGAGCAAGAACACTACTATTTACTCAAAACTAAATAGTGGGGACTTTCTTGTCATCTTAAAAAGTCCTTGAGATAAACTCATTCTAAAAATTAGTTAAGGATCCGATACCTCTCTTCCATTATTATTTATCAAACTAAGTTATTGTGTTTGTATGATCATGGCCAACCTTTTCATCAAAGTCTCATCATATCTAATATTTCTTCCAAAGCACTCTTGGGGTTGCTCTCCCCCTAAGATGCTTCACACTACATGTGATCTGGATCTTGGGGAGAGACCCCCAAGATCTAAAAGATTGAAATGGATTTTGGGGGAGAGGCACCCCAAGATCTGAAAAATTGAAATTCCAAAATAAAAAGAGGAGAATTCCCAATAAACAAAACCACAAAGATTATTTTTTATTAAAATGGAGAACAACTATAAGAGCTACATTGTGGTGGACAAACTGTCCTTTTACAAAATGCGACTTGTTACTTATAGTATTTTTCAGTTACAATACCACGGGTCAATTCCATGGGTGAATGAATACCATGGGTGGATGTCACAATACCACGGGTCAATTCCATGGGTGAATGAATACCATGGGTAGATGTCACAATACTACGGGTCAATTCCATGGGTGAATGAATACCATGGGTGGATGTCACTTACAATACCATGGGTGGATGCCACGTACAATACCATGGGTAAATTCCATGGGTGGATGAATACCATGGGTAAATTCCATGGGTGGATGAATACCATGGGTTGATGCCATTTTCCATTCGGATCATTCGTCCCTCCTTAAGAAGCAATGGTCCCCATTGCATGAAGTTCCCTCCTTTGAAGCCTTTGTTGAATATGAAGAGCCACTGAAGAGAATGGTTTTATGTGGTTAACCCATAACCATGATGAAAGAAGATCCAAGGATAGAGATACCCTATAATGCTTGTGACCAATTGTGATACTGACAGTGTGCGGCCTAGCAAATGGACTTCAATGAAGTGTGGGTTTGTGGATGACCCATAACCATGATGAATGAAGATCTGAGGATAGAGATACCCTGTAATGCTTGTGACCAATTGTGATACTAATAGTGTGCGGCCTAGCATATGGACTTTGATGAAGTGTGGGTTTGTGGATGACCCATTACCATGAAAAATGAAGAACCGAGGATAGAGATACCTTGTAATGCTTGTGACCAACTGTGATGCTAACAGTGTGTGGCCTAGCAAATGGACTTCGATGACAAGGATTTGGTGCGGCTGACCCATAACCGTGATGTTGGTTGTTGATGAAGTAGCAGGTGCCTACATAGCCTGGGGTGGGAGGGCACGTCTCCAAATAACCCAAGGCAAATGCTGCTATGCTGAAATTGATGAATGTGAAGTAGGTGCCTACTAAAGTGGGGTGGGAGGGCATGTCTCCAACAGGAACCCACTCTGAATGCTACTCGAGAATTAAAATGGACATAACTCAGTCAATATAACTCAGAATATTTATTATAACCTGTTTTTGGAAGTAGAAGGACCATTTTGCATCTTCCCATGTGTTGGAAATCCTTATCTGGACACTCTAGAATCTCAAATTCACCCTGCAATTTTTCCGCCGTCACAAAAGTTCTGAAAAAATAGTTGATTTTAAATCAACGATATCTCCCACATCCGAACTCCGATTCGACCCATTTTTTTTTAAATTGGGTGATTTTTCAAGAGGAGCTCAGATATACAATCCTTTTTTCTGAAATTCTGCACAAAAAATTCAAAAAATGATAGGAGAGTCGCCATCCACCAGTTGTCGTCAGAAAAAATTTCTACAACATAGCTGATTTTAAATCAGCGATATCTCCCTCATCCAAACTTCGATTCAGCCAATTTTTTTTTGAATTTTGGTATTTTTTCGCAAGGAATATAGATCTATTTTTTTTTGTTTGTAAATATTGCATAAATATTTCAGATTTGATCTGCAAATTCGCCGCCCAAAAAACAACTCCTGCATAAAAATGAAAAATAAAAATTCTTCCTGCTTGGCCCAAGAAAGTATTATGTGGAGGTCGTAGCACGTGCCTGAAGTTTGTTGAATATTACTGCAAAAATTTGAAACTAAAATATGCATTAAACCCTCATTCGCATAAAATCATAACCTGCTCTGATACCACTGATCTGGATCTTGGGGGGAGGCCCCCCAAGACCTAAAATATTGAAATGGATTTTGGGGGAGAGGCACCCCAAGATCTGAAAAATTGAAATGCTAGAATAAAAAGAGGAGAATGCCCAATAAACAAAACCACAAAGATTTTTTTTATTAAAATGGAAAACAACTATAAGAGCTACATTGTGGCACACAAACTGTCCTTTTACAAAATGCGACTTGTTACTTGTAGTATTTTTCATTTACAATACCATGGGTCAATTCCATGGGTGAATGAATACCATGGGTGGATGTCACAATACAATGGGTCAATTCCATGGGTGAATGAATACCATGGGTGGATGTCACAATACCATGGGAAAATACCATGGGTGAATGAATACCATGGGTGGATGTCACTTACAATACCATGGGTGGATGGCACTTACAATATCGTGGGTAAATTCCATGAGTGGATGAATAACATGGGTGGATGAATACCATGGGTGGATGAATACCATGGGTTGATGCCATTTTCCATTCGGATCATTAGTTAAGGATCTGATACCTCTCTTCATTATTATTTATCAAACTAAGTTATTGTGTCTTTATGATCATGGCCAACCTTTTCATCAAAGTCACATCATATCTGATATTTCTTCCAAAGCACTCTTGGGGCTGCTCTCCCCCTGAGATGCTTCACACTACATGATTTCTACTGAGATAAACTCATTCTAAAAATTAGTTAAGGATCTGATACCTCTCTTCCATTATTATTTATCAAACTAAGTTATTGTTTCTTTATGATCATGGCCAACCCTTTCATCAAAGTCTCATCATATCTGATGTTTCTTCCAAAGCACTCTTGGGGCTGCTCTCCCCATGAGATGCTTCACACTACATGATTGCTAATCTGATAAAAGCATTGATTATATTTTTAGTTACTCATGGGAACCTTCATTTCCTTGGGAAGCTCCCCCTCCAGCCATGCTGACTTTAATTTTCATTGAAGTTATTGGCTTCTCTTTCTTCTTTCTCCAAGCTTTTATGGGTTTTCTTTTGCTCCATGCATCTCCTTCTAGATTATTGTTTGGTATACTTTGAGTGACCTCCTTCTTATGTCTAGTTTGCATTAAGGCATTAGGTAACTTCCAATCTTTACCCATGTGGCCAAGTTTTCACATATATAGAATCTTATGTGACCAAGAAAGGGAGGAAATCGCTTGTGTCTTCTCGTGTTGTTATTCTCATTGGATTTGAAATCATCAACCTTATGGAAAAAAAATACTACATGAATAACAATAGCCATAGAAAGATTATGTACCTAGTGGCTGAAGATCTTCTAGTAGGGAAAGGTATCATTTGATTGATTGCTTGAGGGTATTAACATGTATTCTGCTTATTTTGTTTATGAACCTTGATTTCACTGCTCTTACATTCTATTACAATGTCTGCAAAATTATTACAAAAGCAACATTCAAGAATATTCATTGAGGGAGAAAATGGACTCCTTTGGAACCTTTAAAATTTTCTCAACTCATCTCGAGAAGTAGACGGCCTTCTTGTGAAGGACACTTTCTTTCACTGATTCCATTATTGCTAGTTTTGTTGCTTGTTCTTTTTTGTTTACTTACTAATCATGTTGCTACCATATTCTACTATAGGTATTTTGGACGTTACTTTATTATCTCATGTGTCTTCCTTTGAGCTAATTCTGCTATTTTATAACTCATTTCTAATGGTAGACAACCTTTTCTTCTAATTTTTCACATGGTTTCTCTCTTTCCTTCAACTGACTATTGATTACTTCTTCAACTGTTCTCACTTCATCCAACTATTTCCTCAAGCTAACTATTTCTTCTTTGAAATCATGCTCTTTCTCATCACATATCTGCAACAATTTATTTTGATATATGTTTTCACTTGTAAGTATTTCTATTTTAAACAACGATTAGTCAAGCTTGGCTTGGTCTTCAACTAACTTCTCCTTGTCACAACCCGGGACTTTCATACTAGAATAATGAATCTCATTCTAATGAAATTTTTATTTCTAAGAAGCCTTTTTCTTCTTCCCCTTTCTCTTCTCTTTTTCTCCATTGTTGTTACTAAAATATCTTTGATGCATGACTTGCAATCCATCCCATATTTATTCTACAAATTTGAGATCTATTATCATCTCAAGATCCAAATTGTGAAGATTCATTAAGGGAGTTTTAAGGTATAAAATGGGCCTCCTAAGGAAATTATAAAATAATAGTGGAAATAATAAAATAAGATTAGATTGCATCATCAAATTTTAGAGGGAGAAAAGAAAAAACTATATTTTCAACTTATCTCCCTATGGGTTTACTCAAATTTCAAGAGACAACACTCATTGGATGAAAAATTTAATTCCTAATCCAAGGAGTACCCATGTTTCATAATTTTGATGGACCCTGCTACATGAAAAATGAGAAATACATGAAAAACGTGTTTGCAATCACATTTTTTCATGTATTTCTCATTTTTCGTGTAGCAGGGTGCATTGAAAGTATGCAACATGGGTACTCTTTGGATGAGGAATTAAATTTTTCATCCAATGAGTACTCCTGCTCAAAATTTGAGTAAAACCTTAGGGAGATATGTTGAAACTACGAGTTGAAAAAGTAGTTTTATTATTTTATTATTTTTTAATATTTTTACTTTTTTACTCCAAAAATGGTGAATCATCCCCCATGGCTAACATCATCATCTTGAATCCTATTGGTTCTTATAAAAAAAATTTTGGTTGTACATTTTTCTTAGGAGGCCCATTTTAGACCTCAAAATTCCCCCAATGGTTATAAATTGCACATTTAGCTTGGGAATTCCACCATCATTCTTTCTTTGAGAGGGGAATCTTTACTATATCCATCACATACTAGCTTCCATACATTAGGTACATAAGCTATTAATCCATATTTTACTTTCTTTGTCCATTCCTAAAAGTTTGTAGCGCTGAGAACATACACATTTTGATTATCCATGATTTAACCAACTCTACCTTCTAGTTGTTACATTGATGCTAATTGAATCAACTTTGATACCAATTGTTGGAAACTTGATTATACTGAGAGGGGGGGTGAATTAATATAATGCATTCATGGTCATCAATTTACTAGCATTTAATTTATTTATTTTTGAAAGTTATCTGAACTATTAAATAAGCATAAATACAACATATGAATAGAATATTTAACATATAAACAACATTCAACCACAACATAAGAATAAACACATAAAAAACACACATACAGACACCAGATATAAGTGGAAACCCATAAAGGGAAAAACCATGAAATTTGTTGTTATGATGTAAAGGAAATATCATACTTCCTCTATTACATCATTTTTTTGTAGCCTTCTACCTACAAGAGGCCCCTACCTTAATTTTCTTTTGCAAGCTACAACTTTCTAGGAAGCTCCTACTCCCTCTTGTGCATCAATTTTTTATAGGCTTCTACATACAAGAGGATTCTACCCCAATTTTATTCTACAAGCTACAACTTGTTGGGAAGCTCCTACTCCCTCTTCTATAGGATCCAACCTTCTCTTTTTAGGCTACTAACTGAAAGGAGATAAAAATTCCCTAATAAGATTACAAATTTATTTTGCTAGTTTACCTAGTATTTGTATTTTTTTTTAACTCTATCTCTATCCTCTTCTTCCTCAAATTGGATTTACATATGCTCCTCCTTCTGTTTCTATATTTTCCAGGAAATCCACAAAATATGTCTCACAATAAATCAATCAACTCTCTCACTCTCTAACCATTCTACCATCTAAAAGAAAATCCTTTTATATGCATTACATGCTAACTATTAGTGTTCCATGCAAGAATCTGAAGTGAAGGGTTACCTCTTTGTATTCCATGGCTCTTGTGGTCTCTCTCTTCATTCCGGAATTTGAAGATCAATTCAAGACACATGGACCTTGTAATATTCAAAAAATAGAAGTAATACAAGCCAACAATAATGATTGCAAAATCCAAGACCAATGTAGATTTTTTTTTTCACATTACAAGATGCATACACGTTTTTCTTAAAGACAATATGTGTATATACATGATATTCTCATTTACAAATGCATATATTACGTTTCATTTTTATTTTTTCTTGTGATTCCTTTCAAGTACACTTATATACTCTGTTTATATACTTTGTTCATCTCTCACTAGCAATACACCAACAATCTTAGTAGCAACCAAACACTGGAATACTCAGACAAGCATATCTCTCAAGACACACTAGCAACAATATATCAACATCTTCAAGCATTTACATCACAACATTTTCAAGAAATTTACATCACAACATTTTCAAGAAATTTACATCACAACATCTTTAAGGTATTTATATCACAACATATGTAAGACATTTCAATCACAACACCCACAAGGCCATATCTCTAACAAGCATCATACTCACTCACAAATTTACATGATAAAAAATACATACTCATTCGACCTGTTGTAGCCAAATCCTACTCGGTGAAAATGGTAAACAATTTTAAAGAAAAACACATGGAATGATTGAAAAGAGGGAGATGAGTCTTCAATTTCCTTGTTGCATGATAGGAAAGACAATATGCCTTTTGAAGCTTATCATGAAACCTGTCAAATTTTATAATATATGATTATATATATATATATATATATATATATATATATATATATATATATATATATATATATATATATATATATCTATATATGTATATATATCTATATATATATATATATATGTACATATATATATATATATAGATATATATATATATATATATATATATATATATATATATATATATATATATATATATATATATATATATATAATTTGGTGCAAAAAATGGGCTTTTAGAAGCATTACATTCCTCTCAAACTTTTATGCAAATGAGGGATTTTATTTAAAATCATTAGGTTTTAGCTCAATCTCCAATTCCACCAAAGTCATTGCCCATACACATTACTAAGTCGAGGGGGATCCCATGACCAAATGGGAGGAATATTAGATTGTGCTCAATGTGTCAAAGCAATGTGAGAACATGGGTGTATATATATATTGAAGTTGTGCTTCCCCTAATCAATGTGGGATTTTGGCTTTCACTACTATGTTTTTCCCTGGTGTCTTCCAAGCTTGATTGAGCCTTTCATCATCGGATTGGAGTAATAATGGAAATGGTTTATGAATTGCTAATTATATTCAATAACAACAAATGTGGGATTGATTTCACAAAGTTCTGGCTACTCAATAATAATATGTGGCATTGGCAAGAGAAAATCCCGCAATTATGTACTCGGTTGAGCATTCAAATTGAACAACAAGAATGAAAATAGTCAGAAGGATTGTCAATTATATTGGAAAAGTTGTCTCCATGGGCTATAGTCCTGGAGAAAATTCTTTCAAATCTGATTTAACATGTGTAGTTGATGGTATTGAAAACTAACACATGTCACACCATATAGATATATATGACCAAGGAAGGCCCAAAACCATAGACTCAAAAGTCTTCTTATATTTTTCTTATATTGTGTTTCTAGACCTGTATGTTCATAATTTATGGTTACAAGAAATATAAAATTTAGGACCTTTAGGCTCACCCAATTGCATCTCATAGGATTGCCATGCCTCATGCAAGTGTCCAAACCAAATGCGTATGTCGGACTACCTCCCATTGTCGAGCATGTTTGGTGGTTATATATATATATACACACACACAAGAAAGATGAAGTTGTGGATTCTTTATATTAGAAGAAGGCTGAGTCAAAATTTCAAAGTTACCCAATGGGCTTGACAATCATAAACTTCATCATTAGATGTATCGGTGAAAATAGACTATGATTAATTCAGTTGTTGAAAGCACAACCCCCAAAATGTGGGGATTTGTAAATGCCCAAGCTGAATTCACGATCACTGAGAGAAGGATTTTTTGTTGTTGAAGTGAAAAGGCATAATTGATATAAAATAACATGAAACAATGCATAATGAGTTCGTTCACAATGAATTCACAAATGAAACTATTCAAAGCCGCAAATGGAGAACCAAAGTCCCAACTTGTTTCAAAGACATTTCATTAGTGTAAGAATCCAACAACCATCATTGACATTTTATAGTTATGAAAAATTTCTCTGTAGGTTTCAACCCCGTACATAAATTACCTGCATATGAATTCTAAAACACATAAAATAAACAATGCGAGAGCATAACACATAAAACACATATACATAGAGATTTTCCCCTAGATCCCAAAACTGGGACTACCAGATTGATTTTTCATTATGTTCCTTTCAATGTTACAATACATATATATGCATGTCGAAGTATCCAATACCATGGACCGAAAACCCATTGCGCCCAAAACCATAGGTAGGTTCACCCCACTTAATATAGGGTCAAAAAAAAATTTCCTCGGGGCGCTGCCTCAGACCCCATAGAGGGGGGCTACCTGCTACCCTCAAACCCCCTGTGACCCCCCCACTGCGCAATCGGCACAACAAAGGGGGGGGATCTGCCACCCCTCAAACCCCCCCAGTTAACTAGGGAGGCTAGTCATGGAAAGAATATAACACACCCCAACATTCTCCCACTTGTTTTTTTCTTTCCACAGGGGCTACAAGAGAGCTTAGTCATTTATCCAGCCCTGCAATGCCCATTGTTTCTCTACACCAAGAGAACTTCTCAGAGGTCACATATTTTGTCAATGCATCTGCAGTATTCTTCAAAGTGTCCACCTTTACCATTTGTCTTCTATCATATCCCTCACAAAGTGATACTGAACATCAATGTGCTTTGTCTTTGAATGGTAAGCAAGGTTCTTTGCCAAGAAAATTGCACTTTGGCTATCACAATATTTCCTTATAGCTCTCTATACTAAACCCATACTTGAACACAATCTCTGCAACCAAACTTCTTCATTGCTTGCATGACTGGCTGCCATGTATTCTTCCTCTGTAGTTGATAGTGCCACTACAGATTGTTTCTTACTCATCTAACAGACTGCACCTCCAAATAGGTTAAACACATACCCACTTGTAAATCTTCTCTGATCCAGATCCCCAGCCCAGTCTGCATCAACAAAGCCATGAATATCCAAAACTCTGTCCAATCCTAGTCTTCCTTGGTAGCACAAACCATAATCACTAATGTCGCGCAAATACCTGAAAACCCGCTTCACTATTGTCCAATGCTCCTTCCTTGGTTTTGACATAAACTTGATCAATACTCCCATTGCATGTGCAATGTTTGGTCTAGTACAAACCATCGCAAACATCAGGCTATTGACTGCACTTGCATATGGAACACGGGACATGTCCTCTTCCTCTTCTTGTGTCTTGGGACATTATTCAGCAGATAACTTTACACCTACAGGAATATGAACCTTCACCGGTTTACTATCCTGAATATTAAATATTTGCATTATTGTCTCGACATACTTCCTCTAGTTTAACCAGAGCTTCCTCTTTTCCTGATCTATTTTAATTTCCATGCGCAAAATATAGTTTGCAACACCAAGATATTTCATGTCGAATTTGGAGGAAAATTGGGTCTTCAAATCGTGGATAATTTCTTTGTCATTTCCAATGAGCAACATGTCATCCACATACAAGACCAGATAAATAAGACGGTCACCAATTAATTTAAAATACACACACTGATCTGCTTTGCTTCTGGTGAAGCCAAGTCCCCATATAAATGTATCAAATTTCTGATACTACATCCTTGGTGACTCTTTTAGCCCATACAGAGACTTATTTAACTTGCATACCAATTATTTCTTACCCTTCACTGCAAATCCTTCAGGTTGCTTCATGTAGATATCCTCTTCCAGATCCCCATGGAGAAATGTTGTCTTCACATCCATCTGTTCTACCTCAAAATCTAAAGCAACATCAACAGATAAAAGTAATCTAATAGAAGCTACCTTGGCAACAGGAGAAACAATATCACCAAAATCAATTCCCGACACCTAGGAATAACCTTTTGCTACCAAGTGAGCTTTGTATTTCTCCACCTTTCCTTTTGCATTTGTCTTCTTCTTGAACACACATTTGCTGCCAATGGGTTTCCTTCCAGCCAGCAACTCCACTAGATCCCAAGCCTCATTTTTGTGAAAATATGTCATTTCATCAACCATGGCCTCTTTCCAGAGTTTTCCATCCTTTGAATCTATTGCTTCCTTCACAGTTTTGGGATCATCATCAGTAATAGATAAAGAAAAATTTGAATAGAAAGCAGATGGACTATATCTTTCTCGTTGCCTTCTTTCTCGAACTGATCTTCTCATAACTAGAGTTTGTGGCTCTTCATCTTCTGATTCCTCTTTTGCTGTAGAGTCCGATTCTTCCTCTTTTAGCTCAAACTCTATCTTCTCAAGTTCCTTTGATGGGATTTCATGTTTAATAACATTTTTCACCTCTCTAAACACCACATCTCGACTGTACACAACCTTCTTTGTTACTAGGTTCCAAATCTTATAACCCTTTAAACCATCCTTATACCCAATAAAGATGCACTTTTCAGATTTACTATCCAACTTTGTTCTTTTCTCCTTTGGAACATGTACATTTGCATCACATCCAATTACCCTCATATGTGAAAGAGAGGATTTCTTGCCAGTCCATACCTCTTGTGGAGTCTTATCCTCCAACGCTGATGAAGGTGATCTATTGACTAGGTAACATGTTGTCTCCATTGTCTTTGCCCAGAATTCCTATCCTAACCCGGCACCACTGAGCATGCTTCTTGCCCTTTCCATCAACGTCTTGTTCATTATTTCTGCAACTCCATTTTTCTCAGGTGTGTATGGAGTAGTCTTCTGTCGTGCTATACCACACTTCTTACAGAATTCTTCAAATTCCTTGCTGCAAAACTCTCCACCGTTATCTATCCTCAACACCTTTATCTTCTTCTCTGTCTAGTTTTCCATTAGAGCCTTAAATTCTTTACACCTGTCAAAGACTTTAGATTTCTTATCGAGGAAATATATCCATGTATTCCTTGAGAAGTCATCTATAAATTATACATATTACATAGACTTACCTAGTGATGGAACCTTCACAGGTCCAAACACATCATTGTGCACAAGCTCTAATATCTATTTCGCCCTCTTACCACCAAAGGGTAAGCTCACCTGATTCTACTTCCCATATACACAATTTTCACAGAAATCAAAATCCAGAGAGCTATTAGTCATACCTTATACCATAACTTTACCATGAAGTATTTGAAGGCCCTTCTCTCCAATATGTCCAAGCCTCTGATTCCATAGCATGGTCTTTTCTCTAGATACCACTAGATTTTCTACTCCACTTTCAGGAACCACAGAACTGTTGCACCCATCAATAACAGTGCTACCTTGCAGCTTGTACAGAGTTCCAATCCAAACTCCCCGGATCAATACCAATGCTCCTCAAACCATATTGCAGGTATCTTTCTCGAAAACTGTTTTTACACCTGCATCATCCAACTTGCTTACAGAAATCAGATTTCTGGCCAATGCAGGAATATGCAAAACACCCTGAAGTGTTCTAACCCTTCCACCTTGCAACTTCAACTTTACTTTTCTATGACCAATGACTCTAGCCTTCCTATCATCCCCTAAGAAGACATCACCAGCATCATATTTCTCATACTCGCAGGACCACTCTCTATGGGGAGTGAAGTGAAAGGATGCACCTGAGTCAATCAACCATGCCTCATGATCTACATGTGTACTTGAAGAAGCCAAGTATACATCCCCACCTTCATCTGAGGTGGTTTTCGCCTCTTCGGAAGGAGCATCATCAGATCCCTTTCCTTTGTCAAGAGCTTTAGATTTACATTCCCTTTTGTAATGCCCTTCCTTTCAGCATTTCCAGCACACCTTTACAGGTTTTCCTAGAGATTTAGATCTCCCACTTGATGACCTATTTTTGTTTCTATTCTAGGACCATCCTTGTACAGACAAGGCATCACCATTCTGGCTCTCCATATTTTTTCGTCTCATCTCCTCCGTCAGCAAGGATGAGACTATTTCATCAAACAGCAAGGCAGTTGCATTGCTACCTATTGCAATGACCAGACTATCCCACGAATCTGGTAGAGAACACAACAAACTAATGCACTTATCTTCATCTGAAATTTTAATATCAACAGATAATAACTGACTTACCACAGTATTAAATGTGTTCCTATGCTCTGTCACCGAGTCTCCATCTTTCATCCTTAGGTTATACAACTTTTTCTGTAGGAACAATTTATTCACCAAAGACTTAGATTGATACAAAGTCCCTAACTTGACCCACAAAACCTTAGTTGTAGCTTCCCCTGATACATTCAGCAATATTGAATCTAAGACACACAATCGTATTGTGCTCTTTGCCTTCTGATCCAACTTCTTCCATTCTTCATCGGACACTCCTATTGGTTTAGTACCCAAATCTACCACGATCCACTAATCTTTATCTACCAACAGATCCTCCATCTTGAGTTTCCATCACTCAAAACTTTGGCCATTAAATTTCTCGATCTCTATCTTTCCACTGCTCGCCATCTTCTTTCAGCACCAGAATCAATCCCGCTGATATCCTACTGAACATTGTCTACCATAGGCCGAGCGAAACCCCTCAGCAACAAAGGCGTCCCCTTGAAGCCAAAACAACTCTGATACCAAATGTAGGTTTTAACCCCATACAAAAATTACCTACATACGAATTCTAAAACACAGAAAATAAACAATGCGATAGCATAACATATAAAACACATATACACAAATATTTTCCCCTAGATTCCAAAACCGGGACTACCAGACTGATTTTTCATTATGTTCCTTTCAATGTTACAATACATATATATACATGCTGAAGCATCTAATACCATGGACCAAAAAACCATCGCACCCAAAACCATGTGTGAAAATCATGCACAAAACCATAGATAGGTTTGCCCCACATTATCTAGGGTAAAAAAACAATTTTCCCCGTGGCGCTGCCCTAGACCCCGTAGCGAGGGGCTACCCAGCCCCCTCAAACCCCCTATGACCTCCCCGCTATGCAATCAGTGTAACGAAGGGGGGTTCCGCCACCCCTCTAACCCCCCGGTTAACTCTAAGGGAGGTTAGTCGTGGAAAGAATATAAAACAACACAACATTCTCCACAATTGTCACGTACTTTATATTGTGTTCTGGTGCACCACATGACCATCATTGGTTGTTCTTATTTTATGTGTGGAGTATCAGCTATTAGGGACAAAGAATAAAATCGATCGCTTGCTAATTGTTACACTACAAATATTGTCTATAGGGTTCTTGCAAATCATGGAGCGTCCAACGTTGGTAAAATCTTAACGAAAATAATTTTAATAATGATGTAGGGAGATAACAATAATAATATTCAACCATAACATCACTGGTCTACGAAGTTCGCTTCTTGTGGTACTCCACCAACCAGCTTCCTTTAGCAACCCATGATCGAGGAGGGGAACTTTAAGTGTTATCATCATCTAGAAAGAAGAATACAATGGGAGATGAATTTTCATTGCATGTGATCTTGGAGACAAGAGAACATATAGAAGAAAATTGATGGCTCAAACAATTTGAGTGAATATTGGTGACGTTATAAAATGTTTTTCCTGTCATTGGACTGCAACTCACGTCGACATGCTGAAGTTAATTTTGGCAGTAAAAGCCAAGGGGATGGGAATATTTTTAAGTGACTTATGGCCTTTCTTCGACATACTGGGCATCATCTCCTTGTCCTTTACTATTTGGTTATGAAGGAGACATCACTAGTAACAGTACTAGAAGGATGGCATACAAAATATTTTCCCATGAAAAAATCAGTGATGTAGTCAAGCAACTTAAAGATCCAAAGATAATATTTCCAAATAAAAAAAAACTTTTCTATGACTTATGGAGTGAAATTTTGTCATATTATACAACGAGATTGAGATGTGCAAGAATAGCTTCTCAAGGCCTTGGACTAATTATTATGAACAATGTCATGTTTTTTCATTTTCTCGGTGATTCAAACAAATATGTGTGTTCAATTGGAGGGTAAGGTTGTGAAACAGGTGGTATACGAAAGGTTTTTTAATCTTTGATTGAAGATATTGTAACAAGACCTCAACATAAAATGGAACCTTACGTGGAAATCAAGAGCATGAGCCATAATCATTTATATTTTGGCTTCCAATAGTTAATTTATGTGAACTACCACTGTGCATATCCTGTTTCATTTTCCTTTGCATCGACATTCACACAATTTCCAATAAGTTAAGGTAAAAAAGGATACCAACTCTATTTGTTGTCAACATCAAAAATAGGTCTATGTAGGTTGTTCAAGTTCTTATTGAACAAGCATGTCAAACTAACAATCGACGTTCTACATTGGTCCACATTCCAGATTAGAAAATTGCGACAAGGTAGAATGATTAGAATTTAAATGGAAGGGACCTGTCGCAAAATGGTTTCATCAAATCACCCAACGTTGAATCTATGGTCTAAATTAATTGTGTCACCCCTCACATCAATTTTCCAAAACCATGAAAAAGGCTGGTGCAAAATGGTTTTTTATTTTTCAAAACTACATGTAGTTGCTGACGTATTTATAACAACACCTACGAGCCCTGCATGCACCTTAACTATGTCTCAAACCTTATTTGTATTAGTCAAACTTAGAGAATTGTTTCCGCCATGTATTCTATAGAACTTTATTAAAGATAAGTCTTGTGCAATCAAAAGAAAAAGTCGCTGCTTGTGAAAAGAAATAATTATGTAATTGTCTATAAATTAGTTTTGTAACTAACTCTTGACAGTTAGTTTAGGGGGCATAAATAAAAGTACAAAATAAACATTGGGAGAGGGTTCGAAATATGAAAATGGAGAGTCTAAAAATGAAGAGAAATTGTAATGAAATATCTCTATGAAACTGAAGAATAAAAACCAAATTGATTCAATCTTTGGGAAAGTTGTAAACTTCCTTTTCTTTTCTATGTTTTTCAATTCATCTATGTTTCTATTCTGTTGGAATGTTGTACAATGAAGATGGGTTATTTAAGTTAATGTCTTTGAATTTACTATTGGCATTATGGTGTGCATGGATCCAGCTAGCTGATGTTGCCATTGGTTTCATGATGGCAACTAGCTCATGTTGGCATTGATGCCAACCCCTTGTAGACTAATTGGTCTATGTATGTTTTCATTATAGCATGGTTGTAACTAGTTTGATGTTGGCATTGAGATGGTTATGTTAGGTATTGATGTCAACTCTTGATTTAAGCCTTTTGATGATGGTCAGATGATGGCAATATTGTTTTCATGGAGCTAGAGGTCGTTGGAGATGCAGATCTTCATGTGATGGAAATGATGATGCACCTAATGATGCAGATGTTCATGGAGATGACTTGTTGCAGTATGATGGCCTCATTTTGATGTTGCTACATAGGTGTTGTAGGTCTGTTCAGAGGTGTTGCAACTTGTGGAGATGATTTTTTGAGAGTGGAGGACTTGTTGGCACTCTTTTCAACCTTGTTTGTTAGCCCTTTTAGGTAAACTTGGTAGTGACACTTGAGAGACTTGTTTGGTCCACTTGAATATGTATCAGAGGCTATGTCAGAGGTTTGAAGCCCTGTACAAATGTTGGAGAAGGTGATCCAACAGGTGGCAGAGGTTCTAAGATGAAGGCTTGATTTTTTTCTTCATCCTTTGCCCCAGTTGCATGCAACAAAGCCTAAGGGAGCGACGAAAAGGATCCATTCACTGGAATACAAGCCTATGGGAGTGACTGGAGGTTCTAGTCAAGTTCAACTAGTGTTATGCATGCGACTGAGAATTTTCACGAGATTTTCTCTACATTCCTTTTCACAAATTAGAAGAAAATTATCAAGGAAATTCCTAGAGGCTCCCAAAAAAATTTGTAAAGGTTGGAAATGTTTGAAAATGTCCTTCAATGATGTGAACTCATTTATTGCACAAGTAGTGGTCATAGTGGATTGATTTGGTCCAATTTGTGCACCCTTTATCCTAGACCCAAGCTCAATTTTGTCCTACATGTTTTATATTCATCACTTGGGAGGTATGTGATAGTTGATGGTGAGTGTATGTGTGTAAAAGAAGGCTACATAGAGTGAGTATGCCCCATAACTATTGGAGAGCATGAATTCTTCAGTGTGTGAGTGAAATGACAATTAATGGAGAATATTTCTGAAGCAGTGCATCAATTTTTTAGATCAGATTTGAGGTTGTTGTAGCAGATATTGTTTGGAGATATTTTTCATGTTGTTGGAGTATATTTTGTTGGTGACTCTCACATTTGTCTTTGCAGGATCTCTTGATGCATTTGGCACATAGCCATAGTGTCTTATGATGTTAATTGTATTATGCAACATTATATTGATTTGAGGTTTGATAGTATTCAAATTTGATGTGGCCACTATTTTTCTATAGTTGAGAGAAAATGTTTGTGGTGTTTATATTTGTTTTGATGATGATATTTTGTTGCTAGAAGTTGTATTTGTAGAGCTGAATCATTTTGAGAAGAAAGTTTTGGGATCTAGTTTGAAAATAGATGAAAGGATATCCACATAGAGTAGAAGAGAAGTGACTTCATGGACGTGGAGCAGTGATTGTGAAGTTTTAGTGAAAGGAACAATTTTCTCAATCCAATGATAGTTGGATAGTCCAATCAGATTTGGGTGAGGATCGGTTGATAGTGGTGACTTTTAGCGGATGGTAGTCTGTAAATCTATGGAGAACATAGTCTTCTGAGTTGATCAATAGAATCGAGTCTCCAAGCTAATTAGAGTCAACTGATTGTATATGAGGTCGAGTCCCCTGATTGATGGGAGTCATTCATCTATGTAAAAGGACTATATTTGCTAAATAGAAGATTCAGAGTAGTGCAACAACAACAAGGGTTATTTTTTGCTCGGTGAGGGGTTTTCCAAGAGATATCTTGTGTCTCTTATGTGATGGTTTTTGTGGTTGTATTTGTGGTATTGTTTCTCTAATGGTTGTTTGATTTAGTTGTTTACATTGTTATATCCATGTGATGATATAATATGTCACTGGATATATGCATGATTTAGTAAGTGAAATTTTAATTGGTAAAATTGTTAAGAAGATCACACTACTAATTCACTACCCCCCTCCATCTTATTAGTGCTCAAAGGTTTCCAACAATTGGTATCAGAGTGGGGCTCTTGGTTGCATCTTGATCGATGGAGAGTAAATCTGGGGTTTGTTGGAGAAAAAATTATTTTATTTTTATTTTTTTCGAAATGACTTCTCAAGGAATGGTTGTCCTAACTACTGCAAATTACAATGTATGGCATAGAAATGTTAAATCTCAATTTTTATCTTGTGGATATAACATTTGGAGAGTAGTATGTGAAGGTTGTGGCAAGGATCCAATTGCAGATGAAGTTTTGTAGCAGGATGCACAAGCTAGATGCATAATCTACAAGAATCTTCATGATGATGATATGAAGAGACTAGTGGGTTTGAAATGTGCCAAAGAAATGTGGGACAAGCTAGAATCCATATTTGGAGATTGAACTGACAACAAAAAGGAAAATGAGAAGAAGAGAAACAAGAAGAAGGGCCTTCAAAAATAGGAATCTCAGCCACAAGAGTCTCATTCTTCTAGTGCACATGATTCAACAGATGATGAGAAGAGATCAAAAGATAATGAATCCAAAGGTATAACTATTATAATGCTTTTCTTTTGAGCTATAATTTTGATGATTCATATTTAGATCATGATGAAGCACATAATGAACATGAAATGTACAACCAAAATAAACTTTATAAGAATGAATAGGATTCAAGATGATGATGTCAACCATGGGGGATGATTCACCATTTTTGGAGTTAAAAAATAAAAAGATTAAAAAATAATAAAATAATAAAACTACTTTTTCAACTTGTATTTTCAACTTATCTCCCTAAGTTTTTACTCAAATTTCGAGTGGGAGTACTCGTTGGATGCAAAATTTAATTCCTCATCCAAAGAATACCCATGTTGTATACTTTCGATGGGCCCAACTACACGAAAAATGAGAAATACATGAAAAAACATGATTGCAATCACGTTATTCATGTATTTCTCAGTTTTTATGTAGCAGGGTCCATTGAAAATATGCAACATGGGTACTCCTTGAGATTTCTAGATGAACTACTGCATCAAGGATAAAGAAAAAATATTGCAGATTTGTGATGATAAGGAAACCAACTCAAGGAAGAGATTGTCAGCATAAAGATTAAGTTGGCAGAATCAGAAAGAGTTGAGGAAGGTACGAGGAAGAAGTACCAAGAGAAGGTAGAAGAGGTTGAGAAACTAGAAGCAAAAGTGACTTCCTTGAGAGAGAATTGAAAGATGGAGAAGAGTATCGTGGCCTTGGATAATTTGCTTGAGATCTAAAGATCACCATTGGATAAATCTAGTCTTGGATTTCAAAAGAGTGAGTCTAGTTTGCATGCAGGTAAAAATAACAAAGAAGAACCCATGAAACTTGTAGAAAACAATACTAGCAGCAAAAGTGAGAACCAACGAAACAAGAATTAAATCCAGTAGCCAAGTAGCAAAAAAAAGAACCAACAACAAAAAAACAACTAAAACTAGCAGCAAAGAAGAAAATCTGAGGGAGCACCTACATTTAAAAAACCTTTTTCTCCTAGAGATGATCGTGGCAGATCCATTAGTTTTCAAAGGAAGTAAAGTCAATTTATTCCTTTGATGCATAAGATACAATGCTATAGCTATCACAAGTTTGGACATGTTGCAGCTAACTATTGGAGCATAACATATAGATCCAATCAGCAGTATCAACAGCTAAGGATATTGGCCTTATGATATAATCGTAATTTTTATGGTTATTGCTACTCATGTCACCTGTTTGGCCATAAGGCAATAGATTGCAAGTCTAACCAATGGAGGAGAAGCACATTTCATGCAAGGTTTAGTTATGGGAAGAGCAGAAGAAAATTTGATCCTCTTGGCCATATGGAAAGAGATTGTTTTCTACCCCGTTATTCAAGCAGAAAAAAAAAAAAAAAAAAAAGTAGCAAAAGAAAAGAGGACCTATCAGAAAACCAATAAAGGAAGAAAAGAAGTAGATGAAGGAAGAAAAGGAGCAACCAAAGATCGTTTGGAGAAAGAAGGAGAAACAACTCTTCAAGTAGTGAAGAGCATTCTCTCTTGCAGCCCATGATTATTTCTTGCATACTTATAGAGGAATACAGAGTTCATGAGAGGTACATAACCTCAGGGGGAGTGTATGGTAGAAGTATAACAACAGTTATGATGAGTTCATTGAGCCTCATGCACATTCAGGTCCATATGATTAGCCTATCTTTTGGAGGTATATTGAACTCGGGGGGAGCTATGCATGGTATGAGATTTACATGAGTTACTTGACATTTCTCCCATAGTTTTTCACTCAGTTATTTGTAGCTGCTTTACATATATGTTTTTGGTTTCCACTAATAGTTGGTTGAAAAGATGTGCATCCATGCATAGAATTTGATCATTGCTTTAGCCATGTATAGAGATACATGAGACATGGACCAGCCATGTATGGGCTATTATATGTAGTTTATTACATCTATGTATTTACCATTGTTTCATCAATTCACTTTCGTATTGGATCCAATGATTAGTATGTTGAGTCATGTTGATGATAGGTATGTTTTAGAGGAGCCTTATGGAGTCTTTTTGCAGCCATATATATGGGCTAATGATGGTATAATAGTCATGATGTATCATGTATTTGAGTCATTGGTCCATAGTGGATGTTCATAGAAACTATGTATTTATTGATATATTCATGTAAAATGCTCATGGAGCCATGTACTTGTATTGTACTATCTTTTGGGTCTATAGTCATGAGTCACGAGGTCATGTAATAGTCATGTATGAGGTTATTATGTTGATTCTGCAACCATGTGTTTTTCATTGTATATGTTATATATTCATGGTCATGTGGAGTCTTAGTCCATATGGTGCTTCTATTTGTCAAAGGAAGCATTGTTTGCAGCAGAAGTGGTCACTACAGCTTGGAGATGGCATGTGTTTAGGGGGAGCATTTATTTTCTCTTGTTTACTTCAACAATCATTGTTGCCATTATGATCTGCTTGGGGGTGTTCATGGTATGCCTCATACTATGCTATTATAGTTGGATTTTTTGACCTCATGTTTTGAGAAAAGAGGTTGATTGATGTTGATGTTATGTGGTTGCTATGGAGAGTGTTGGTTGATGCCTCATGTGCACATTATTACATGATGTTGTTCATTATGATGTTGCTCATTGATGATGCTTGTGGTTGCCTCATGTTGGCACATTAATACTATGGCTTGAGGTGTTTGACTGGTTCGTATGTTCCTTTGAATGTTTATTAGATATATATGTTGTTTGTTGCTTGTATGGAGGCATGGATGATCATTGATATGCATTATATTTCAGCCATGTAGAGATGTATTACTCTAGTCTTTGTGCTTCAGTTTTGTTGCCTTATCATATGAGTTGACCCTTTCCCATTGATGTCAAAGGGGGATTTATAGTGGATGATGGTATAGAGTTTGTGTATGGTTGCCATCAATTCCAAAGGGGGATATTGTTGGAAGTATGGTGTGCATGGATCCAACTAGATGATCTTGGCATTGGTTTCATGATGGCATCTCATTCATGTTGGCATTGATGTCAACCCGTTATAGACTAGTTGATGTATGGATGCCTTCATTGTAGCATGGTTGTAGCTAGTTTGATGTTTTCATTGAGATGGTTATGTTAGGCATTGATGTCAACTCTTGATGTTAGCCTTTTGATGATGATCAGATGATGCCAGTATCGTGTTCATGGAGATAGAGGTTACTGGAGATGCAGATATTCATGTGATGGAGACGAGGGCACACCTGATGATGCAGATCTTCATGGAGATGACTTGTTGTAGTATGATGGCCTCATGATGATGATGATGATGTTCTATAGAGGTGTTGTAGGTCTGTTCAGAGGTGTTGTAGCTTGTGCAGATGATTGTTGGAGAGTGGACTTGTTGGCACTATTGTCAACCTTATTTGTTGGCCCTTTTAGGTCAACTTGGCAGTGACACTTGGGAGACTTGTTTGATCCACTTGCAGATGTGTCAGAGGCTATGTCATAGGCTTGAAGGCTTATTCAGATGCTATAGAAGGTGATCCAATAGGTGGCAAAGGTTTTAAGCTGAAGGCTTGATGTTTTTCTTCATCCTTGCCCTTGTTGCATGGATCCAAGCCTATGGGAGCGACTGAAAGGCTCCAGTTGTTGGCAGACATGCCTATGGGAGTGACTAAAGGTTCTAGTCAAGTTTAACCAATGTTATGCATGAAACTAAGAATTTTCACGATATTTTTTCAGCATTCATCGCACAAATAAAAAGAAAATTAGCAAGGAAATTCCTAGAGGCTTCGAAAAACAATTTTAAAGGTCATAAATTATTTGAAAAGGTCCTCCAATGATGTGAACTCATTTAAAGTAGTGGTCATAGTGGATTGATTTGGTCCAATTTTTGCACCCTTGATCCTAGCCCCAAGCTCAATTTCGCCCTACATGTTTTATATTCATCACTTGGGAGTTGTGTCATAGTTGATGGTGGGTGTATGTGTGTAAGAGAAGGATGCATAGAGTGATTGTGCCTCAGAACTATTGGAGAGCATAGATTCTTTAGTGTGTGGGTGAAATGGAAATTAATGGAGCATATTTTTGAAGCAGTGCATCATTTTTTCAGATCATATTTGAGGCTGATGTAGCAGAGATTGTATGGAGAGCTTTTGTATGTTGCTGGAGTATGTTTTGTTGGTGACTCTCATATTTTTCTTTGCATGAGCTGCTAATGCATTTGAAATAGAGCCATAGTGTCTTATGATGTTAATTGTATTATGCAACATTATATATATGTGAGGGTTTGATAATATTCAAATTCGATGTGGCCACTATTTTGCTAGAGTTGAGAGCCCATATGTTTGTGGTGTTTATATTTATTTTGATGGTGATATCTTGCTACTAAAGGTTGTATTGTAGAGATGAATTGGTTTGAGTAGAAAGTTTTTGGACATAGTTTGAAATAAATGAAAGTAGATCCACATAAAGTAGAGGAATAGTGACTTCATGGATGTGGAGTAGTGATTGCAAAGTTTAGTGAAAGGAATAGTTTCTCAATCAAATGGTAGTTGGATAGTCCAATCGTATTTGGGAAAATATCAATTGATTGTGATGAATTTGAATGGATGGTAGTCCATAGATCTATGGAGAACATAGTCTTCTGATCTTATCAGTAGAATCGAGTCTTTAGGCTGATCATAGTTAGCTGATTGTATATGAGGTCGAGTGTAACCATCTCCTCCCACCTTTACCCATTTTCACCAGTTTTGTCGCGGTAAACATGAGCTAAGGGTCAATATGTTAATAATTAACCTCCTATATGACCTTAAGGAAATGGAGTCAACAAATTAAGACCTTCGTGACTTCCCTCAGGTGTTACAGGACCTCCAAGAGCAACCCAACCCCTCCAGATCTCCAACCCCTGAGATAACTCTCTTTTTCACCAACCTAGAGCCTCGGCTACTCCCTTTCCAAGGCATACAAGTCATTGTATCCCTCCAGTTTCACTTATAAGCCTTCCTCCATGCAACTGTGGAATTTTCCAGACAGTTCTATGCCAGTGACCCTGAATTCTGAGCCAATTTTTCAAGGCCAAGACTCAGGCCTCTGCCTAGAACTTAGTGAAACTTTTAGAAATGATAAATGACATAGAAACAAAGATTATAAACCAAAACTTGAACTGAGTCTTTATCTGACCCCTCCCAACCGGGAATGACATTCCGTCAAACACATGGTGAACATGAAACCTATAGGTCATGAATGAAAATATGAACATAATGATCTGAAAAATTATTTGAGGATAAACAAGAAGGAACAATTCCTTATCACAATGTCATAAAACCAATTAGATCTTGCATTCATTATCCAAATTCATCAATAGAAATGTGTTAAGAGCCATACTTAGATCTGTCAATTAACAATGATTATAACCAACATATAACCAGATAACTAACAATGAGAGAAAAACCATTAAATCCACATAATAACAAGTACATTTACTCATCAAAAAAAGAGGAACTTAGCTCTTATTAACCATATGAAAAATCCAACCAAGTCAGGGACTTCCATGTACCACTCGGCCATAGATTGGGCTGAACCAAACATTTATTTTAGCCAATCATCCCAGTGCCATATTCCAAGCATGAATGTGGGATCTCGTGGGATAAAACCATCCTTAAGCAACCAAGGGAATCCAGAGATTAAACCACCTCCACCCTCACCATACCGTGATCTCACTTAAACTAGTCCCGAGATCACAAAACCAAACTGAGCTTGGATGCCTAAGAAATCCTTCACCATCCCTTGAGGAATTTTCCTATCTCCACCCACCTGTGAGGGCTTCCCAAAGAAAACCATATCCACTCCCAACCCTTGGGATTTTCCTAAGACCACCTCACTTGGATCCAAAACCTTTTGGTAATCCATAGCTCAACTGAGAAAGAATCCCATCACACCATGACTATTCATAAATGGAAAGGTAAGATTGAAACCATTGTAAAAAAAACTAGTAAAATCCATGCCACCGATAGCAATGAAACCAAAATACACACATGCATATGCCATGCATGCCAAAACCAGCTAGGAAACCATACATGCAATCTATTACCTACAATTATTCATGTTGAAGCTGCGTGATCCATATTTTCCTTGCTTGATCCTTGCTTTCCTTGTCCTTCCTTTTCTTGCTTGCTTTCCTTCTTTCCTCGGTGCTATTCTCCTCTCTGAGACTAACTCCAAAATTGAACTAACAAAAGGCTACCAACTGATGCTTTGATGTCTTTTTATTATTTATGCCTCTAATTTCTTCAATTTTCCTTGATTTTCCTTCTATTTCCTCCTCACATGCAATCTGTGACCTTTCACCTCCCTTTTCTCCTAATTTCATTTATTTTCATAAATAAGATGCCAATTAATGCCCTTTTTCCTTTTCAAAGCCTTTCCCATTACCTTTTCCAATTTCCCCTTAGCCTTAATAAACCAAATGAACACCCACTAGGATGTTTTTCCCAACATCTAGCTTAGAATACATGTCCCATGACCTTGGTCTTATTTTTCCTTTATTAACTTTTATTACATGAACTTTTAACTTGGAGTCATTACAGACCCCTCCCCCTTAGGGGAAAAATGTCTTCAATGATCGATGATACCTACAACCAGTAAAACCATTGAAAATCAAAACATATTTCCCATGGAGATTTATAACTTAGATCGTTATAGTATTTGCAATGAACAACTTGCTCGAAAGAAAAACCATCATGACAAGCATGACAAGCATGACAACATGACAACCATACCGCTTATTGGAACTTTATAACACAACTTATTGTAGTATTTTACAATAGAAACCATACATAAATATCTACAAATATCAAAAACTCATTTGCCTTCACTGGCAAACAATGAAGGATACATAGCCTGCATCTAATCATCCATGTCCCATGTAGCCTCATCAGGCCCAAAGTGCTTCCACTGCACTTTAAATTGATCAATTTCTCTATTTCGGAGCATGATCTATTTCCATTGCAATATGCACGGAGGTTCCAAATGGAATTCTCCTTCTGGCTCCATCTGCAATACAAACCAATCAATAACATGATCAACATTGTTTACATATCTTTTAAGTAATGAAACATGGAAAATATCATCAACTTTCACTATCGGAGGCAGTGCAAGTATGTAGGCCACTATTCCAATCCTCTCAAGGATCTGAAAAGGCCTACAATAGTGTGGTGCCAACTTAGCACATGATCCTATTCTCAAGGAGCTCTTCTTGGGCTTGATGTGAAAATACACATGCTCCCCAAACTAAAACTCCTTAAATTGTTTTTGTTGGTCTGCATAACTCTTTTTCCTATCTTGTTCTGCCTTTAGATTATTCTTTATAAACTGTATTTCCTATTTCATGTCTTCCAACATGTCTGATCCAATAAGTACCCTATTCATTGAATCAATCCAACTGATGGGAGTATTAAAACTACACCCATACAATGCCTCAAACAAACTCATCCTCAGTGCCTCCTGATAACCATTGTTGTAAGCAAACTCAACCAATGGAAAGTACTACTCCCATCTCATCTGCTGATGCATGACATACATCCTCAACATATCCTTCACTATCCTGGTGACTCTCTCTATTTTCCCATCTTTCTGTAGATGATAAGTTGTACTGAAGGCCAACTCTATCCCCAAACCTACAAACAACTCCTTCCAAGGCTTGGAAGTGAACTTAACATCCATGTCTAACACAGTTTTCTTTGGAACACCATGCAATCTCATGATCTCCCTAGTGAAGACCTGTGCCACCTCACTAGATGAATAAGTAGTCTTCACTAGAATGAAGTGATCTACCTTGCTTATCTTGTCAACTACAACCATGATAGAATCATGCTTCCTCAATTTCCTCGGAAAACCTATAATGAAGTCCATGGAAATGGCCTCCCATTTCCATTATAGAATCGGAATAGACTGAAGAAATTCACTTGGATGCTTACACTCTGCTTTCACCGACTGATATTCCAAACATCTAGCCATGAACTCTGCCACCTCCTTCTTGAGATTTGGCCAATATTAGAACTTCTTTACTACTGTCAATGTCTTTTGATATATTGGGTGACCTGAATATGTCTTAGCATGGAATTCTATCATGATAAGTTTCTTGAGCCCACTGTCATTCGACACATAGATCTCATCCATGAATATCACCAAGCCATCTATCGTGACATGATAGTCCACATATTGATCACCTATACCCTGCTATTGTAACCTGTATCGAAGCTCCCTATACCCGTCAACCTGTTGTCCTTCTTGTAAGATCTGATCCTATAAATATGTCCCATACAAGCTCACTACTACAACATGGTTCATCTGCACTCCCCTGCTGACAACATCTACAACCCTGTTTTCCTTACCCTTGTTGTATTTGATCTCAATATCAAACTCACTAATTATGGCCAACCATCTAACTTTCCTGACATTCTGATTCGCTTGGTCAAATAGTTATCTCAACCCACTGCGATTTCTCATCCATACAAACCTTCGGCGAAGAAGATAATGTCTCCACATCTTCAAGGCATGAATAATAGTTGCCAACTCAAGATCATGAGTCACATAGTTATGCTCATGCTCATTTAGTTTCCTAGACTCATACCATACCACTTGTCCCTCCTGCATCAAGACTCTACAAAGTACTCTCTTGCAGGCATATGTACACACCACAAATTCTTTATATGGATCTACATCTTAAGAATTGGAGAATTTTTCAACAACTGCTTCAACTATGTACTAGTATGAGTCTGCACCATGACAAGAATGTAAGTAGTTTTTGATATTAATAAGTTTTGAATACTAAGACGACAATAGCGGTGGTTTTCTCCCACATTGGGTTTCCACCTTAAATCCTGGTGTTCATGTGTGTTTTATGTGTGATACTTTATTTTGTTCGTATTGCACATGTTTATTACTTATCAAATGCCTCATAAATCTCTTACATTCTGGTTCAAAGTTTAACAGATAAAGAATTATATGTTTTACAAATTTTACTTAGAATACACTAGTTTCTGTTACAACAGTCGCATATATACGCTAGTTGGGTTGATCCAAAATGGATCTAACATAGACTTCTAAGTCTAAAAATGTTCCTCACAAAGGAAAATGAAAGTCAAAGGATGCTCCTGGAAATAGTATCATTGCATAGATCTCTTCATCCTGAATCTAACACAATTTGAATGGGCTAAAATGGACTTCGGATGAAGGAGTTATTGTAAAAAGAAGTTTGCCCATTATCCTTAGAAAAGGAGGCAAATTCTTATAAAAATGGATTTAAAGGCTAAGGGACCAATCCACAGTTGCCACGCGGCAGGCCGGAATTGGACCACGTGGCCTATTCGGATTGGTCAAAGAGGAAATATCGCATCGCTATAAACCAAAGGGAGGACTTAACCAAAGGCCAGAGGGCATTGCAATATGCGATGGGTCGATTGCAATGAGCATTATTAACCGTCAGATCGAAAGTCAGATCAACGGTCATGATTTGATCAGCGGATTGGTGGATCAGTGATCGACACAGTCAAAGGGAAGACCCTCAGGGCCATTACAAATGCGATAAGCGATCAGCGATTGCACGTGGACCGTTGGATCGGGTGTGCAGATCAATGGTTAAGATATGATCGCTAATCGATGATCAGGGAAGGTTGAGAACCATGACCCGTAGCACTGCGATATGCGATATGCGATCAACGATGGCACCGATATGCGACAAGGCCGACATGCGATTGCGATAGTGTGATCGGTGATCGGCGGATCAGGATGCGTAAATACAAAGGGACCTCAGTGATTGTGACTTGTGATAAAGGCTAGACCTGATAAGGTTTATAGACACGATTGCATAAATTTTAAAATCCGGATTTTTGATTTTCTGTGTATTTTCCGTGTATTGGGTTTTTTGGACATACATAGCATGATATGCAACATGCGATGGAAAGGCGGACCTGATAGGATTTTAAGCGTGATTACATATTATTTGAAGTCCGGTTAAACAGATCATGATGTGTTTTTCATGCATTTCCTGTGTATTCCATTATATTGCTATTTTCAGGATTATGGCAGGGGGAAGGCCAAACGATCAGGTTCCCATGCCCGCCAGTTCCATTCCAATTGCAAACTGATTCGTTTGTGAAACAGTCAGGTTTCCAGGTGTTAGAGGACTATAACCAAATGGTTACAAATACACAGAGAACAAAATTGATAGGGATTCGCATAGAGACCAAGAAAAACACAGAAAGCATAGAGAAAGAGGATTCTCGGAGGCTCAGGTAGGGTCATGCCCAGAGGAAGCTCGGAGAATCTTAGAGATGTTTAAATATGGAGGAATCCATTGGAAGCTCAGTTTATAGCAGGAAGGTAGTTTGTAGAGTAAGGACTCAGCATCAAGAGCGCAGAAGGCCAGAGAACCAAAGAGTTGCTAAGCCTGAGAGCCAGAGAGCTAGAGCGCTTGACAAAAAGAGCCACCAGAGGTTGGAGGTAGAGTCAGAGAGCCAGAGGGCTTAATGGAATTCTACAATCTATGAGGCTGTAATGAAGTTCAGAACAGCAAAGAGATCGAAATGATCAAGCTGTTGTTGGTGTATAATGTGTGCTTAAGATAGAAGAAGGAATTCCAGAGACAGTAAAAGAATTTTGAGGGAGTTGGTGCAAGCTAGAGCTCACGATAGCTCAGAGTGCTGATTGAATGAATCTAGTCCAGAGAAGCCTAGATCTGTCTGCAGAGTATGGACAGCCAGAGGGATAAGATGGTATTCTAAACCCCTAGGTTTAGTTGTAAACCTATGGAGTTGAGTGTGGAACTTGTAAAAGAAAGATTACCATAATCCCAAAAAGCCTAGTTGAGTTGACTAGAGATCATGGAGACGTAGCCCAAGAGGTTTGGGTGAACTGCTAATTATATTGTTGTTATTTGTGTTGGTTATTATTTGCATTATTTGTTGTTAGATGTTTTATATATCAGTTTAAGCAAATCAAGTTAAAGCACTTAACAGTTAAAAACAAACACAATCATACACCTATTTCAAGTACTTTTAATTCCGCAAATTATCAATCATAAGCATAGATCTGGGGAATATATAAGCTTTGGAGTGGGAGAGGTTCTTGTAAGTTGACAAGAAGCCTTTAGTGCCCCATTTCAGATCATGTGGTATCAGAGCTAGTTATATCAGAGCATCATGTTGATTAACCCCACCTTCAAAGAAGGTGATATCAGAGTTAAGTTATACCAGAGCAGGTGGTATCATGATGCAGGTGATATCAGATCAGGATGCTTGATTGACAGAGCAATCTATACGCTTGTCTGACTTGAAAGGTGTTCAAACAGTAGAAAGAATTTAGTTGTTTGATTGTTTGTAAACTGACTATTGTTTGAGTTTACAAAGGTGAAAGGAAAGTTGTTGTTAGCTAAGTCTAGGAGAGGACAAAAAGGAAGAAGGGATAAAGGCATTCTTCTTATCCTAAATGACCTCAAGGCAATCCATGAAGCACAAGAGGTTTGTTGCAAAAGGTTGCTTGAATAAGCGCTTTGTTAATCTTGTTTGAAGTTCTTTTGTTCATTTGCATAATGACAACTTCTACAAGTGAATCCTCAAATTCTTCCCTCATCACAAGATTCTTTGATGAAGACATGAAGCATGACTTGTTCATCATGATGGACATGGTGAGAGAAATGTATGAGGATGGAAGGAAGAGCATCACACTTAGAAAGCAGTTGAATTCCATGAAGGAAGAGAAGCAGTTTCTTTCTAACAAATTGCAAGAAATGGAGAGACAACTTCGTATTGAAAATATGAACCTGGAAAGGATGCATGAGTTGGAGACGCAACTCTTTATTGCCAAAGAAGCCTTAGTCAAGTATCAGCTTGAAGAAGAGGTAAATAATTCCAGTTTTTCTTCAATTTTCTCTAAGAATGTTTATATTGGTTCTTTTGAAAAACATACCAGATGCATAGGTTCCAAGTTAATGTCCAAGATGGGATATGAAGGAAAAGGCTTGGGCAAATATGCACAAGGTATTGTTGAACCAATAATGGTTGAGGAAATACCTAAGTATTCAGGTCTTGGCTATGGACAGTCTTATGGAGAAAGTTCCAAAGCTGCCATGAAGATAATTGAAACAGTTCCAAGAAGGAGTTTCATTTTAGGTCTTCTACCTCAGGAGTGTAAAGATTGTATTAATGGAAAATGCAATAGCTTGAAACATCATTTGCAGGATGCAGGTGTTCATAAGCATGCACTTGAACCAGAGAGTTGTAGAAACTCTAATAGTATTGAAGAGATTGATGGTGTTCCAAAGGGAGCTACTTCTTCATTCAATTCACCTCCTCATGAAGGCAATAAAGGTGAAAAAGAAAGGTATAAATCTGGTTCTCAACATATTCCTTTTGATTGTGTTAAGCATGATAAATTTCAATATAAGCATTGGAAAAGAATTGCTTGTTCCTTTTGTGGTTTGGATAACCACATTGTTTCTAGATGTTGGAAGAGAATGGCAACATACAGGAAATTTTGGAGGAATGGAAGCAAGAAGCCAAAGGTCCACTGGACAAGGCAATTCATGTTGTCAAGAAGGTGCACATGCCTTACACTTACTACCATAAGCAAGGACATGTTGCTGCAAAATGTTGGACTCTGAATCCAACAATGCTTCCACAAAAATCGAAGAGGGTGGAAAGAGAGAATGGCAGGAATGGAAAGAAAGATTCCATGAATGATGTGTTTTAGGATGATTCACATGATGATGTTGATGTGAAGACAAAGGAAGGACCTTTGAAATGGATTGGTAAGAAATGGTTAGAGTTCTTATCCAATTAAGGTTGCATGTCTTTTGAAAATTCATCAAATCAATAGAATGCATTTCTTTGTTAATGAGATGCAAGTTGCAGGGTTTTACCAAGAAGGTGAATGGAAAAGTTGAGTAGGAGACTTACTTTATTGTTGCAACATTATATTCATTTCAGCTTCAAAAGTACAGTGTACTTAAGCGAAATTTGAAGGATGAAATGCATGCATAAGCTTGATATGCATGAACACGGGGATGTTGATGATTTCCATGTATTTGAACATGTATGTGCGATTAACTTGAAGGGTTGATTACTTTGTTGTAAACATGCATGTAATGTTGACTTGGAAAAAGTTGATTTGATCTCCAAGATGGAGATAATGATGAAGTGTTTCATCTTTGGAAAAGAACTTTAGAATTATTTTTCTACATGCTTGACTTGAAGGGTCAATTGTTTTAAAGGCATGTTTTGTTGGCTTGTTATCTAGTCAATCATTTGTATGCAGATGTAAAGACATGTAGGTGTTCACAAGATGTGAAATCTGTTTCTTTTGTTGAAGCAGGAGTTTAGGCCATCCAGTGGTTGTTTGTAATCCTGTTGTTGTTAACAGTTGTTGTTGACAGTATGTCAAACAAGTGCAAATGAAAATTTTGTGAAGCAGATGTAACTTCACATTAGTTTGAGCCACCTTGGATCAATGATCAAGGCAGAGAAGTTCAAACTACCTTCTGTAACCTTCTCAGCACGAGTTTTGCATGAATTCAAGGAGGAAGAAATTTCTTCCCAAGAGGGCAAGCACATCCAGGAAGGAAAGTGTTTAAAGGTATTGGCTCAGAGGCACTAGCTATGCAAGGCAAGTGTATGGAGGTTGAAATAAGAGGGTGAGGTACTCTCATTTACTAACCAGATCAGTATATCAGTCTTTTGGAGTCCAAAAGCTTTTTAGTGGGAAGGCGTGATCCAAAATGGATATAACATAGACTTCTAAGTCTAAAATTGTTCCTCACAGAGGAAAATGAAAGTCAAAGGATGCTCCTGCAAACAGTCTCATTGCATAGATCTCTTCATCCTGAATCTAACGCAATTTGAATGGGCTAAAATGGACTTCGGATGAAGGAGTTATTGTAAAAAGAAGTTTTCCCATTATCCTTAGAAAAGGAGGCAAATTCTTATAAAAATGGATTTAGAGGCTCAGGGACCAATCCACAACTGCCATGTGGCAGGCCAAAATTGGGCCACGTGGCCTATTCATATTGGTCAAAGAGGATATATTGCATCGCTATAAACCAAAGGGAGGACTTAACCAAAGGCCGAAGGGCATTACGATATGCGATGGGCCGATTGAAATGAGCATTATTAACCGTCGGATCGAAAGTCAGATCAACGGTCATGATTTGATCACGCGATTGTCATAGTCAAAGGGAAGACCCTTGGGGCTGTTACAAATGCGATAAGTGATCAATGATTGCACATGGACCATTGGATCGAGTGTGCAGATCAACGGTCAGGATATGATCGCTGATCGGCGATTGGGGAAGGTTGAGGACCATGACCCGTAGCACTGCGATATGCCGATATGTGATCAGCGATGGCGCCAATATGTGACAGGGCCAACATGCAATTGCGATAGTGTGATCGGCGATCGGCGATTGGCAGATCAAGATGCCTAAATACAAAGAGACCTCAGTGATTGCAACTTGCTATAAAGGCTGGACCCGATAAGGTTTATAGATGCGATTGCATAAATTTTAAAATCTAGAATTTCGAATTTTCTGTGTATTTTCTGTGTATTGGGTTTTTTTCCCATACGCAGCGTGATATGCGACATGCGATGGAAAGGCAGACCCGATAGGATTTTAAGTGTGATTACATATTATTTGAAGTCCGGTTAAATGGATCATGATGTGTTTTTCGTGCGTTTCTTGTGTATTCTTTTATATTGATATTTTCGGTATTATGGTAGGGGGAAGGCCAAACGATCGGGTTCCCGTGCCCGTCGATTCCATTCCAATTGCAAACTGATTATTTTGTGAAACAGTCAGGTTTCTAGGCATTAGAGGACTATAACCAAATGGTTACAAATACACAAAGAATAGAATTGATAGGGATTCACGCAAAGGTCGAGCAAAACACAGAAAGCACAGAGAAAGAGGATTCTCAGAGGCTCATGTGGAGTCATGCCCAAAGGAAGCTCGAAAAAGCTCATAGAAGCTCAGAGATGTTTAAATGTTGAGGAATCTATTGGAAGCTTAGTGTATGCTAGGAGGGTAGTTTGCAGAGTAAGGACTCAGCAGCAAGAGCACAGAAGGAAAGAGAACTAGAGAGTCACTAAGCCTGAGAACCAGAGAGCCAAAGTGCTTGACAGAAAGAGCGACTAGAGGTTGGATGCAGAGCCGGAGAGCTAGAGGGCTCAATGGACTTCTACAAGCCATGAGGCTGTATTGAAGTTCAGAACAGCAAAGAGATCGAAATGATCAAGCTGTTGCTAGTGTCTGATGTGTGCTAAAGATAGAAGAAGGAATTCCAGAGACAGTAAAAGAATTCTGAGGGAGTTGGTGCAAGCTAGAGCTCAAGATAGCTCAAACCGCTGATTGAAGGAATCTAGTCCAGAGAAGCCTAGATCTGTTTGCAGAGTATGGATAGCCAGAGGGATAAGATGGTATTCTAAACCCCTAGGTTCAGTTGTAAACCTATGGAGTTGAGTGTGGAACTTGTAAAATAAAGATTACCATAATCCCAGAGAGCTTGGTTGAGTTGACTAGAGCTCACGGAGACGTAGCCCAAGAGGTTTGGGTGAACTCCTAATTATATTGTTGTTATGTGTGTTGGTTATTATTTGCATTATTTGTTGTTATATGTTTTATATATCAGTTTAATAAAATCAACTTAAAGCACTTAACAGTTAAAAACAGACACAAGCATACACCTATTTCAAGTACTTTTAATTTCGCAAATTGTCAATCATAAACATAGATCTGGGGAATATATAAGCTTTGGAGTGGGAGAGGTTCTTGTAAGTTGACAAGAAGCCTTTAGTGCCCCATTTTAGATCATGGGTGTAGTCAAGTCACATATACATTTCAGAAAGGAAAAAATATTATTAGCTTTTAAAATACTGATTCACCCCCACCCCCGCCCAGTATTTTTCCCAACAATTAGTGTTAGAGAAGGTCCTTCAAAAGAAGCTTGATCGCTTGAAGGAAGATCCCGCAAGATAAGCAATCAAGAAGGATAGGCATCTATTACACCACCAATTTTCAACGTAAATAATCTTACATATTGGAAAAAAAGAACCAGATCCCATCTTCAGTCTATTGGAGCATATGTTTGGGAAATTATGGAAGGAGGTTACCAATATCCAACGGCAGTTCCCATAGATGTAGCAGAAAAGAAGATGTATGAAACCAATGCAAAAGTCATCAATGCTCTATTGGGAAGTCTGAGAGAATCAAAATTTGTCAAATCTATGTAGCTAAACAAAGAAAAATAAATATGGGACAGAATCATTCAAAGCTATGAAGGGGATACCAAGGTAAAAAGTGTCAAACTCCAAACTCTCAGAATTCAATATGAAACTCTCATAATGCATAATGATGAAAGTATTTCCAGTTTCTTTCTTCGTATAGACGAGATTGTAAATTGCATGAAAAATATAGGTGAAGAAATAAAGGACACTACTTTAGTAGAGAAAATCAAAAGTTTCAAGTCAAAAGTTTCTACCATTGAAGAGAAGCAGGATCTGCAGACTCTTACTTTTTTTAAACTTCATGGGATCCTGACTGCTTTTGAAATGAGGAAAGGAGTTCCCTCAGAATTTAGAGAAGTTGCATTTAAATCATCTATAAAGGGAAAAGAAAAGGAGGAATGCAAGGAATCATGATACATATCGGAAGAAAATGAGGTGGACTTTGTAAAGAAACTTCAACTGAGCACTATAAGGTTTAGAGGTAAGCTTCCCTTCAAATGTTTTGCCTATGGTAGAGTTGGTAATTATGCTGCTAAATGTCCTCATAAAGACAACCATGACAAAGGGAAGGATTCTTCAAAATTAATAGGAGACGGTTTGACAGTAGAAAAAGTTATTATACTCATGAAGATAGTTATGGCTTGTCAAATAGTGAAGAAGGTGAATCTGATCAAGATCTTAAATTACTCATGGATTTTGAGTCTAATGATAAATTTGTGGATGCATTAGAAGAAAAGTATTTCTTTGAAGAAATTACTCAACTCAAAATTTTCTTATAAGAAAATAAATTAGCCATAGATACTTTGAAGCATCAACTCATAGAAAAACAAGAGCATAATGAGAAGTTAGAATGTGAAGTAGTAAGTCTAAGAAAGGAACTTGAGAAAATAAGAGCTTTGAATCTTATATTTGCTAAAGGATCTGAAACCTTAGATGAAATTATCAAGGTACAACACTCTCCACTTATGAAGACAGGTCTTGGATACATGGAGAAACATCTTAGCCAAAAAAGTCTTCAGCCACCATCAAAAGCTATCTAAATGTAGCAAAAAAAAGTCAGCAAAGCTTTCGTAATACAACAAAAATCAGTCAGCAAGCTTCAGTAATGCAGCAAAACCCAGCCAACAAAACTACAATCCTCAACAAAAGAATAAAGGCATTCCACAGGTCAATCATGTTTAATCCAATCCAAGGATGAATAACAACAGAAGCTCTAGTCAAAAGGTAAACAACACTAGAAGATTCTATGGTCATAGAAATTTCTTCCTTAATGGACAATGTTTCTCATGTCATAATTTTGGTCATAAGGCTACTCAATGTGTTGCATACAAAACTATCATGACTAGAGAAGCAAAAAAATAAAGGAATGAGACAGGAGTCAAGAAGAACTCCTATAATACCTTCTCACTTCTTATAGATGAAATTGAATGCTCATTTTACAATAAATTTGGTCATGAATAATCTGAATGCATGAGAAAATTACAACCAACATCTCAAAAAGAACAACTATTAACAAATTCCAAGGTATGGAAAAGAAAGGAGGTACAGTCTAAAAGTTGTGGCATAACATTGTTTGCAGAAGGACAAGAAAATAAATGGTACATTGATAACGAATGCTCAAAACACATGACAGGTGATAAAGATAAACTTATTTCATACAATGCTTTAGAGAAAGAAAAGAATGTCACTTTTGGAAATCACTCACCTGCTTTCATTAAGGGAAAAGGTTCTGGTTTTCTAAAAGAAAAAGTTAAAGTTGGTAATGTTATGTATGTTGATGGATTAAAGCATAAATTTTTGAGTGGTAACCAAATGTGTGATCTAGGAAATGAGTTTGTATTCCGATCACAAGAATGTGTGGTTCGTGAACATGATAAGGAAAGACCATAATTAAAGGAACAAGAACCCCAAGAAATTTGTTTATATTGAAAGGTTGCCAAGAACAATGTTACCTAGTCAAGGCAGAATAAAAATGGTTATGGCATAGAAGGTTGGGACATCTAAGCTTTTCTCAAATAATCAAATCAAGCGAACTCAAAGTTGTTCGTGATCTACCCTACATCACCATACCAGAAAGTACCATATTTAAGTCATGCCAATTTGGTAAGAAAACCAAAGTTCAATTCAATGCCAAAGAAGGATCAACAAGTAAGAATCTTGAACTTATATGTATTGATTTGTGTGGACGAGTAAAGAAAAGGTCACCTCGTGGAGAAGAATACTATATATTATTCATTGATGACTTTTCTAGAACTTGTTCGATCGGTCATCTAAAACACAAAGATGAAGCATTTGATAAATTTAAAGTCTTTAAGCCATTAGTAGGAAATTAAGTAGATATAAAAATTGAATGTATTAGTTTTGATCGAGGATGAGAGTACATATCAGATTAATTCTTTGACTTTTGTGAACAACGCGACATAAAAAGACAATTTTCTGTAGCTAAATCTCCTCAAAAACATGCTGTGGCAGAAAGAATGAATAGAATTGTTGAAAAAATGGCTTGTGCTATGCTTGATGAGTTTGGAACTCCTGACACATTATGGGGTGAAGCTACACATACTACAGTAAATATTCTCAACAAGGCTCGTGTTCATGTGAATAGTGATAAAACTCCATATGAACGTTGGTATGGTAAGCCTCCCACTATAAAGCATTTTAGAGTCTTTGGAAGCAAATGTTTCATCAAAAATAATGATGAAAAACTTGGTAAGTTTGAAGCTATAGTAGATGAAGGAATTCTTCTTGCTTACTCTTCTAGAAGTAAAGGATACAAATGTTACAATAAGAGACTTTGGAAAATTGTTGAATGCATTGATGTTGTGATTGATGAAACACGCATAGGGCCCAAATAGGTAACATCAACAAAAGGGGATGATGATTATGAATTCTTTCCTACATCAAGTTACAATGATATAGAAGAAGAAACTATTGAAGCAACAAAATAAGATACATCATACAAAGAAAAAGCTCCATCTAGTTATGTTCAAAAGAATAATCCAGAAACTCAAATTCTAGGAGAAAAGGAATTTGGGGTGCAAATAAGAATAACTCTTGTAGGATCTTCTAGTTATCTAGCTTCATTATCCACCATTGAACCACAAAATGTGAATCAATCTAGTAAATATTAATGTTGGGTTAAGGCCATGAATGAATAAATTGATCAAATTAAAAGGAATTATATTTGGGAATTGGTTCCAAGGCCTCATGATAAAAATGTTATAGGGGAAAATGGATATTCAAAAATAAGTTGAATGAAAATGGAGAAGTCATTAGGAACAAAGCTAGACTTGTTTGTAAAGGTTATGCTCAACAAGAAGGTATAGACTTTGAAGAAACATTTGCACCTATAGCGAGACTTGAAGCCATAAGAATGTTTCTTGCATTTTCAAGTTTTCAAAATTTCAAAGTTTATCAAATGGGTGTAAAATTTGCCTTCCTTAATGGAGATCTTGAAGAAGAAGTATATATTGAACAATCAGAAGGATTCATTTTGGGGAATGATAAATACCTTGTATGAAAAATCAAAAAGGATTTATATGGGCTAAAACAAGCTCCACGGGCATGGTATTCTCGTCTTGACAAATATCTTCAACAACAAGGTTTCCCAAAAGGATCCATAGACAACAACTTGTACACAAAAATTGTGGGTGGCAAACTGTTGGAAAATACTGAGGGGGGGGTGAATCAGTATTCCTTAGCAATTAGCACTTTTAAATCTTTTCAGAGCATTAGTTAATCTTCAATTATCATTAACATTTATGTAGTAACAACATTAAATAAAAGAACCTAGGAGGCACAAAGATTTTAGGTGGCAAACCCCCTCTAAGTCAAAAACCACCGAACGCTTTTCTAATAAATTCTTTAATCTTCAGCCCCAACTGAAATGAAAGAAACAACTTCCTAGAATTCTAGAAAAGCATTCTTCTCCAGCTACCACTGGATGGACGCTCCAATGACTGAGATTCTTCAGTAGTCAACTGAACGGATGCCCCAACACCCAATGAGCTACAACTCACCCTATCACCACCCTACATCCCTATATAAAAATAAAAGAAAAATGGACTCTCGTACCAAGGAAAATGGTCCACTTTACAATGATATAGAATGATGTAGAAGAAGAAAACACACTAGACCATAACCCCAACTATGACACAACCACCTAATGATGATCCTAGACCTCCCAACACTACCTCTTCAACTCTTGGCAGATAGACACTTGTACAATTTTTACAATGACCCTTTTACAATGACTATGTACAATGATACTTTTACAATGATTGTATGCAGTGCTTCCCACTTGAAGACTTAATATGGTGAATTTCTTGCTATTATTCCGCACCTTGATTGCTACTATTGTCATGCTACCCTTTCTCACTCTTGAGAACATTAGATTATGCATTGAGTTTTCTCTTAATGAATATATAATACCTGCAAAAAGTCTTCAAGGAAATACCCATGACATGATAATAACAAAACTTACCTCATCATGCAGAGCATATGTCAGTGCTAAACAAAAACAACAATTTGGAATACAAATAACCTATTGCAATTAAGAAATGAACATGCATATACAGAAGATACTTACCTGTAGCTTACCTCTGCTGCATCATTTTGCTGCATGTTTCTCTTTGCTACCCTAGAAAGTCTAGTCCTTTGCACCCCTTGACAACACTTGATCTATTTTTTCTCGCCTTCTAGGAGCACAATATTTAATCTGATGTATCTCTATGATTTCATATCTCCAATATGTGATCTTCATTCCTATAGTATCCCTCTAAGTATTCTTTCCAATGCCATAGGTCTGACCCGATTTGGACTCTTCAAGACAAAGTTATGCCCAATCTCTCACAATGACCTAATTATGGACTAGTTCAGTAGAGCAAACTTGTACAACATGCCACATGTCATTGTTTCCTCCTTCGGCTTTGAAATTGATATACAAAAAAATAAAATCTGTGCACTATCCGCCAATTTTTACAAAATTCCAATCCTCTTCTCAGAGAGAGAGTTATGACGATTTTCCCAAGGTCACTTCTTTGAGATGAAATCGGGAGCCTTCAAAAACCCTAGCTTCCACATATCATATCTCTGAAACTATAGCGAACCAAGATCTGAAATTTGGTCACAATGTTCATCAGGATTGCAAATCAAATGGGTTTTCATTTTAGAATGTAAGAATTTGCAGAAATGAAGTTATAACGAAAATTCCACAATCACTATTTTTGGAGGATATATGAGATTTCTTTTTATAGAGTTGAGAGGGGCTTCTAAAGACAATGTTGGAGGGATTTTAGGAGCTTAAAAAATTATTAATTAATGACTATCCAATGACCAAAACCAATTATGAGTGCCATGCCACAACCCCATAAGGTTTTAGCCCACTAACTAGTGTTACTAACTTCAAACATGAATATCTCTCAAACAGTGAAGAATTGCTTGGAATGCCATATATCAATGGAAACATCTCGACGAGTAGAATCTATCTAGAAGATCATTGACTAAAAATAGAGTAAATTTTCAAGTCAAAATTCCCTTGAAATATCAGGGTAGCCCTTGGTGCTTCTTGGGTTGACATCAATGACAACCTCAAATCATCTTTAGATCAACAATCTCCCCCTTTGGCATTGATGGCAACACAAGTACTCTCCCTGTGATTAGGGCACCTCTTCCTACTGCCTTCTCTCCCCCTTTGACATCAATGGCAAAGGGTAACTCCCCCTGACACACAACCATCCTGCGGACCTATACACACTTCCACTCCCCCTTTATTTTCTAAATAAGGAAAAGCTAATGAGAACTTGGGAGAATCCCAAGCTTCTGACGAAGATATTCAAATGCTTCACGAGGTAAAGGTTTAGTGAAGATATCAGTGATTTTTTTATTTTGTACCAACATATTCAAGCTTGATATTGTTTTTGACGACCTTCTCTCTAACAAAATGATATTTAATTGCAATGTGCTTCGTTTTGGAATGCATCACAGGATTCTTGGAGATACTGATGGTGCTGGTGTTATCTCAAAATATGGGAATAGGCTCATCAAACTTGACCTGAAGATCTTGAAATTTTTTCTTCATCTAGAGAAATTGAGTACAACAAGCTACTGTCGCAATATATTCTGCTTCTATTGTGGATAACGAGATTGAGGTTTGCTTTTTTCTCAACCATGATATGAGACAACCACCTAGATAGAATGTTGCTCCACTAGTACTCTTACGATCATCAACGCTTCCTACCCAATCTGCATCTGTAAAGGCTTGAATAATGAGATTGTTTCCCTTGGGATACCACAAGCCATATTCTATTGTGCCCTTTAGATGTCGAAGAATTATTTTGACGACAATAATATGTGATTCTTTTGGTGCTGCTGGGAATATTTCTACTTGTCCAACTACTTGCATAACATCTGGCCGGGAGGTTGTTACATATAGAAGACTACCAATCATAGATCTGTACAACCTCTGATCCACATCCTTAGATGCGTCGTCTATGCTCAATTTGCAACCTGTTACCATCAGAGTAAGGACGGGTTGCAATCTTCCATTTTGAATTTCTTGAGCATTTCCTTGATGTACTTGGCTTGACATATAAATATTCCTTTCTCTTGCTAAGATATTTGAAGCCCTAAGAAGTATGTCAACTCACCAAGTAAAGAGATCTCAAACTCACTTTGCATATTTGTAGCAAAGTTCTTACGTAGTTGATCATCATTGCTACCAAAGATTATATCATCCACATATACCTCAACAATTGTTAAATTATCTTTATCTATTTGTACGTAAAGATTGCTATCATCTTTACCTTTCTTGAACCCTTGTTGATGTAGATATCTGTCAAGACGAGAATACTGATGAGCCCCAATTTTTGGTACAATTTGGGCTCATATTGGCCTACTTACCTTGCTCAACCATTCATATTTTACCACTTATGCATTCATTTCTTAGTATATTCGTGTTGTTTGTAGGAAGAAGGGCAGGCATTATATCTATGTGACTAATACATGATGATTTCAGGTTCTTGGCATTAAAGAGAGCAAAAGACCACGCAAAAGGAGACAAGGAGACAGCAAAGGTGGCATTGCATGTTTATAGGGAGGTTGTCTACAGCTTTAAATGACTTCCCTCGTGCTTTTCACCTTAACTCCGAGCTCTAACAGCTCTCCCCACCGAGCTCAAAGGCAGCCAACACGTTCTACAGGATCAGCAGTTTTACAGCAGTTTGACTTTCAGTTGGACAGCCAAGCTCCACGAATGAAGGCAGCCATCTTGATCCTCATTTTGTATAAATATGGAGGCCGTAGCCTTCGTTAGAAGATTTTTTGAACTTTTGGAATTACTATTGTAATCTCTGAGCACGAGTTACAGCTCGGTTTTTGTTATTTTGTAAGCCAGTTTTGGCACGACATTAGACTTTTGATTATGAATAAAGGCAAGCAGATTTGGATCTAATTCTGAGTTTTTAAGGGAGCTATAGCTCTCAGGTTAGGGCCCAACCTGAGAGCAATAGACCTCCTCTGTTTTGTAGTGTTATTTGCCTTTCGTTCCAACACTTTGTTTCTTTACTTTGACATGCAATTCGAATTTACAGTCTGTTGATTTAGTTCTTGTGTGATTGCGTAGGATTAGCTTATGGTTACTTTGCTTTCAGTTGCTTAGATTCGATAGGAGGTTTGTAATACACAGGAGCTCCAAGAAAAAGGTTGTTAGAGATCACTGCCATCTCTGTTTAGGGATTGGGGTGCAGTCCATATCAACCACCAAAAAGAAACGCAGTCTTTTACTTCCATGCAAGCTGCAACATAGTCATTGAAGATCCATCCATGCACTTTTGATATTGAACCATACTTCTACATTTTTCATTCCATGCACGGCTTCTTTTCTCGGTTTTACATTGCTGTTCATAGGTTTAATGGCACAGGTATCATAGGTTAATGAATTCTCATTTTTGGTGCAAGACATAAGTCATTTGTTTCATTTACACTGCTCCATATCCTTCTACTTCCTTTTTCTTCTTCTTAACCTCTCCTCAAGCCACCTACTTGACCTCTGTTCAGCTCGTTCACCTTCCAACTCTTTCATTGCCCACGTAGCTTCATCTTTTTTAGCTTTCGTTGTTGCCATCCTTCTATCCCCCAATCAACTCCATACACTCTCTCTCCATCTTATTCCTCTGCCCCTGAGCCATCACTAGTTCCATCTCCACCTCACCTATCCACCCAAACCATTCCATCCCTTCACCATCACCCAAAACTTCCACTTACAGCACATCCTGTAGAAGTTAGCAGACTTCCTGTAGAATCCCCTGAGTTTCATGTAGGATCCCCTGCAGACATCCTGTAGGAGCCTGCAAACTTGGTTGCCGAGCATCCAAACGTTGTAGACTTCTGTAGACTGATGCTAAGGATCCCCTGGGACCTCTCCTAGCCCCCCCTGACCTTTCCCAAGCTTTCCTTCCTTTCGCACCACCTCTGCACAACCAAACCCTAATAAGAAACAAACTCATCATCACTCCAACCAATTAAGCAAAAATCCAAAAACATGTTCTTTTCAATCAAAGTAGTTTAAGTTCATGCATTTCACATCATTAGAAGTAATGGCATCATTTCCAGACACTTGCACTCCACCCATTGCATCCTAGAGGTTAAGCTAGTCAGATTAGGGTTTACTAGGGTTTCCATGTTTTGGTTGGCTTTCAGTTCATTTTTGCAAAGTAGATTAATTTCCTTTGAGATAGCCTTCGTCCATCATTTAGCAAGCTTCTTCTGAGAGCATATAGAAGTTGGCTTGAGCCCTAGCGGACTTGTGCCAGCTGACCAAGTGACAGCTGCGACAAGAGCTAGTACTTGTGCATACAGCACCGTCGCTTCCAAGTTTGTACGAACTACCGGGTTGATAAAATTAGAGATAGGGAGCTCCAGGAGTTGTAGCATTATTGCTACAATACTGGAGCCCACCATCTTTTTGGCGTCGTTGCCGGGGAAGCGTCAGAGTATTAGTAATTGTTGCTTTTCTTCTATTTTCTTACTCTTGCCTTCTGCTAAGTAGTTTATTTCATTTCCATTCTGCAAAAGTAGCATAGACATTTCTTGCTTTCATAGATTAGCATTTCCTGCTTTCATAGATTAGCATTTCCTGCTTTCATAGATTAGCCTTTCATTTCTGCAAGCGTAGACTAGTGTTTCATTTCTGCAATTTCATTTGAGCAGAGTAGATTAGTTCTTTCCTGCTTTCAGTTTAATTCTGCATCTTTATAGTTAGCTGTAGATCAATCTGTTTCGATTTTGTAGGTACAAAAGAAAAAGCAAAAACAATCAAAAAGAAAGTCCTTTCCATTTCATGCCTCGTAGGAACCGAGATAAATCAGGCAAATTCCTACCAAACACCCCCACCACATCACTGAGTCACCCTTCTCTCTTCTTTGGTGACAGTGACCCAGAAGAACCTATAGGTGAACATCCAGAGATATACAAAGATCCTATAGTAGAAGAAGAGTTAGAGACCACTCCATTTGAAGCTATGGCTGACAATAGAAGAGAAGATGAGAGAATAGAAGGTGCCTTCCCCATCCGAGAGACCAATGGAGAAATGAAAATGAAGAACATTAGCCCCTCCGCCTTACCTCACTTCCATGGACTGACTACTGAAGATCCTGATACCTTCCTGTTTGAGTTTGCTGTCCTCTGTAGAACCTATGACTATACTGAAGATGAGCAAAAGCTGAAACTCTTCCCTTCAACTCTTAAGGATGCAGCATTACGCTGGTTCATGGGCTTACCTGGGAATAGTATCACCACTTGGGCTCAGATGCAGCAAGCTTTCAATACCAAGTACAGGGATTATTGTAGGTCTAAGGAAACCAAGGGAGAAATCTTTAGGAGGACCATGGGAAATGATGAGTCCTTAGAGGATTATGAGGAGAGGTTCCAACTAAGCTATAAGCGGGCCAGGTGCACACTTGACCCTGAATCCCTCAAGTTGGTCCTGCTCCGAGGAGTCCCTGAAGACCTCTTAGATACCCTTCACATGTTAGCTGGGGGGGACATTTACCAACTGCCTTATGAGGACATCAAGACTGTGTTTAGAAACCACTCCAGGGCAGCTAGGAAACGAGGTAGGGGAAACCTCCTCTCAACCAGTGTCCCTTTCTCCAAACATGAGCTTGCAAATCAATTAGAAGATCTCAAGAGTGAGGTGAGACAGACCATTGCCATGCAGCTAGACACATTCAGGATCCAGCAGAAGAAAGAAGAAGCTGAGAGAGCCTTGGCTGTCTTCTGCCCTAGGTGCACAAGGAGACACCCTAAGAACGAATGCCCATTACATTCGGTTGAAGTGTGTTTCGTTTGTGAGGAGGACCATCCCACAAATCAGTGTCCAACCTTACCTGGGTTTAAAGCCATGTACCAAGGGACAGAAGCTCCCACTGAACCTCTCTATTACCTCAACCAAAGGAGGCCACAAGGATCTAGACCTTATCAGCAGGGAATGCAAGGGGCACCTCAAGCTTATTACAGCCCCAACCAATCGACTCCTATGCCTTCCTGGGGTCCCCCTGCTCATCCTTCATTGTCCATGCCTCCTCCGTGGTCTTATCCACCTCAGTACCCCACTCAACCTACTTCTCATTCATATCATTCACATGCCCAGCCACAGCCTCAGTGGAATGCACCTCAGTCGGGGTGGAGGCCCCAATACAACACTCCTCCTGCCATCTTGCCTCCACCACCAGTTCAACCTCAGCCATTACCTCCTGCTCCTCCAAGGCAACCTCAAATGCCTGCTCAACCGAACCCGAACCCCAACAATAGACAGGCCCAACAGGTATACACTGGGGAAACCTCATGCCCTACCTATGCTGTGGAGATCCAGGAGATCAATCTTCGATCTGGAAAGACTCTACCAGATCGCCAACCTCCTCCCCCAGAGGATGAGGAAGATAAACAGGAAAGTGAACCAAAGGCTATTCCACCCTTTCCTGAGAGACTAACAGCCACCACACAACCCAACCCAGAGGAGGATGAGCTTCTGGGTGAGCTCAAGAAGTTGTGTGTAAAAATACCACTTCTCCAAGCCATCAAGGATGTGCCAATATACAACAAACTGGTTAAGGAAAAGTGCTTCAAACACCCAGGCAGGCGGAAGAAAGATGCTTCAACCATTAATGTCATAGGACAACTGTCTGACCTGATGCTAGGACAAGTCATCTGCCCAAAGTACCTAGATCCTGGAAGTCCTGTAGTAGATGTCCACATCAATGGCACCATCATACCTCACACCTTGATTGATCTGGGGGCTGCCATTAATGTGATGACCAGGGATACCATGCTCAAACTCAATCTTCAGGGTTCCTTGAGGAAGACCTCGACAGTACTGCAATTAGCAGATCGCTCCACCGTGACTCCCGAAGGGATTGTGGAGGATGTCTTGGTCTCTATTGACTCTTGGGAATACCCTGCAGACTTCCTGGTTCTGCAACCAAAGGCAAAGCTTACTGGATATCCTCTCATTTTGGGAAGGCCTTGGTTAGCTACTGCGGATGCTTACATAAGTTGTCGTGCAGGAAACATGACCATCAAAAATGGTCCCATGTCCAAGCAGCTAGTCCTATACCCTCCTGCCCAACCCTCCTTAGAGCATGACTTACCACTCTGGTTGGAAGAAGGAGAGGAAGACGAGGTGTACTCAGCACCTCTGTGCACCTTAGATACCACTAGAAGAGACCCCCCAACCGAGGATGACTTGATCGAGACCTTGATCCAGAATCCACCTTCCAGTGCACTACCCTTAGAGAAATTGGTGGAGGATGCCCAAGCTAGCACCTTAGTGGATCTTTGTACAACCAACCCTGTCACTCCCAGAGTCAAGAATGTGGAGTTCGGCCCTGAGAGAACGTTGAAGATTAGCTCCTCTCTATCTCCTTCCCAGGAAAAGGAGCTGTGTAGTCTGTTGGCCAACCACCTAGATGATTTTGCTTGGAGCTATAAGGAAATGAAAGGAGTCCATCCTTCGGTCTGTACCCATCATATATACATCAAAGAGGATTGTAAACCGGTTAGGCAACCCCAGAGGAGAATGAATCCAGCTCTTAAGGACATTGTCAAGGAAGAATTGCAAAAACTGTTGGATGCAGGATTCATCTACCCCATCTCAGATAGTGAATGGGTGTCCCCTCTGGTGTTGGTTCCCAAGAAAAATGGGAAATGGAGAATCTGTGTGGACTACCGAGAACTGAACAAAGCTACCAAGAAAGACCATTTCCCTCTACCTTTCATAGATCAAGTGTTGGATGGACTGGCAGGAAAGAAGTTCTTCTCTTTCCTGGATGGGTTTAGCGGGTACAACCAAATCCAAATCAGCCCGGAAGACCAAGATAAGACCACCTTCACTTGTCCTTGGGGTACCTTTTCCTACCGAGTTCTTCCCTTTGGGCTATGCAATGCTCCTGCTACCTTCTAGAGAGCTGTCTTGAGCATCTTCTCGGAGCTGGTCCATGATGTAGTGGAAGTCTATATGGATGACTTTACTCCTTATGGGGCCAACTTTCAGGAAGCATTGTCCAATCTGGGAAAAGTCCTAACCAAATGCATCGAGATGAACTTGTCCCTTAGTCCTGAAAAATGTGAATTCCTAATGACTGAAGGGACCGTGCTAGGCCATACCATTTCTTGCCATGGGTTGCAGGTGGATCCTAACAAAATTGCTCTCATCAAGAAGGTTCCACCTCCTCAAAAGGTAAGGGATGTTCGGAGTTTCTTGGGATTAGCAGGATACTACCGGAGATTCATTAAAGATTTCAGCAAGCTAGCCTCGCCATTGTTTGGCCTGTTGGCAAAATATGTGGAGTTTAATTGGACTGACGATTGTCAGAGGGCTTTAAATGAATTGAAGGACAAGTTGGTGTCAGCCCCAATCCTGAGAGGTCCAAACTGGGCCCTACCTTTCCACATCCACACTGATGCCTTGAACAAAGCCATAGGTGCAGCTTTATGACAGGTTGAGCAAAAACTTCCATATGCCATTTACTTTGTTAGCAAAAACTTGTCCAAAGCTGAGCTGAATTACACTGTAACCGAGAAAGAATTCTTGGTTGTGGTCCATGCACTGAACAAGTTCCGACATTATATTACTGGTTACCAGACCTTTGTACATACAGACCATGCTGCAATTAGATATTTAATGAATAAACCAGATGTGAATGCTCGTATTATTAGATGGTTACTTTTATTGCAGCAGTTTGATTTGACCATTGTTGACAAACCAGGTAGAGAAAATGTTGTTGCTGACTTTTTATCTAGATTGGATTTGTCTGCAGATGAGGATGAAACAGTGGATGACCAGATGCCCGATGAACATCTGTTTGCTATTTCAGTACTCTCTCCATGGTTTGCTGATATAGCAAACTACCTTGTTTCAGCACAGTTCCCTCCGCACCTATCTTCCAGAGAGAAGAGCAGAATCATCAGAAAAAGTGCCTCATTTACTTGGATCGGGGGCAATCTCTTCAAGCTTGGCCCCGATTAGATCTTAAGGCGTTGTGTAAGGGAGGAGGAAGTCTTTGATATCCTCCTCACTTGTCATGATGGGCCTTGTGGAGGACATTTTGCAGCAAAGAGAACTGCCTTCAAAATCCTGCAGGCAGGCTACTATTGGCCCACACTTCATCAAGATGTCAGAAGATATGTCAGTCAGTGTGACCAATGCCAAAGAATGGGGAAACCGACCCAAAGGGATGAGATGCCTCTCCAACCTCAAGTGACTCTTGAGCCATTTGAGAAGTGGGGCATGGAATTTGTGGGCCCAATCAACCCTCCTTCGAGGCAAAGGTCTTACATCATTGTGTGTACTAACTATTTGACAAATTGGGCAGAGACTAAAGCAATCAAAGCAGCAACAGAAGAAAAGGTGGCCGAGTTCCTAAGAGAAAACATCTTCTATAAGTTTGGCTATCCGAGAGAGCTGGTCACAGATCAAGGGAGCCAGTTCACCTCCAACCTGGTTGAAGATCTACTAGCTCATCACAAGATCAAGCATAGGACTTCCACCCCCTATCACCCTCAAGCAAATGGGCAGGTGGAAGTCACCAATAGAGCATTAGAAGGGATCTTGACTAAGGTGGTGAGCAGCAGCAGAAAGGACTGGGCAGATCGCCTGGTTGAAGCCACATGGGCTTACAACACCACTTGGAAGACCACCACCGGCTTCACACCTTATGAGCTGGTCTATGGGAAGAAAGCTTTGCTGTCCATTGAGTTTGAATACAACACTTTGAGGATGGCAGCTCAGCTGGACCTAGATCTCAGCCATGCACAACAAGAAAGGCTATTGCAGCTGAATGGCCTAGATGAGCACCGAATGCAGGCCCTCCTTCACTCAGAAGTGGTTCAACTTCAGAGAAAGGTGTGGCATGACCAACATCTCCATGACAAGCAATTTCAGTCGGGAGATTGGGCTTTGTTGTATGACTCCAGATACAAAGATTTCAAAGGGAAGCTGAGAACCAGATGGCTAGGGCCATATTCAGTGGAAAAATGTCATGACAATGGATCTGTGCTTATTAGGACCATTGATGAGGAAGCCATCCCCATGCTTGTCAATGGGCATCGATTGAAGATCTACAGGAAGCCTCCCTCAAGACAAGAGTTCATCAAAACTATGGAGAAGGCAGTGTTGGTCATAGAGAAGGGTTCTGCCTCTGCTTTGGGCATACCCTGAAGAATCTAAAAAATAATAATAATAATAATAAAGATCCTTGGGTGAAAACCTTTCTGAGGCGCCCAAGGCAGGTAATAGGGGTGAAAACCTCATTGAGGCACCCCTATTGTCTTTTCAAAGAAAAAAAAAAAAAAGGAGATTGGAAAAAGATCCTTGAGTGAAAACCTCTTTGAGGCGCTCAAGGCAGATGGCAAGGGCGAAAACCTCAATGAGGCCCCCCTGTTATCTTTCAAAAAAAAAAAAGAAAAAAAAAAAAACAAAAGAAAAACAAGGTCAGCAGATTCATTATGTAAAATTGCATGCAAGTGTTCTATGGAGAGGAAGCCTCTCAACTCAAAGCCAAGGGTCCTCATCATGCAGCAAGGACACCTCACCAGCACCTCCTCCAAGAATCCTCATTTTCTCCAAGGTATGTGCAATTTTATTCCAGCTTGAGTCTTCTACAGGAAGACGCAGATTTTCTACAGGAAAATGCAGATTTTCTACAGGAAGATGCAGATCTTCTACAGGAAGGTGCAGACTCTCTATAGGAACGCATCCTTTCTACAGGAAACGTTGTATTTCTACAGGAAGCTTCCTGTAGAAGCTCAGAACGGGCCAGAATTCATTTCATGAGGCGATCTAACGGCTAAGGATCGGTTTGGACGCATGCATGCCACGGTTGTCAACCATGCACATTGATGTTATCTTGCTCCACCGTCCTTGTCGACATGCAACCAAGTATCTGCACCAGCAAAGCAGATCGATGAGTCTCGAGGAAAAAAGCAACCTGTAAATGGAAAAAGCGCTAGAGATCTCACACCATATTCATCACAGTCAGCCCGAGGCTCCGAGAGCATGATCGTGAGGCCATCCATCGTCGTGCAGCATGCACCCAAGGAGGAAGAACTGTTCCAAGACATCCCACGGGAGTCCTGTAACAGTTAAACCTGCTAGAGTGGATACCATTCACCGCGCAGGCCGTCTGAAGGGAAACGTGGGCGCATGCAACTGAAGCATCCCATCCATCGACGGCAGTTCATGAACATGGACCTCCGGGCCTGTGTAAGTCCGCCAGCAGCAGGTAAATCGACTCATCAGTGTCCAAAGAGCCGAAACATCGTGTACAGCCACGCAGGTAAGTGTCTCGACCCTTCCTTCCATCAGACTGCATGAATGTTACTTTGATTGATTGTTAAGTGTAAAGGTGAATTGGTTGAGCGACTGTGTGGCCATTTGGCTGGCCACGTCGGCCAGTTAATGGTCTAGTTGGATGTGTGGGTGGCGGCCATGACAAAGAGAATGGGCAGCATGCACGTGAGAGAAATCCCGTCGAGGAAACGAGTTCAACAGGAGAGGCGGCGGCAGATCCGCGGGAATTGATGCGGCAGCAAGTGAACGCACAGTTGAATGATGGGGTGACGTCACCCAACGGTCCGGCGGGGACAGCTCACCCCCGCGCCACGGATTCCGCCGAATTTGAAATCTAATCGGCTCGATCGCATTCATGCATTTATCACCCACCGGTTTGAACTCGAGCGGCTATCCTGATCCTTCTGCAGTGTGATACGCCGAGCTTTTGGCTATCAGAGCAATTGAGAAGCACGCTCAAGGCGTAGACCGACTGCAATCTCTCCCGAAATCCGCGCGCTGCATTCTACAGGATCGCTGTCATTCTACAGGAACGCTGCATTCTACAGGAACGCTGTCATCCTACAGGAACGCAGTTTTCTACAGGAAAGCGGGTGCCTCACGAAAAAAGGTGGCCAATTAAAGAGGTAACCCTGAACTCTTCATGCAACTGGTTATTAAAGGTGGCGGAATTGTTGTCCACAGTCGGGTCATAGAAAAACGGTGAAATTGTTGTCTGCTGTGCCTATACTGTCATTCTACAGGATGTCGAGTAATTAAATTGTGTTAAAGTTCCTCAGGGATAAGTTTGTGGGTTATGTGCATGATATCCTACGCTCTGTCTCAGTAAACCAAAACCTCTTCCACAATCACCACCTCTGGTTAACAAAACTGTGTTATCATGCCGGGTGGGTTTATTAGACGAGAACCCACTGATTCAGCCAAATTAAGGGAAAACCAGGGGGTGGTAGAGCTCTTCACATGAGCACAATGGATATCTTTTTGTGATAAGTTGCAGGGTTACGATGATGAAGTGGCCGAAGAATTTTTGCAGGCTCTGAAGCCGAAATCCAAGACACTGGCCACAGTGAACTTCAGAGGTCTAAGCCTCAAGCTCACCCCGCAATATATCAGTCGGATCACTGAACTTCCGATGGGTTTGCCATGGGATAAGGAAGAAAGAAAGTTGAGCCAGCAAGCCAAGAAGGAATTCTTTCCACCTGAGGAGGAATTCTCAGAGGACAAAAATGGGGTGCGAAGAACCAGCTTGCTGCCACCATGGAATGAAGTCAGCTTGCAAATCATGAAATATATAACTTGTGAGGGCCGTTTTAGCATCGTGTATGCATATCACTTTCGGTTTCTCACTGAATTGAGGCACCGGATTGATCTTCCTGTAGAACAAAAACTGAGCATCCCTTATTTCCTGTTGCAGTCTCTAATGGAGTGTGCCACAAAGCTAAAAGAGGGCATACCGGATCAGATAGCCCACCATGGGCTGATCAAGCTTCTTGTGGAGGATTCGCTGCATTCATATAAGGTTCCCCTCTCATGGGAATCATTCCGGAATTTGACAAGAGATGGAGACATTAAAATGTTGATTGAAGAAACAGGGTCCTCCAACAGTGAGGAACAAGAAACAGTGGCCGAGGGAAAGAGAGAAAAAGGTCAGAAGACCCCGACCACAGTGCAGAAGAAAGAACAGAAGAAGAAGCATGAGGAAAAGGATGACAAAGAAAAAGGTGGCACACCCATATTGTCAGCAAGAGAAAAGAGGTTGAAGAGCAGAATGGACAAAGCTGAGGTAGTCCACGTCAGCCCAAGTACCTCATCAGCACCTGCAACCAAAGCAAAAAGCAAAACCCATGCAGCTAAGCAAGAAAAGGTGGTGACACCCGTGTCTACAGGAAAGCAGAAACAGGCTTCTACAGGAAGCCCGAAAACAGGGACAAAGGCTTCTACAGGAAGCCCGAAATTGGAAAAAGGGGCTTCTACAGGAAGCCCGAAAATCATTGAGAAACAGGCTTCTACAGGAAGCCTGAAGACAAAGAAAGGGTCTTCTACAGGAAGCCCGAAAATTACCAAAGCAGGGGCTTCTACAGGAAGCCCGAGAGTGGCTAAAACCGGGTCTTCTACAGGAAGCCCAAAATTGGTAAAGAAAGGATCTTCTACAGAAGGCCCAGAAGTGGGCAAAGCAGGGTCTTCTACAGGAAGCCCGAAATCTGAAAAGAAGGGGCCCTCTACAAGGAGCTCCGAGAAAGCAAAACGCAAGAAAGAGAAGGCTGGTATTCTCGAAAAGGAGGCAGCAGCTGCGCTGGCCGCCCTCAATATACCTCCAAAGCCGAAGGAGAAGAGAGAGAGGGAGACCCCTCTACCATCTGAAGCTAGGAGAAGTAAGAGGATAAACACGGGCAAGCCGCAGCCTCCACCCAACAGCCAAACCATTTTAGGGGATGTCCATACTTCACCCAGTGCAAGAACCCCCTCTAAAACATCAGCCACCCCCGAGAGGGGAAGCCCAAAAATAACTTCCTGGACACGAAAAATAGGCCAATCGCCTTCCGAAGCCCGGCTCAAGGAAATGGAAAAGGGGGAAGAAGCGCCACCCTCGTCACCACCAGGGGCAGAAAAGGCAGGGCCACCAAAAACAGGAAAGGAAGAGCATGCTCCGGGCTCTAGTTCTCGGCCAAAGACGAGGAGCCAGAGCAAAGTTGCTCAAGGATGAGCAAATAGTTTAGCTGGGGGGTGATGATGAGCCCCAATTTTTGGTACAATTTGGGCTCATATTGTCCTACTTACCTTGCTCAACCATTCATATTTTACCACTTATGCATTCATTTCTTAGTATATTCGTGTTGTTTGTAGGAAGAAGGGCAGGCATTATATCTATGTGACTAATACATGATGATTTCAGGTTCTTGGCATTAAAGAGAGCAAAAGACCATGTAAAAGGAGACAAGGAGACAGCAAAGGTGGCATTGCATGTTTATAGGGAGGTTGTCTACAGCTTTAAATGACTTCCCTCGTGCTTTTCACCTTAAATCCGAGCTCTAATAGCTCTCCCCACCGAGCTCAAAGGCAGCCAACACGTTCTACAGGATCAGCAGTTTTACAGTAGTTTGACTTTCAGTTGGACAGCCAAGCTCCACGAATGAAGGTAGCCAGCTTGATCCTCATTTTGTATAAATATGGAGGCCGTAGCCTTTGTTAGAAGCTTTTTTGAACTTTTGGAATTACTATTGTAATCTCTGAGCACGAGTTACAGCTCGGTTTTTGTTATTTTGTAAGCCAGTTTTGGCATGACATTAGACTTTTGATTATGAATAAAGGCAAGTAGATTTGGATCTAATTCTGAGTTTTTAAGGGAGCTATAGCTCTCAGGTTAGGGCCCAACCTGAGAGCAATAGACCTCCTCTGTTTTGTAGTGTTATTTGCCTTTCGTTCCAGCACTTTGTTTCTTTACTTTGACATGCAATTCGAATTTACAGTCTGCTGATTTAGTTTTTGTGTGATTGCGTAGGATTAGCTTATGGTTACTTTGCTTTCAGTTGCTTAGATTCGATAGGAGGTTTGTAATACATAGGAGCTCCAAGAAAAAGGTTGTTAGATATCACTGCCATCTCTGTTTAGGGATTGGGGTGCAGTCCATATCAACCACCAAAAAGAAACGCAGTCTTTTACTTCCATGCAAGCTGCAACATAGTCATTGAAGATCCATCCATGCACTTTTGATATTGAACCATACTTCTACATTTTTCATTCCATGCACGGCTTCTTTTCTCGGTTTTACATTGCTGTTCATAGGTTTAATGGCACAAGTATCATAGGTTAATGAATTCTCGTTTTTGGTGCAAGACATAAGTCATTTGTTTCATTTACACTGCTCCATATCCTTCTACTTCCTTTTTCTTCTTCTTAACCTCTCCTCAAGCCACCTACTCGACCTCTGTTCAGCTCGTTCACCTTCCAACTCTTTCATTGCCCACGTAGCTTCATCTTTTTTACCTTTCGTTGCTGCCATCCTTCTATCCCCCAATCAACTCCATACACTCTCTCTCCATCTTATTCCTCTGCCCCTGAGCCATCACCAGTTCCATCTCCACCTCACCTATCCACCCAAACCATTCCATCCCTTCACCATCACCCAAAACTTCCACTTACAGCACATCCTGTAGAAGTTAGCAGACTTCCTGTAGAATCCCCTGAGTTTCCTGTAGGATCCCCTGCAGACATCCTGTAGGAGCCTGCAAACTTGGTTTCTGAGCATCCAAACGTTGTAGACTTCTGTAGACTGATGCTAAGGATCCCCTGGGACCTTTCCTAGCCCCCCCTGACCTTTCCCAAGCTTTCCTTCCTTTCGCACCACCTCTGCACAACCAAACCCTAATAAGAAACAAACTCATCATCACTCCAACCAATTAAGCAAAAATCCAAAAACATGTTCTTTTCAATCAAAGTAGTTTAAGTTCATGCATTTCACATCATTAGAAGTAATGGCATCATTTCCAGACACTTGCACTCCACCCATTGCATCCTAGAGGTTAAGCTAGTCAGATTAGGGTTTACTAGGGTTTCCATGTTTTGGTTGGCTTTCAGTTCATTTTTGCAAAGTAGATTAATTTCCTTTGAGATAGCCTTCATCCATCATTTAGCAAGCTTCTTCTGAGAGCATATAGAAGTTGGCTTGAGCCCTAGCGGACTTGTGCCAGCTGACCAAGTGACAGCTGCGACAAGAGCTAGTACTTGTGCATACAACACCGTCGCTTCCAAGTTTGTACGAACTACCGGGTTGATAAAATTAGAGATAGGGAGCTCCAAGAGTTGTAGCATTATTGCTACAATACTGGAGCCCACCAAATACCATGCTCTGGGAGCCTGCTTGAGACCATACAAAGCCTTCTTTAACCTGTAAACATGGTCTTCTTTTTCTGATAGTAGAAAACATTCAGGTTGTTCGATGTAAACTTCTTCTAATTCTCCATTCAGAAATGTTGACTTAACATCCATTTGGTAGACTTTTATTTTTCTTGAAGATGCATAGGTGAGAAACATCCGGATGGCTTCCATTCTAGCAACTAGTGCAAATGTTTTGTCGAAATCAATTACTTCCACTTGTGCGTATCCTTTGCAAACTAATCTTGTCTTGTTCCTAGTAACCTGTAATCCTCCAACTGTTTTACCCCACCTGAACCTTTAATGAAACTACCATCTTGTCCAAACTACCTTCTTGTCAATCGTAAACTTGTGCCATATACTGCTGCATAGAATCCTCTTGTACAAACATTAAGGAGTCAACTAGCCAGATTGTTCAAAATAGTGAGTCACCTAATGGGCCATCTTGACTTGAGTCATTATTTTAAGCAATTGTTAATTCCTCATGACCTTTTTCTTTTACAAATCCTGAAAGCATAACTATTGAAACCTTGTTATCTACTTTGTCTTCCTATACCTGTTTCCTTTTCCAGACCTTCTTATTCCTACAATCTCAAGACATATGACCATAGTTATGACACTTGAAGCGTTTAACATTGTCCATAGTCGATTCCATCTAATATCTACAACCATGAGTGCTATGGCCATACTTATGGCATTTGAAACATTCAATATTTGGCCCATCTAGCACGTATTCTCTTCTGACAAAATCATCATGGAACCTGTCTCGTGATCCTGCAAACTTGCTTCTAGGGTTTTGCAGATAATGATTGTACCTGTAAAAAACTTCACAATCCCTAGCCATATGTCCATAGTTAGCACATAAAAAGAAATAACCATTAAATAAACGAACATACCTGGAATATTTTTCATTCTTCTTTGGAGGCAGTGTTGTATTTTCTTGTGGTCCTTTATTCTTGATTGCTTTGGTCTTGTTCTTTGGAGTTGCAACATTCTTCTTTGGCTTTTCACTTTGATCAACTTCCTTCTTAGAATCATCCTGCAAAGTTGTGGAGCTTGTACCTTCATCAACTAGAGCTTTACCATCTTTAATTGCCTTCATTTTCGCTTCTTCATCTGTCTTATCTTGTATGTATTCTTTTTACGATCCCTTGAGTTTATTGATCTCATCACGAGTTGCATCAAGTTCTTCTTCCTTTTGAGCAAGATCTTCCATCTTTTTTCTTCCTCCTCAACTTGTAGCTTGAGAAGAGTGGTCTTCTCTACTTCTCTGTTGAGAAACTGTATCTGTTCCTTCTTCTTCTCATTTTCAGTCTTGAGCCTACTTATTTCTATTGAAGATGTTTCTAATTCCTTTTGCTTTTGGTCAACGACAGATATGTATCTTTGATCAGATTCCTTCCTTTCAATTTCTGCTTCCTACATCTGTTGTGTGATCCTGCTAATCTCTGTAAATGTTGTGTCGAGTTCTTGTTGCTTCTGTTGGACTTCTCTCTTGAGGTCTCCTGTCGCTGTATTATTGATTTCTTCCAACTTCTTTTAAGTGACTCTTCAATACATTTGTATTCTTCAACTTCAATTTTGAGACCTTGAACTTGTTCTTCAAGAGTATTGGAACGAATCTTCTCAACCTTGAGCTCTTTTATAAGCTTGATTGCCTCCTTAGAAAATTCTTCTATGGTCAACCCTTCTTCATCATACTCAGAATGATCTGATTTTTCAATAACATATTGACCTGATTTCATTGTTGAATAGAGATAACAACGTAAACTTTGAAACGAGAACTGATACTGTTACCCGTTTCATAGAGATAGCAAAAAATTGATCCGATTTTGAAAAGGGGCGATGCAGAACACACATATTTTTTGCAGAGCATAGTTTTTGGCACTTTAAATAACCGATACGATTACCCGTTCCATAGAGGTAGTAAAAACGTGACCCAATTTTGAAAAGTGGTGATGCAAAATACATTTTTTCTTTTTGGAGCATATTTTTGACACTTTAAATTTTCTTTGTATCAAATATAAATATTAGTTTTTAAATGTTAATGATTTTCATGCTGATTTTGAAACGTGTTGATGCAGCATACCTTTTTTTAAAGGACTTATTTTTCACACTTTAAAATTTATTATGTCCATTTTTCTTTTAAATTATGATTACTTAACGAATTTTCAAGTTGCTTTATTTTTCTTTTTTTAAATGTTGATTACTTAAAAAAACAAATATATATATATATATAAAGACAAAAAACAAAATAAAAAATGTCAAAAAAAAAAATTATCTCATAAACCCTAAAAGAATTTGGGAAAAAAAAAAAAAAAAAAACCAAAATTCAAAATATATATATATATATATATATATATATAATTAAGATATAGAAAAATTAAAAGAACATTAACAAAAAAAATTGAAAAAAATAAAAATAAAAAAAAAAAAAAAAAAACAAAAAACTAGTAAAATTGATATTAAAAACAAAAAAAAAAACTGCAATTAAAACAAACAAACAAACAAAATTTTAAAAATATATATTTCTTTTCAAATTTAAAAAAAATAAAAATAAAAAACATTTAAAGTTTATAAAGAAATATATATATATATATATATATATAGCAAGCTTACATTTTTTTAAATTTTAAATTTTTTTTTTTTAATTATTAAAAAATTTAAAAAAAAAAAATTAGACAAACTTTTTTTTTTAATTTATTAAAAAACAATTGTTAAAAAATTAAAAATAATAACAATAATAAAATTAAACACATTTTTTTTAACTAAAAAAAAATTATTAAAAATTAAAGGAAAAAATTTGAGCAATTTTTATTTATTAAAAATTAAAAAAATTACATAGGCCCTTCGCCTGAGCAATTTTTTTTATTAAAAATTAAAAAAATTACGTAGGCCCTTCGCCCAGGGCTGTGCCACCATGGGTGGTGGGTGGGTCGAGGGGCCATGGTGGGCGGGTGGAGGGGCGATTTTGCGAATCACCCCTCCGCTCGCCCGTCACCCGTGATAGCATGACCCTAGGCAAAGGACCTGCACACAGACCCTCTACCCAGGGCCACACCACCACGGGCGGCCTTTTATTTTAATTCATTAAAAAAAATTTCAATTTTTTTTAATAATTTATTTTTTTCTAAATAAAAAATAAAATAAAATAAAATAATGTTTTAATTGTATTTTTAGATAAAAAAAATTAAATTTGCTTAAAAAATAATATATTTTTTTAATAAAAAAATTGTTTAAAAAAATTTAAATTTTTTTAAATAAAAATAAATAATTTTTTATTTTTTAGTTTCTAAAAAAAATGTAAGTTTAATATATATATATATATATATATATATATATATATAAATTGTAAATGTTTTGTTTTATTTTGTTTTTTTTTTTGAAAATACTTATATTTTTTAAATTTTCATATTTTTTTGGTTTTTTTTTAATAATTCGAGTTTCTTTTTGTTTTTTTTCAGTTTTTTTTAAATGTTTTTAATATTAATTTTACTAGCTTTTTTTTTTTTTTTTTAATCTAGTTTGTTTTTAATTTGTTTTTTTAATCTAGTTTTTGTTAATATTTTTTTAAATTTTTCTATTTTTACTTTTATATATATATATATATATATTTCAAATTCTTTTATGGTTTATGAGATAAAAAAAAATTTAACATTTTTTTTTTTTTTTGTCTTTTTTATATATTTTTATATTTGGCTTTTTAAGTAATCAACATTTTAATCTTAATTTTAGTGGTTTTTAATTTTTTTTTGTTAATTTTCTATTTTTTTAAATCTAGTTTGTTTTTAATTTTCAATCTTTTTTTTTAGTTTTTTTGTTAATGTTTTTTAAATTTTTCTCTTTTTCCCTACTTAATTTTATAGTGTTTTTGTTTATGTCAATTTTTTTTATGGTTTACAACATATTTATTTTTTTTTCCATTTTTTTTTTAAATATGTTTTTTTTACTATTTATTTGTTTATAGTTTTTATTTTTATTTTAGTCTTTTTAGTTCTTATCTTTTATAAGTTAATTTTTTTTTTTTTTTTTTACATTTTTATGATTGATTGATTTATTTTTTTATGTTTGATTTTTTTCGTTTTTTTTTATATATATATATTATTTTTTTTGGTTTTTTATCTTTATTTTATGTTTTGTTTTTAGTATATATTTTAATTTATGTTTTGTTATTTTTTTTTAGTTTTGTGTTTTTTCATTGTTTTAATTTTTTTATTTTTTATTTTTTTGAAATTTTAATGTTTTTCGAGGTCATGATAAAATATTTTACGCCATTATTTCGAAATGTTGAAATTATACCCTTGAAAAAAAAGTGTCATCTCAGCATCAACACTTTTCGTTTTGAGGGTGTTTTTGGCAAAAAATTTACCATTGAAAAAAATGTTATTCAAACATCAACACTTCATTTTGAGGGTGTCTTTCAGACAATTTTTGCACAAAAAATTGGCTTTCACCGCCATTTTTAAAACATGTTGAAAAATTACCCTAGAAAAAAAAATGTGTTCTTCCAGCATCAATACTTTTTGTTTTTAGCGTTGTTTTTGATGTTTTTATAGGGTTTTTTGGCCAGAGTTCCTGTTTTGAGTTTATAGTTCCCATTTCAAAGTTTACATTGCTAGACTATGAAGCATTTCCCAAAGAGCTTTAGCTATTGAACATTGACCAATTTTTGTTTTCACAGAATTTGGCAAAACATTCAAAATTACATTCATGGCCTTTCAATTGTACCTTTTAGCTTCGTCGGAAGATGTGTCTCCAGAAACAATTGATTTCCAAACTCCATGTGCCTGCAAAGATACTTCCATCTAGATTCCCATATCTAGTAATTATCTGCATCAAAATCATGGGTTGGTACACAATACTCACTGTATTGAGATTTTGTTGTCCCTGTACCTTCCTTTGAAATCCTTGTAACCCACTTCTTTGACTTTCCCATCACTATGCTCTAAAAACTGACTTCCAGCAGTTAAGATATTACTGAAGGAACCAAGCTCTGATACCAATTGTTGGAAAATACTGAGAGGGTGGGGGGGGGAGGGGGGTGAATCAGTATTCCTTAGCAATTAGCACTTTTAAATCTTTCCAAAGCATTAGTTAATCTTCAATTATTATTAACGTTTATGCAGTAATAACAGTAAATAAAAGAACCCAAGAGGCACAACAATTTTAGGTGGAAAGCCCCCTCCAGGTCAAAAACCACCGAACGCTTTTCTAATAAATTCTTTAATCTTCAGCCCCAACTGTAATCAAAGTAACAACTTCCTAGAATTCTAGAAAAGCATTCTTCTCCATCTCCCATTGGATGGACTCTCCAATGCCCGAGATTCTTTAGTAGTCAACTAAATGGATGCCCCAACAACCAATGAGCTACAACTCACCCTAGCACCACCCTAAAGTTTTCACAGGCTTGAACCTGTTGGTGACTTCATGCACAGCCTAGCACCACCCTACAACCCTATAGAAAAATAAAAGAAAAATGGACTCCCGTACCAAGGAAAATGGTCCACTTTACAATGATATAGAATGATGTAGAAGAAGAAGACACACTAGACCATAACCCCAACTATGACACAACCACCTAATGATGATCTTAGAACTCTCAACACTGCCTCTTCAACTCTTGGCAGATAGACACTTGTACAACTTTTACAATGATTCTTTTGTAATGACTTTGTACAATGATACTTTTACAATGATTGTACGCAGTGCTTCCCACTTGAAGACTTCATATGGTGAACTTTTTGTTGTTGTTCTGCACCTTGATTGTTTCTCTTGTCATGCTACCCTTTATCACTCTTCAGAACATTAGATTATGCATTGAGTCTTCTCTTGATGAATATATAGTACCTACAAAAAGTCTTCAAGGAAGTACCCATGACATGATAATAGCAAAACTTACCTCATCCTATAGAGCATATGTCAGTGCTAAACAAAAAAAACAAATTGGAATACAAAGAATCTAATGTAATTAAGAAATGAACATGCATATAAAGAAGATACTTACTTTTAGCTTACCTCTGCTGCATCATTTTGCTGCACGTTTCTCTTTGCTACCCTAGAAAGTCTAGTCCTTTGCACCCCTTGACAACACTTGATCTAGTTTTTCTCACCTTCTAGGAGCACAATATTTAATCTGATGTATCTCTATGATTTCAGATCCCCAATATGTGATATTCGGTCTTGTAGTATCCCTCTGAGTCTTCTTTCCAATGCCACAGGTCTGACCCGATTTGGACTCTTCAAGACAAAGTTATGTCCAATCTCTCACAATGACCTAATTATGGACTAGTTTAGTAGAGCGAACTTGTACAGTGTGCCACTTGTCATTGTTTCCTCCTTCAGCTCTGAAATTGATATATAGAAAACTACATTCTGTGCACTATCTACCACTTTTTACATAATTCCAGTCCTCTTCTCAGAGAGAGAGTTATGATGATTTTCCCAAGGTCACTTCTTTGAGGTGAAATTTAGGAGCCTACAAAAACCCTAACTTCTACAGATCATATATCTGAAAATACAGCAAACCAAGATCTGAAATTCAGTCACAATGTTCATTGGGATTTCAAATCAAATGGGTTTTCATTTCAGAATCTAAGACGTCACAGAAATGAAGTTAGTGGGCTCCTGATGAATCAGTACTCCTTAGAAATTACTGGGGGGGGGGGGGGGGGGGGGTGAATCAGCATTCCTTAGCAATTAGCACTTTTAAATATTTCCAAAACATTAGTTAATCTTCAATTATTATTAATTTTTACGCAGTAATAACAGTAAATAAAAGAACCCAAGAGGCACAATAATTTTAGGTGGAAAACCCCCTCCGGGTCAAAAACCACCGAACGCTTTTCTAATAAATTCTTTAATCTTTAGCCCCAACTATAATCAAAGTAACAACTTCCTAGAATTATAGAAAAGCATTCTTCTCCATCTCCCATTGGATGGACGCTCCAATGCCCGAGATTCTTTAGTAGTCAACTAAACGGATGCCCCAACACCCAATGAGCTACAACTCACCCTAGCACCACCCTACCACCCTGAAGTTTTCACAGGCTTGAACCTGTTGGTGACTTCATGCACAGCCTAGCACCACCCTACAACCCTATAGAAAAATAAAAGAAAAATTGACTCTCGTACCAAGGAAAATGGTCCACTTTACAATGATACAGAATGATGTAGAAGAAGAAGACACACTAAACCATAACCCCAACTATGACACAACCACCTAATGAAGATCCTAGAACTCCCAACACTGCCTCTTCAACTCTTGGCAGATAGACACTTGTACAACTTTTACAATGATTCTTTTGTAATGACTTTGTACAATGATACTTTTACAATGATTGTACGGAGTGATTCCCACTTGAAGACTTCATATGGTGAACTTCTTGTTGTTGTTCTGCACCTTGATTGTTGCTCTTGTCATGCTACCCTTTATCACTCTTCAGAACATTAGATTATGCATTGAGTCTTCTCTTGATGAATATATAATACATACAAAAAGTCTTCAAGGAAGTACCCATGACATGATAATAGCAAAACTTACCTCATCCTTTAGAGCATATGTCAGTGCTAAACAAAAAAAACAAATTGGAATACAAAGAACCTAATGCAATTAAGAAATGAACATGCATATAAAGAAGATACTTACTTGTAGCTTACCTCTGCTATATCATTTTGCTGCACGTTTCTCTTTGCTACCCTAGAAAGTCTAGTCCTTTGCACCCCTTGACAACACTTGATCTAGTTTTTCTCACCTTCTAGGAGCACAATAATTAATCTAATGTATCTCTATGATTTTAAATCCCCAATATGTGATATTGGGTCTTGTAGTATCCCTCTGAGTCTTCTTTCCAATGCCACAGGTCTGACCCGATTTGGACTCTTCAAGACAAAGTTATGTCCAATCTCTCACAATGACCTAATTATGGACTAGTTCAGTAGAGCGAACTTGTACAGTGTTCCACTTGTCATTGTTCCCTCCTTCGGCTCGAAATTGATATATAGAAAACTACATTTTGTGCACTATCTGCCACTTTTTACATAATTCCAATCCTCTTCTCAGAGAGAGAGTTATGATGATTTTCCCAAGGTCACTTCTTTGAGGTGAAATTCGGGAGCCTGCAAAAACCCTAACTTCTACAGATCATATATCTGAAAATACAACGAACCAAGATCTAAAATTCAGTCACATTGGGATTTCAAATCAAATGGGTTTTCATTTTTGAATCTAAGACATCACAGAAATGAAGTTATAGAAAAAATTCCACAATCGCTAATTTTAGAGGATATATGAGATTTCTTTTTATAGAGTTGAGAGGGGCTTTTATAGAGAATGGGGAGGGATTTTAGGAGCTTAAAAAATTATTAATTAATGACTATTCAATGACCAAAACCAATTATTAGTGCCATGCCACAACCCCATAGGGTTTTAGCCCACTAACTGAGGTTACTAACTTCAAACATGAATATCTCTGAAGAATTACTTGGCATGCCATTTATCAATGGAAACATCTCGATGAGTAGAATCTATTTAGAAGATCCTTGATTCAAAATAGAGTAAGTTTTCAAGTCAAAATTCCCTTGCAAGATTAGGGTAGCCCTTTGTGCTACTTGGGTTGACATCAACAACAACCTTAGGTCATCTTTAGATCAACACAAATTGCTAATTATTGTGGTTTATGTTGATAATATCATTCTTGGCAGTGATGAAGAATCTATGAGTCAAAACTTTGATTCTATTATGCAGCAAGAATTTGAAATGTCTTTACTTGGGGAACTAACATATTTTCTTGGTCTACAAGTACAACAAGCAAAAGATGGCATCTTTCTCTCACAAACAAAATATCTCAAGCAAATTCTGAAGAAGTGTGGAATGGAAGAATGAAAACCTGTATGTACTCCCATAATGACAAGATGTAGCCTTAGTTCTAATGATGATTCTCCTGTAGTAAACCAACCAGAGTACAAATCTATGATTGGCAGTCTACTTTATCTAACAAGTACCAAACCATACATCATGCATGCAGTTGGGATTGTTGGACGATTGCAAGCCAATCCAAAGGAATCACATCTTTAGGCAGTAAAGAGAATATTCAAATATCTCCAAGGAACCCAAGATTTTGGTCTATGGTATCTTAAAGATGCAGATCTTACCCTTCATGCATACACAAATGCAGATTGGGCTGGAAATGTTGATGACCATAAAAGCACTAGTGGAGGTGCATTTTACATGGGGCCCTGATTGGTATCTTGGTTCAGGAGGAAACAAAGTTCCATTGCCTTATCTACAACAGAAGCAAAATATGTAGTTGTTGCATCTTGTTGCACACAACTTCTTTGGATGATACAAATATTACAAGATATACAAATCAAATGTTATCCACCCATCTCCATCCTATGTGATAATACACGTGTTATTAGTAATCTGAAAAATCCTGCTATGCACTCCAAGACCAAGCATATTCCTATTAAGTATCACTTTCTACAAGAACAAGTGCTTGAGAAAAAGACTAAATTGGAGTATGCTCCCTCCAAAGAACAAGTTGTTGATATATTTACTAAACCCCTTCCTAGAGAAGCATTTGAATATCTCAGATAGAAACTGGGAGTTGTCTCTGTCTCACTTTGTTGTTAAATCAGTTTTCTCAATCTACAGGTGAAAATTCAAAAGGATGCTAGATATACACAAGTTTCATGAATTATAGTCATGTATATACGCATGTTTCTTTACAGAAATTCGTGTATGTTTCTCTGATAAAAAATAGCGGGACTGACTCAAGATCAACCTCTGACATGCTTCTGACATCTACGATTTGATTTCTCTTGGTCTGGTGATGATGGGTACAGTTTGCTGATATGGTATTGAGTTATGTTTTTCTCATTAATAGTTCTCTGAATGATGAAGATGATTTGATGAATGAGTTGTTGAATATGACCAGATAGCACAGGTTCAAGGGGAGTAGTAGTCTTGCAGAATATAATGCATTGTTGGCATTTTGGTTGCTGAATTATGTTGGCATTAAGGTATTTCGGTTTTTAAATTTCATGTATATCATTTGATTTAAAGGCCATGTAAGGACCTATGATGTAATAATTATCATGTTCAGTCATGTATAGACTTTTTCCAATATGTAATCCCACTTAGTTGGGTGGTTGTGTTTAAATGTAATCCCACTTGGTTGGATGATTTATGTAAGCATGGGTCCTTGGTGATAGGAAGGTCATAGTCATAGATTCATATAATTCATTTTCCATCCTCAGAGAGTTCATGTGCTCAGGGGGAGCAGTTCGGTAGTTCAACATATTCAACATTTCAGATATGGAAGTCTTTATTCAACATTGGTTAGGCCTTTGCCCTTGATGTCAAAGGGGGGGAGTAGCTTGGTGTTTGGAGAGTAGCTTGATGTTTGACTTGATGTTATTTACAGGTTGTGGTGACCAAAAACCAAATAATTTCCATCAAGTCCAAAGGGGGAGATTGTTGGAATTATGATACATGTGTTGTCATTGATGGCAACTCACTTATAATAGAATTCACAGGACAGTTCAGAAGTGACAAAATGAATACAATAGAATGAAAAATGCATGACAATTCAAAGGAATCAGTTCAGAAGAATGATAAAGTTGGAAGTTCAAGAACTATACGCGGGTTCTATTAAGCCAAGTCATGTATGGATGCAATTTCAGTGAAGAAAAGTAGCGTATGGTTTTTGTACCATGGTATTCTAAATACCAGGGGTCCTTACCATGGTATTGGCCCATAGTAATGAGCACGACAACAAATATTGATCCTGTCAAAGATTACCACTGGCACTAATGTTGTTTTGACCCGTGGTATTGGATGAAGGCTAAACTATATAAATAAGTGAAGATCAAAGGGAAAAGTGTGCAAGAGAAAGAGCTTTTGATGAAAACTTCAATCTAAAGTATATTTTCATTGTAAGGGCCATAATTATCATGTTGATCTGAAATAATTATGCACTGATGGATACAATGATGGATTAGGATCATGAGACCTAAAATGACTGTTCATTGTATGATCTGTTCAAGGATTGACTGGATGTAAGTATTGGTGCATGTTTTTTTATGTTTGATTATTATGATCTGGGTCTTTCTGAAGTTTTGAAGCGTTGCGCAATTTTAGGTCAAAATTTGCAAATCTATACGCGGGTTGGTTTCAGGAAAAGTGTGTATACACACGAGTTCATTTCTGCAAAGTCGCATATATAAAGTAAGGAGTTTTTTTCTCATAAATGACTAATCAACCTAATTAGTGTTGTTGTTTCTCTGTTGTTTATCAATGATTCCCTCATGTTGATATGGGTTGAGTGATAATTTCTGAAGTAGATCTAATTGAATGATGAAGTTGAATTTGGGTATTAATTGATTGATGAATGTTAAGATTACTCGCTAATTGTGATTGAAGATCAGAGACAATCCTGTGATTGGTTTAGAGTGTTGCAGTAGATCTAAGTGTGATTCAGTGTTCCTTTCAGAAATTGCAGTGGTCAAATTTTTAGTTTTTAGTATATTAAGATCTATACACGAGTTTATCTCCAGAAAAGGGTGTTTGCACACGGGTTGCCTTAAGTGAAGTAGCGTATACATTTTGACAAATAAATGATCAGGGTTGCAGTTGATTATGTGTGTTAATGCAACATTCTAAGTTCAATTTTTTGTACTGGCTACATTTATCTAACTATTCCAGTTGATTGGTTAAGTTTTGATTATGTATCATTTGTTTGGGTTTTAGTGATTGGTTATGTCAGAGATTGATGATTGTTTTTGAGAATAAGTGTTGATATTGGATCCAGTCTGAAAATTTTAAGAAACGTGGTCCATGGATGTTGCTGAGGTTTGGAGCCTTCAATGAGGAAGTTGAAGCTTCCTAACAATAGTAGCTGGTGATCAGATCCAGGGGTTGGATCTCCCTTCAGTAGGAGCTAGAAAATGAGTGAAGGTTGTATCCTTCAGTAGGTGGGTGCCTGCGTACTAGTATGAGTCTGCACTAGTACAAGAATGTAAGAGGCTTTTGATATTAAAGTTTAGAAGACTAAGAGAACATCAGCGGTGGTTTTCTCCCACATTGGGTTTCCACCTTAAATCCTGGTGTTCATGTGTGTTTTATGTGTGATACTTTATTATGTTATTACTACACATGTATTGATTATCAAATGCCTGATAAATCTCTTACATTCAGGTTCAAAGTTTAACAGATAAAGAATTAGTTGTTTTACAAAGTTTACTTGGAATATGCTAATTTCTCTTACAATAGTCATGTATATACGCTAGTTGGGTTCAATCAAGTCGTGTATACATTTCAGAAAGGGAAAAATATTATTAGATTTTAAAATAGTGATTCAACCGCCCTCTCAATATTTTTCCCAACATAACTCTTTATATGGATCTGTAATCTTAAGAACCAGAGCATTTTTCAACAACTGCTTCAACTACTTAAAATTGGCTGCACATTCCTCAATGCATTCAAATTTATTCCCTTCCCTTTGCAATGACGTAATAGGATATGCAATCCATGAGAAGTTCTTAATGAAACTCCTATAATAACCTGCTAATCCCATGAATGATCTTACGTCATCGACATTTATAGGAGTTTCCCATTGCATGATAGCTCTTATCTTTTTTGGATCTACTGCTATGTCTTCCTTGGAAACAACATGTCCCAAGTAATGTGCCTTTGTCTGAAAAAAACTACACTTGCTAAGATTTGCATAAAACTGATGCTCTCTTAGCACTCTCAACACTTATGCAAAATGCTCAACATGCTCTTCCTCATTCTTAGAATATATCAAGATGTCATCAATGAATACAATAACAAACATGTCCAAATAAGGATGCAACACACTATTAATCAAGCACATAAAAGTATTTGGAGCATTAGTCAAACCAAACGGAAATACAACAAACTCATAATTCCCATTCCTAGTCCTGAAAGAAGTCTTGTACATGTCCTCTTTTTTGATACATACCTAATGACATCCTGATCTCAAATCAATGTTCGAGAACACTGTTGCTCCCTTAAACTAATCAAACAAGGCATCAATCGTCGACAATGGGTACCTTTTTTTATTGTCACCTTGTTTAACTTCCTATAGTTAATTCAAAACCTTAGAGTACCATCCTTCTCCACAAAAAACACTGGTGCACCCCAATGCGATACAATTGGCCTAATGTATCCCTTATCAAGCATTTCCTTCAGCTTCAACTTCAACTCTACTAACTATAGTGTGCTCATCCTGTAAGGTGCCTTTGATGTTGGTGATGCCCCTTTGTCACTGGAAATATGTACTGCAAACATCACGCATCCTTTCCTGTAACTATGCTTAGCCAGCTTATAGTTGTGACCATACTAATTGATGTGGGATTTTTCTTTCCTTGTAAGGTTCTGCTTTCCCCATTATCATCCAGGAAATCAATAGCATTGTCATAACAATCTACTTTGGTCCTATGGAGGTACAACCAATCCATACCCAAAAACATATTATATGATCCCAATAGAAGTACATTGTTTAAATGTGTTGTTGTATGCATACCATTCAACTCAAATCCCAAGCTCTTACCCAATGATTAACTCTCTTCTTAATACCTATAGCCAACTGCACCAACCAAGACTCTGCATGCACTTTTTTTCTCAAGCCACACTTATCCACCAAGCCAAGATTAACATAACTATAATTAGATATAGGATCAATCAAAATAAAAACAACTCAACCACAAAGCTTACCTTCCATCTCAATAATGGATGCCTAGTAGTCTTCCAACTTGTCTTACACAACTGCATAAATCCGAGGAATGATATGACCAACACCCCCCACTATTTTCACCTCCTGAGCACTATAGATATGAGGCCTACCACCCTGGTACAATCGACAATCCTTCTTGCGATGATCTTTGCCACATATCCAACATTGCAATGGTCCCCTACCATCACCTTTGTTCTATTGCTCTCCAAGTTGTGACCCATGTCCCTTCTCAACTACATTAAACTTCTTGTAAAGAACCACATTTTCTTTCTCACCTACATCCTGAGGTATTCCCCGATTCGATGGCCACTTCCATTTAAATTTCTCGTTTCCTTTCAAGTCATGCTTAGGCTCATCTTTGTGCTGTGACTACTCAAAATAATGCTTCAACTTGAGATAAGGCACATACCTTAATATCTCTAGGGACTTTCTAGTATACCCATAACCTATCATAGAACCCATCTACAACTCATAAACCTCCTTAGCTTTGTCATCATAGTACCTCTTCAACAAGTGCTTCTTCTTGAAGAGTGTCTCAAACTCATCAAAAATCAACTCTTCTTCTCAAATACCCTTGAAATGCTTCACATCTTCCCACCAAATATCTACTTTCCCTCTAAGAATGAAGGTGGATATCTTGTCTTTCATGTTCTTTGAATAACTGTGCAATATGAAGAATTTATTCATCCCAAGCAACCATGCCTCTACATATTTTAACTTCTTCATAACTCCATTGAATGTAGGTGACTTTACTTTCTTGAACTCCTAGCGTAAGTACTCACCCCTCCTATAAGGATGATGATGGGGATGACTATGATGATGTCTCCTAGATGAGGAACATAAATGATACCCATATATACCAGTCCTCCTCTCAAGTGTATCTAGTGATATACCACCTCTAACTGTATCCCCTCTATCCAACCTGTATATGGACCGAGGCATGCTACCATAGGCTCCATTAGTTTTATCTTCCTGCTCTTGACTAATCTTCAACCATCCCTATCTCTACAATTTTGAAAAGCTCTAAAGAATCACTGCATTTACCTCTACTTGCTTCTCCTGAGCCCTTGCAAGTCTTTCTTGAGCCTCAACCAACCTGTCATTGTCCGCTTTGCAACTTCTGATCTATGCCCTCAAACTCCTCAATGTATCTGCTATACCAGGAGAATGCTCTCCTCCTTGCTTCCCAATTGATCTGTAGGGAGATTCGCGGGAAATGTAGTCTACTATTTCTCTCATCATCTTTTCTTTTATTCTTCCTGCAAGTGTACCATGTTAGATAAACCAAATATATACCAAAATCAAAACCATACCTCATTGATGTTCAGGGGAGGCTTATCTCATCTGCAAGATCAATCTATGTTAGCGTGATACATATATAATCATAGACATATCAATATAACAACATCATGAAAAACAATACCAATTGTACACCATGACCCCATGCATGACAACCATAACCATGATAACATCAGAATTTACCCAAAGAGAGCATAACCCACTCTGATACCACCCTGTAACTGCCTTCTCCCACATTTACCCATTTTCACCGGTTTTCCCAGGGTAAACATGAGTTGAGGGTCACTATGATAAGACTCAACCTCCTATATGACCTTAAGGAAATGGAATCGATAACGTAAAACCTTCTTGACTCCCCTCAGGTTCTACAGGACCTCTAGGAGAAAGCCAACCCCTCCATGTGTCCAACCCTTGAGATAACTATCTTTTTCACTAACCTAGAGCCTTAGTTGCTCTATTTCCATGTGACTATGGACTTTTCCAGTCATTTCTATGCCAATGAACCTGAATTCTGAGCCACTTTTTCAAGGCCAAGACTCAGGCCTTTGCCTCGAACTCAGTGAAACTTCTAGAAATGATAAATCACATAGAAACAAATCTTATAAACAAAAACTTGAACCAGGACTGACATTCTGTCAAACACATTGTGAACATAAAACCTACAGGTCATGAATGAAAATCTGAACATAATGATCTAAAAAATTATCCGAGGATAAATAATAAGGAGCAATGCCTTCTCACAATAGTTGTCATAACACCAATTAGGAATTGCATTTATTATCTATCAATTAATCATGCTTATAACCAACATTTAACTAGATAACTAACAATGAGAGAACAACCATTAAAGCCACATAATAACAAGTACATTTACTCATCAAAAGCAAGAAAAACTTAGTTCTTATTAACCATATGAAAAATCCAACCAAGTCAAGGACTTCCACGTACCACCCGATCATATATTGAGCTAAACCAAATATTTCTTTCATCCAATCACCCCATGCCATATTTCAAGCATGAATGTGGGATCTCATGGGATAAAACCATCCATAAACAACTAAGGGAATCCAGAGGTTAAACCACCTCCACCCTCACCATACTATGATCTCACCTAAACTGGTCCCGAGATCACAAAACCAAACCAAGCTTGGATGCCTCATAATTCCTTCACCATCCCTTGAATAATTTTCATGTCTCCACCCACTTATTGAGGGATTCCTAGAGAAAGCCATCTCCACCCCCAACCCTTGGGATTTTCCTAAGACCACCTCACTCAGATCCAAAACCTTCTGGAAATCCATAGCTCAACTGAGAAATAATCCCATCACACTATGGCTATCCATAAATGGCAAGGCAAGGCTGAAACCACTATCAAAAACACGAAAAAATACATGCCATCGACAATAAGGAAACCAAAACACGCACATGCATATGTCATGCATGCCAAAACCAACAAGGAAACCATACATGCAATCTGTTACCTGCAAGTATTCCTATTGAATACTCTTGATCCAACTTTTCCTTGCTTGATCCTTCCTTTCCTTTGCTTTCCTTGTCTTTCCTTTGCTTCCCTTGTCCTTCCTTTGCTTGCTTTCTTTCCTTCTCTTCTTGGTGCTCTTCTCCTCTCTAAGACTAACTCCAAACTAAACTAACAAAAGGCTACCAACTGATACTCTGATGTATTTTTATTATTGATGCCCCTAATTTCTTTATTTTTCCTCTATTTTTCTTCAATTTCCTCCTCACATGCAACCTGTGACATTTCACCTCCCTTTTCTCCTAATTTCCTTTATTTTATTAAATAAAATACTAATTAATGCCCTTTTCCTTTTCAAATCCTTTTCCATTTCCTTTGCCAATTTTCCCTTAGCCATAATAAACCAAATGAACACTCACTAGGATGTTTTTCTCAGCATTTAGCTTGGAATACGTGTCCCATGAACTTGGTCTTATTTTTCCTTTTATTAAATTTTATCACATGAACTTTTGACCCAGGGTTGTTACATCGAGTCTCCTAACTGATGGGAGTCATTCATCTATGTAAAAGGACTATATTTTCTTAATAGAAGATTCAGAGCAATGCAACAACAACACGGGTGGTCTTTTTCCTAGTGAATGGTTTTCCACCTGATATCTTGTGTCTCTTGTGTGATGGTTTTTGTGGTTGTATTTGTGGTATTGTTGCCCTCATGTTTGTTTGATTTAGATGCTTATATTGTTATATTCATGTAATCATATAATATGTTGTTGGTTATATGCATGATTCAATAAGTGAAGTTTTAGTTGGTAAAATTGTTAATAAGATCACACTACTGATTCAACCACCCCTCTCATTAGTGCTCAAAGGTTTCCAACATTTACGTGCTGGTACTCAAGTTTTTTATTTAAAAACCCTTAATAGGTGCTCCATGTTCCACAGATTCACTCACATTTTCTTATTATGCTCACCATTATTTCCCCAGAGTTGAAGTTTAGATTCTTAATTGAGTGTGTTGAAAGCCTACCTTCTTTTATCTTCTTTTACACCATTTATTTAGTTCAAAGTATTTGCAACCCTCATTGACTCATGGCCATTCTAGTTCTGAAAGATAGGTTTTGGAATTAGTGCAACCATTACAACTCTCATAACCTGTTTCCCTCTAGCCAATCCTTTAAAATTATTTATCAAATTAGTAGATGTTGTTAGCATGAATTTTTTTTGCAAGTGTACTAAAAATGCTTCACTTAATTTTTCTAGTGACAAGCAACCCTAACAAAAAAATGGCTATTAATGTATTCTCGAGACCTACAAAATAAATGTTAAAAACCTACTGTAAAATACTATGCAAATCAAAAGACACACATCACAATAGAATAATAATGTAAGAACCCAATGGAAATATGAAAGAAAATTTTATTTCATTAAGCAAGTGGAAATTTTACACTGATGAGGAAAGTTTGTAGACTTCGGTCTGCAAATCCCCCTCTGCGAGATGGATCCTTTGAAGGCCTTGTGCTTAAGCTCTAACTCTTTCTCGCAATGTATGTAGTGGGAAAATGATCCAGACTTTAAATCAAAATGAGAGCTCAAATGTCATAAGATGATAATGGGGATGATGATAATGGTCATAGTGAAGAATGCGGAGAAAACCCCTTTATTTATAACAAAATATTGAGATATATTGAGAATTAGAAAATAATAAAATATTATTAACTAAATCAGACTTTAGTTGTTGTGAATATTTTATTATATTTTTTGAGAGGTAAAAGATATTTGAAATAGTAAAATATCTTTATTTAGAAACCGGTTAAAGTAATTAACAGATAAAAATGATTTATTAATTACTTTATGGTGATTAATTCAAATATGAATTGGAAATATCATCAAATAATGATTTAACAATTAACTCATGAGGGATATAGGGGAATAATAAATAAATAATGATTTATTTAATTATTCTCAAAGGTTTTTTTGGGTTTTAATGGGAAATAATTTAGGAAAATGGTTCACTAAAGTATCTCCTGAGGTGAAAGTGGGTTTTAATATTTAAAAACCCATCCTACATGGTGTATTTCGATCAACCTAGTAAGACATGGCTAGGTAATCATTTTTTGGGTGATAAAAAATTGCCCCCCCCCCCCACAACATAAGAGTGTTAGGAGCACATCGTATGACCAAAATATGTTGTAGGTTCACTTTCACAAGACACTGAAGGGGAGTCATAGAGACAGAGAGATCATTAAAGCAACAGGAAGGACTGAAATTGGTGGGGGTGAGACCTACTTGTTTGATAGAAGTATCCTTTTATTAATGAGTACAAGATATCAATGAGGTGGGGGAGGCATACTCAGACCTGCTGAGATAATTGAGTACAAATGATAATGATGTGTCCAACAATATGGGTCTGAGAAAATAGAGTACATGATACATGATAAGCTGGCATCAACTGTGCTAGAAAAAGATACAACGATATAATGAATCCCATATACATAATTGCCTAGAATACATAGGCGAGGATTGATACAATGAAATGTGCTAATTTGAGTACATAGGACATAATTCCCCCCAAGATAATATGAGGGGGATATCACAAGCTGAATAGGAAAGGACTCATAAGATCTGAATGAACCATCTAAATGGCATGTGCATGTTGTAGGCTTTGCGATCAGCTGAAACCGAGCCAGGAAAATCTACAGAACCGCATATGAGGCTGGAATCATGTATATTAGTCTATCGGGTATGTGGGGGTTTACCTAAAGGGCCACCACCTCATGAGGCTTGAAACATTTCACACACACTTGGGGAATGTTGGTACGATCTACTAGATCAGTGGACCATCAATTGTACGATTCTCAATCATGCAATATGGAGTTGGATTCGAGCACGCGAGAAACAACCAAGGCAAAGATTAATGATGATTCCATTTCCTTGATCCAAGGCACAATTTTTTTTTTGAAGGCTAGAACCAATGTACATTTCCCTGTAGACCATTCCCCTGGAATATATGTGCTAAAGTTGACAAAAGAAGGCTTGCCAAATTTGAGGTAATGAGGAATCCTAAATAAAGGCACGAGGATCATAGCAATGTGACTAATAGAGACTGACACCAGGGATAATGATGGGTAAATAATGGGACTGGTGGACTTATGACTTCCCTTGTTAGAGAAAATTATGCAAGGTTGACCTGGTAGTGGCTAACACAATTTCAGAGGGTATAGTCAAATACTCAGACAAAGGTTTTTCAAAGACAATTCAAGATAGATGGAGGTCAAATATAAGAAAAATGGGATGAATGTGACACATAGATGGATAATATATTGTAACAGGACTCAATGGGACTTTGAACATACTCCATAGATGTAGGGGTGACTCATCTCTAATGCTTTGAAGAAAGGTGACTATATGATGCTTCCACATGGGAAAGGCCTAGAGGGGACCATAAAAACATGAGTAAATAGTGGTTATTCATGATGAAAATCAACACATAAGTCGACAAGTGTGAAGGAAAAGTGATGCCAAAGTAAAATCCACTCAAATGGAGAGATTTGGTTTTAATAGGCGGTGAAGTGAGACCTTGTGGAAAAAATGGCATCATGGAGAAGTTTCAAATTACCAGAAACGAAGAGAGACCCATTATAGAGCTTAGTGAGAGCTTTCCAATGGTGCTGACAATTTTTCAAACCGAGCTATGGTTTTCTCATAATGGCATATGGAAAAAACTATGGTTTTTCTTATAAAAGTGCTTCTTTCCCCCAATTCTAATTCATTTGCACATTGAGTTGTTGGATAATTTGGAGAGAACGAGGAGGCCCTAAATCTTGGCAAGGTCATATCAAAAAAATCAAACATTGGATTTTAGATCTACAACTTTCAGGTAAGTGGCCTTACTTGTCGAAAATGGCCTTAATGCTTCTTGGAAGGATGGTTCCTGGTGAAGAATCAAGCTAAAAAAGGAATACAGGAATGAATTACTAGAGAAGGTATAGGGTTTGCCCTGCCTGCCAAGTCAAACATGGGGACATGGTGGTAAGTGTGATATCACATAGAGTGGAATATTTGAAGATATGCAAGAATATATGAAATACGATGTGTATATGGCTCGCCGGAGAGTCTGGTAGGGCAAACTCTCCAAGGAATGAAAGGATAATCGACCATACCTAGATCGTTGAGGTCTAGGCTGAGAATGATATTGATTTAGTGAGAAGGTGGCCAAGGGGGACCATCATGCCCCAAAGCATGGGATACTTCCCCCCATCATATGTGATTTATGGGACCACTCGGATATACAAAGGTGGGAATGATGTCCCTAGCTGGATGAGTTTGTGGAGCGCCATTATGTTCCAAGTGCTAAAATAAGGGATTCAAGCATTTGACCTTATTGGAACGAGATACTCAAGAGGATGATGAGGAGATGTAGGGGCATAACTACCCCCCATTTTTGAATTTATGGTTATAGCATGTTATGAACATTCTGGAAGTATTTAGAATAATGGACTCTAAACACTTATATGGATGGCTTGGTACATAATATGGTTATGCAATTTGTGGTGTCGTTGCCATTTGTGTTTATGGTTGTCTTCTTATGGGAAGAATGGATAGATGTAGTGGGATAAAGTCAATGGTGGATTGCCTATCCCATGTGGTACTGCATATATGAGTTAAATTGAATGAATTTTTGGGTTTATATACATGGTGTCACCATACCAAAGAGTGGCTTCAGATATAATGAATTGATGCTCACCTAAAGACACTATGGTTGAATAACAAGAATGTCTAAGGGACTAGGTTGTTGATGTAAGATGGAGGGATGATTAAGTGGATCATCCCTAGGGTGATTTGGAGTGATATGGGACTCTATAGGTTCTTCAAGGTGGGGAAGAATAATTGTATTAGAGATGACATTGCCAGATGCACTACGAGGGTTGGGAAGAATTTCTTCTCTTGGACTCTCAAACATGGATGCCCCCTTACCCAAATATTGTGTGGTAATGTAATGACCACAAGGTGGATGTGGTTCGAAGTAAGGGTTTATTGAACCAAACATCATCATGGGAGACAAGTTTCACATGTGACTAGTGGATGTAATATCCACTGATGTTGTGACTGAAGTGTCTTTCGAAGATGGTTCGAAATAAACACAACAGGAAAATCCCAAAGAGTCTAAATAAATGGATCTCATGGATGGTGAAAGGTAGAGAATGGGTGTTGAATTATCCATCATCTCGACATCAGGAGGGGGAATCATAATAGTGGGTTGAGAAAATCCCTGTCCTGGCGAAGAACTAGTACTAAGACCCGTAGGTAGAGAGGAAGGAGAGTCACTACGAGTGAAATCTAGTTCATGAAGAACATGGAGTATATAAAAACAAATGTTGATATGAATACAATGATGGGAGTAGTGTCCATACATACCACATAAAGAACAAGGGCGACCTTTGTGTAACAATTTATTCTTCTTGGTGCTATTGAGTGAGGAGCCTGATTATCTTCATGATTGTTGAGAGGTTTTTGTTTTAGTCGCGTTAGATCCTTGTTCCTAATGGGGCAACAATGCCTCCTATTTAATTTCAATCAGGGGGGGTGACGACAAATTTTATGGTCCCCCCTTGGCGAGGATTCGGGGGCAGTCGCCCCGAAGCTAAAATTATATGAAATTTTCCTTGTAAATTATTGTAATTTTGTAGTCAATCTGGGTCGTTCATTAGGCAAATGATCTAATGGTAGAAGTTATGTTAATTTAGGTTGTGATTTATTATTCTGAGTGAGAAAGAGAGAGGAGACTATATGAGAGCAAGGAGGAAATTAGAACAGATATGTTGTAGGTTATATCTCTTCATTTTTCTAGACAGTAAAAAAGTAAGGCCTGGCTGTTTCTCCATGGACATAGCCCAAATTGGGTGAACCACACATATATGTGTTTTCACAATATTTTGTGTATTTCATTTCTTCGTTAATTAATTTCTAAGAGGCGGATTTGGGTAAGGTGACTTGCACATCAAGAATATTAGGATTTGGTTGAATACCATATTCAGAGACCATGATCTTAACATGGCGGAGGTCAGGAAAATTATTGGTGGGATGCCCAGGAACATCACACAAAGTGCATGGAGGAGTGGGTGTTGGTGCTTTAGTAGGAGTGGTCTTCGCTTGGATTACCTTGTCCTTTCCCCCTTTTTTTGGGCATTTCCACCCTAACCAAATGCTTTTACAAGAAGAATTAATTCTTGTTGAGGTTATTGTGGAACTGAAGCAAAGGAAGGGGTGGTAGCAATAGGTTGTACCAAAGTCAAATCCATGTAAGGTTTGAACGGGTCAGGGGGATTGATGTACTAAACTAGGATCCCCAAATTCATGTTAGGAAGAATCAGCATAACCATTATAGGAGTAGAAAATATTATGGTAGTGAAAATAAGAAAGGTATCTTACCAAAGGGGTAGTGACCTGGAGGAGCTCCTGTAAAAGGAGGAGGGGCAAAAGAAAAACCACCTCAAGGGAAATGGTCTGGAGGAATTGTTCCTAAAGGATGAGTTGATTCTTTAGCAACAAATTGTTGGGGAGCTGACTTTTTTGAAGATGTATCAAATTTCGTGTTGGCAGTCCATGATTCTTGAAGAATACAAACACTTGAAGAGATAAGCTCTGAGAAACAGGCAATGGGCCATAATAATCCCCAAGCAACGTGGAATATTTATAGACTCCAGGGGAAACATCAGTTAAGGTAGGAATGGTATTCTAAAGAGAAGTTTGAGACAGAGGGTCATAGCAATTCAGTTGATTGATAGTGAAGATCTTTCCATTATGGGGAAAGAATATCTTGCGAAAGACAAAAGATGCGACAACTAAAATAGTGTATGTGTAACTATGATCAAGCAAGAGGTTATAATCTAAAGGTGCATTGATAACTTCAATATTAATCATGATTATCTTTCCAACAACAATCATGGGTCAACTCTCATATAGATTGAGGGGATACGAGGGGTGACCATCCCCTACATGAAGAGTGATGGTTGATGGTGAAATGTCAGTGGAACCAAGTTGATACCAGAAAGTAGCGTCCATCACACAGGTGGAGATGCCTTCATCCATTATACATCATTGGATAGTGGCATTTTTTATTGAGATTGGTATCTAAAAAGAAATAGATGAAGGGAGAGGGACATATTATGCTTTATCAACATCAAAGATGATCAAACGATCATCATAAGGATCCACTATTCCCAGAGAAGATAGTAGATCTTTCCTTGAGGTGGGAATGTCTGAAGGAATTCCAACATTAAAACAATGACAAGAGACTGCACCAAGTCATCTACTATATTGTAAGTATGGATGGCTCGAGAACTAGAAACATTTCTACATAATGGTCCTTTGGTGATTTTAGGGTGAACCTCTACCTTAGGTGGAGGGATTTGTAAGGTACCATTTAGTGAAAAAAGGGGCTTAGTGGAATTTTTGGGTTGAGAATCAATTGCTAACTTATCATGTGGATTTTCATATTGGCGCAACTGATTCTGGGCGGGTTGAGTGACCACATATCCTTGGGGAGGGAACAAATTGGTAAGCATTGTTGGTTGCATGGAAGGAGGAGGAGGTTGAGTGATGGGTTTCTTAGAGGAAGCTTCTTGAGCTTCCCATGCCTAACACATCTGAGGGAGTAGAGGAGATTCATGAGCATAATGGCCACAAGTCTCGAAAAAGGCACAAGGTTTATTAGTTCTAAGATCCTTGTTCTTCTTGGGTTATCTTCCCTATTGTTGGGTTGTGGGATTGGAATGGTCACCCTTATTGGCATTATGTTGTCTAACTTTGTTGCCTTGATTACCCTGAGATGATTGATTATGGTTACCCTTCCCCTTTTTCCTTATCTTGGGTTTGTGTAACAACCCAGTCAAAATTCCATGTAATAAAGTTAATAAAGGAAAAATAATAACCAAGGTCATGGGACATGTATTCCAAGATGAATGTTGGGAAAAACATCCTAGTGTGGGTGTTCGTTTGGTTTATTATGGCTAAGGAAATGGTAAAGGCTTTGGAAAGGCATGAGGCATTAATTGGCATTTTATTTATGAAAATAATAGAAATTAGTAGGAAAGGAAGGTGAAAGATCACAAGTTGCATGTGAGGAGGAAAATGAAGTAATATAATGGAAAATGAAGAAAACAGAGGCCCCATTAATAAAAAGGTTTATGAGGATTAGTTGGTACCTTTTGTCGGTTCAGTTTTGGAGCTCTCTCTCTCTATTCTCTCTACTATGTCATACTCTTGGACACTTAGAGCATTCATCGACATCTCTAGCATTGGATCAAGGAAATTATAGGAAGGACAATGAAGGCAAAGGGAAGCAAATATCAAGCAAGGAAGAGTAGGATCAAGAGAATATAGTGGGACTACTTGCAGGTATCGACTTACATGTATGATTTCTTCGCCAGTTTTGGCATGCATGATACATTCATATGTGTTTTTGGCTCTCTTTCTATCAATGGTAGGGGTTTTTCCAAGTGTGACAGTGATTTTCAGCCCTGCCTTTCCATTTTTGGATAGCCATGGTGTGGGGGGTTCTCTTGTTTTTGTTGAGATGGATTTCTAGAGGGGCTCGAAGCTGAGTGGGGTGGTCTCAAGATTATTCAGAAGGCCTTGGAATCCTAATATGGTATACATGGTAAAGCCTGGTTGTGAAAACCTTGATTGAGCCTAGGAATCCCTTCACCGATGAATGGAGGGATACACAGTAAATCTCATGGATGAATACCCTTGATTAGGCATAACAATTCCTTGATCGATAATGATGGGATACAAGGTAAAGCCTAGAGGGTGGTGACCTCATAGGCCTAGGAATCCCTTGACTGGTAATGGCGTGATACACGATAAAACCGAGAAGTTGAGATGGAAAATTCCTCACAGTTTAGGTGGAGAGATCTAGAGGCATCCATGCTTGTTTAGGGCCTAGTGATCCGGTGGGGATTGTGGTAAAGCCTGGTTGTATTGATGAGTGTTCAATCCTAGGAATCACTTGGTGCGATATACTGTAATTCCTTAGGAATCCCTGGTTGGTTTTGTTGTGAGTCCCACATTCATGCTTGGAATGTGGCAGGGGGTGATTGACTGAAAAATATTTGATTCAACCCAATCTATGGTTGGGTGGTTAATGGAAGTCCCGGACTTGGTTGTCTTATGCATTCATTAATAATAGATCCTTCTCCTTGGTATTTCATGTGTAAATGTATTGTTCATATGTGATTCTTATGGTTGTTATATCCTTGTTATTTCCATTGGTTATATGTTAGTTATAAGTATGTTTTATGACAGACTTGATGTATGGCTCTCATCATGTTTTGATTCACAAATGAATGTACAATGAATATATGACCTAATATATGATAATGCAACTATTTTTATAAGGCAACAATGCTTCTTTACGAATCTCAGATAAGTATGAGACCCCTATCCTCAAATAAGTTGTTATGACCTGTATATTACATATTTGTGACATGTTTGATGAAATTCCTGTCATGGCTAGTAGGGTTCAGATTAAGTACT